>CM028356.1:7181752-7781752 GCA_016618105.1 Dendrobium huoshanense
TAATAACCGAAAAAGTAGTAAAGCTAATGATAATAAAAGTAGTGGAGTTTGTAATGACGGTAAGCTGAGCCGCCGGGGTAACTTAAATAGGTATTGCCTGCATCAGTCCTTCCCCGCTTCGGAAGAGCTCGACTCCGACGAGCTTTCAAGAATTTGGACTTCATCCGGTGGATAGTAGTTGTAGATATCTGCTACGTTAAATGTAGACGACGTAAGAATCTCAGGTGGGAGATCAATAACGTAAGCATTATCGTTAATCTTGTGGCGAATTGGAAATGGTCCCAGCTTACTTGGGCTAAGCTTGGAGTAACTGCCTTGCGGAAACCTCTCCCGGCGCATACGAACCATCACTAATTCACCCGGTTGGAAGTTTTTGAACCTTCGGCGCGTATCCGCTGCAAGCTTGTATTTGGCATTTGATTCCTGTAACCTTTCCCTTACCGACTGAATAGTCTCAGCTGCCTGAGAAATGGTTTTGCTGACTTCGGACTTGCTGCATTTCGGTAAAATAGTCAGATCAACTAGATGGTTAGGGGGTTTAGTATATACCACCTGAAATGGACTAATTTTAGTCGACCGATTCGTCAAAGAATTGTAAGCAAATTCTGCATGGCTGAGAAGCTCCTCCCATTTCTTCGGATTGTCTTGGACTAGACATCGCAGCATATTTCCGAGCGTCCGGTTGACAACTTCTGTTTGACCATCTGTTTGAGGATGGTATGCGGAGCTCAAGTTAAGATCAGTTTTTAGGCACCTCCATAGTTCCCTCCAAAAGTGACTGACGAACTTAACATCGCGATCAGAAGTGGGGCTTCGGGGCAGGCCATGCAAACGTACGATCTCCTTAAAGAACAGGTGAGCAATATTGACAGCGTCGTAGGTCTTCTTACATGGCACAAAATGGGCCATTTTGGAGAACCGGTCTACCACCACCATGATTGAGTCCGCTCCTCGTTTGGTTCGCGGCAGTCCCAAAACGAAATCCAATGATAAATCTTCCCAGATAGAGGCGGGTATAGGCAAAGGAAGATAAAGTCCTGTGTTTTGAGATGTACCTTTGTAACGTTGGCAAACGGAACACTTTTCAACATATCTAGCCACATCTCGCCTCAAGTGGGGCCAAAAAAACCGGGATTGTAACAGCTCGAGAGTTCTGTCCCGCCCCGCATGTGCTGAGAGACCACCGCCATGAAGTTCCTTAATCAGTTGAGGCCGCCACGACGAATCGGGAATACAGAGGTTATTGCCTTTAAATAGAAAACCCTGTTGTAATGTATAATCTTGATGAGGCCGGCCGTTCAAGCAATCGGTCCAGATTTGTGAAAAATCCTTATCGCCTGCATAAAGATCCTTAAGCTCTTGCAAACCAGTAATTTCAGTATGCAAATGAGTGATCAAAGCAGCTCGCCTACTGAGGGCGTCAGCAACACGGTTGGTATGGCCGGCTTTGTGTTTAATGACAAAACTGAATCTCTGGAAGAAGACTATCCAACGGGCGTGCATCCGACTGATGTTTTTCTGACTATTAATATATTGCAGGGCCTGGTTGTCACTACAGAGAACAAAATCTTTATGTAGGAGATAATGCTCCCATTGCTTGAGTGCCCTTACCACCGCGTATAATTCTTGTTCATAGGCCGACCACTTTTGCCGAGCCGAACTTAATTTCTCACTGTAATACTCAATCGGCCTACCTTCTTGCGATAAAACAGCCCCTACACCGATGGAAGACGCATCCGTGTCCACCTGAAATGGCTTATCAAAATCAGGGAAAGCTAATACTGGTGCGGAACACAAGGCATTTTTAATTTTGTCAAAGCTGCGTTGTTGAACAGGCGTCCAGGAAAATGTTGCCGATTTCAAGCAATTGGTTATAGGCGCCATAATATTACTGAAACCCTTAATAAACCGTCGATAATAGTTGGCGAGTCCATGGAAACTGCGCACATCTGTGAATGTTGTGGGAACAGGCCAATCCCGAATGGCCACAATTTTCTCGGGGGATGTCTGAACGCCGGCTGGAGTGAGCACAAAACCCAGGAATTGGATGCTTTCTGCCGCAAACTCACATTTGGCTAAGTTGAGGAACAACTTATGTTCTTGTAAGGACTCAAGAATTGATTGAAGATGACTCATGTGGAGAGTTATGGAGTTGCTAAAAATCAAAATGTCATCAAAATAAACCAAACAAAATTTACCGAGATAAGGCTTCAACACCTCGTGCATAAGCTGCATAAAAGTAGAAGGCGCATTACAAAGACCGAATGGCATGACCTTCCATTCGAACAAGCCATCGACAGTCTTGAAAGCAGTCTTCCATTCGTCGCCAGGCCTTATTCGAATTTGATGATATCCACTCCTCAAGTCTAATTTTGAAAAGATAGAAGAACTGGAGAGCTTGTCTAATAGATCTGAAATTCGCGGTATCGGAAAACGGTATTTGACAGTTATGCGATTGATCGCTCTACTGTCAATACACATGCGCCACTGTCCGTCTTTTTTTGGAACGATCAGTGCTGGGACGGCGCATGGACTTAAACTGGGTTGGATAAACTGTTTATCCAATAATTATTGTACAATTTTATGTAAAATACCGTGTTCGCGGGGGCTCATCCGGTAGGGAGGTAAGTTGGGTAAAACAGCTCCCGGAAGTAGCTCAATCTGGTGTTGAATATTTCGGAGTGGAGGCAATGTTGGAGGTAGATCAGCGGAAACAATGTCCGGAAATGAGTCTAGTAGTTTCTGTATTTCTGGAGAGGGAACTTTACCAAGTGACGTGAACATGTCGGCAGCAACGAGAGCAAACAGGGAATTTCCATCCCCTTTGAGTCTTAACAATTCACGTTCCATGACTAGGCAAGACATGGTAAGGCTAGAGGGGCCGGCATTCGGGGAAGACCCAACTGGCATTAATTTTAACTTTTTTCCCTTTACCTCTACAGTATAAGTATTGGACCGACCGTCGTGGACAGCACCTGAGTCGTATTGCCAGGGTCGACCAAGGATGAGGTGGCACACATCCATGTCGAGGACATCGCAGGTGACCTGGCAAATATAACGTTTGCCAATAGAGAAGGTGAATTTACACAGCTCAGAGACGAGGAAATCCACTCCCTTTTTAACCCACCCTATTTTAAAGGGATTTGGGTTTTTAGTTGTTTTGATTTGAAGGGCTTGTACCGCTGCCTTGGAGATGATGTTCTCCGTACACCCACTATCAACTATCAGATCACACACCTTATCATTGATAGTGCATTTAGTCCGAAACAACTTATGCCTTTGAGTATCAACAGGAGTCCTCGGGACCAGCAACATTTTTTCCATAACTCCCAAAATGGGCTCGCCATCATCTGCCAAAACTTCTTCCACCCATGTTTCACTGTCGTCTTGAATTTCAGCTGGATCAACCTCTTCGTCGCCTTCTACCAACTGCACTTGGTGTCGAGCCGGACACTCATTCGACTTGTGTCCGGGTTGTAAACACCTAAAACATTTGATCACATTGGGTTTGGCATATGGATTTTCACGTGCAGGAAATCGAGGTCGCCCGGTGCCTTTGGGTTCAGGAACTGTGCTAGCTGGTGCTATCGGGACGGTAGGGGATTTTGCCTGTGGAGTCACATTTTTGGAAGTCCAGCATTACTGTCTACAAATGACCTGCATGGCAAACTTGTTCGGTAGTGTCGTTGGAGTTGGCTTTCTGCTTTAAGGGCGAAATTTACGGCTTGTGAAAGTGACCGAACCGAATTGAGCTCTAGTTTCTCTTGAAGGTTCTCTTTCAAACCTCCTATGTACCGGGCCACAAGCTGATTCTCGGATTCCGACAAGTTGTTTCTGGCACTCAAACGGTAGAATTCCTCCGTATATTCATGGACCGGTCGGTGACCCTACCGACATTGTTGATATTGAAGATACAAGAGTTGTTCGAAATCTGTGGGCAAGAAATGCCTCCTCATGAGCTGCTTCAGACGACTCCAACTGCGGATTGGCCCTTTCCCTTCTCGATGTCGATTGTGGAGTAGTTGCAACCACCACGCACTCGCTCCACCCTTAAGACGACAAGCCACGTATTTAACTTGTTTCTCGGGTTGAACTTCCATATAATCAAAGAAGTTCTCTACAGCACCTTCCCAATCCAAATAGTCTTCGATGTGAAGTCTTCCGTCAAAGAAGGGGATATCCATTTTAATCCGGAATCCGTCAGTTTCCATCCGTGGCGGACGGTGTCTCCGTCCTCTGACTGGTGGAGGAAAAACTATTTCGCCTTCTGAATCAGTTTGTTCTTCCCTCGGAATGTCATCTTCGTCTGATTCTGAATACTCTGGCATTGGAACGGGAACTCTTCTTGGCGCAGGAACTTGGCGAGCTGGAGCCCTCAGGTCCGGTAAGGTTGCCGGAACAAAAGGTCGCGCTACCGGAGTTGTAGCTGCTCTTATTTGGCGAAGCTCATTTTGCATTTCCTCTGCGAATCGGCCGAAGGTGTTCATCAGATCCTCGAGCTGTTTCGACGTCTGTCGATGGCTCTCCCACAGGGATTCAAGACTCCGATCACCGTCGGGTCGGGGGTGGCTGCTGCCTTCCGCCATTCTCACGAACAGCCTAGCTCTGATACCAAAACTGGTGCAGCAGCAAGAAGGAGAGGTCCACACAAGAGCTGAGCTCAATGGAACAGTAAAAACTAGGAGAAATTGTATTGAAAAACTAAGTGTCTTCCTCTACAGCACACGGCTTAAAAGTAAGAAACTAAGAGTAAGAAATTACTCTTTCTAGAAACTGAAATAGTGCAGGAAAGTAGTACTGTAATAACAGAAAAAGTATTAAAGCTAATGATAATAAAAGTAGTGGAGTTTGTAATGACGGTAAGCTGAGCCGCCGGGGTAACTTAACAGGTATTGCCTGCATCATTATGCCTCCAAATAGATTGGAATTAAGGAGTTCTGATCATTATGGCTCCCAAAGTTCATTAATAGAACAGAGTGTGCATATAACATCAAAATATGCATGTACCACCAAAACATAATTTTATCCATTCATCCTCAGACCTCCACAGAATCACACAATTCAATCAAATAAACATATATTATTATAGTGCAATAACTTGAATTTAAATAAGCTCAATTTTGAAATTACCAAAATGTCTTAATAGTAGACAACATAATATACTAATGGACATAAATTCACTATTTAAGAGTGTAATCAAATTACGAAAGATTGTTTAGAACACAATTTAAAAACTTTAATTATACAACCACATTACTTTTCAAATTTAGGATTGTTTTCAAATAAATAAAGCAGTATAATTCCTAAAATCTACGATGTAAAATTTTCAAAAAAATACCTAAATGTTCAAAATCTGTCTCTATAACATAAGAAAGTTAGATGGTGAAAATTTTGTTGGTGTAAAATTATCATCATTTTTAGATTACAAAAATATAAATTAAATATGAAAATTTTAGAATTTATTTATTTATTTTGATAACTGAGATAAGCAAAATGTCACCTATCTCGATCCGTTGAACATTGAAAGTTGGATCGTCAACTGAAAATGACGCGTAACACCCAAAATGGCTTTCTCTCTCTAAAAAAATATATATCTCTCTCACTAGAAGACAACTTTAAGGAATAAATGAATTGACATTTTAGTGAAACTTAATATTTTAATAAAGAATTCAAGCCGAGCGCCGTGGCACCCAACAGTGCTCGCCATGACGCTCCCTCTAAGAGCCCATAATGTTACCCCCACTGCCACCGCACTGAATTTTTTTTCCAAAATTATAAAAAGCTTAGCATTGGGGCATCGCCAACCCCAATGCTGTGACACTCCAAAGAAAAAAAAAATTAGATTTTTTCAAACATGCAAACAAATCCTAACCATGACAGAACACATGCAAAATCTCACATTCACACAGAATATTCATAGACACATGCAAAATCGTTCAAATTTAGAAATTTAGCGGATTATTTTGAATGATCGTGTCGAAATGGTTGAATGATACACTGACTTTGTAGCTGTTACATACAGTCTTCTAAACCTTATTGCCCAACTATAATATACTAATCACTGTCGTCCCACTGTAATTATTGACCATTATCACCAGATTATATTGATGCTTGCTTACTTTGTCGACAGCCGAATCAATAACATTGATCTATGCCTTTGTCTTGAGGAAGATATATGTTGTTAACGCTAACGTTGACTCCTGATGTCAACATTAAGATTTATGTTGAATTTCCTTATGTTTGATTTTTCCTCCTCACAAGAGAATAATTAAACAACTAGAAACAATCTATTGAAAATAACTCCCATCCAACATAGTTCTTTTAAATGTAATTCATTTTATATATTATATTACTATTTTCTACAATCACGGGAAAGTGTATAATTTATAACAGATAACAAACGCTAGTGAAATCATTTTAAATGCCTTGAGCCCTAAATTTTTTACCATCCTGTTTTCTACGTACAAATTCTATTATTTTTTGCAACTTCTCTTTTATCTACCTATGTTAGATAATCTTATATAGCAAAATGTTCAACTCTCTCACTTTAGTGATATACATATTGTAGCATGCAATAAAAAGAACGATATTGCATTCAATCCCTTTTACATAACAATTTAATGTGACACTAAAACATTTCATGATTCCAATAAATTTTAGTATCAAGTTTTGATGATCAATCAATTATACTCCAATTGATATCCATAGTCCACTATCCAAAGGATTATGAAAGCTATTTCAATATGTGCACTATTATTTTGAAGCATCTATGATATTAGATTGATTATTTTGTCCTCTATAATGGGTATTGAATATTTGTCCTCTATAATGAGTAAAGTATTGTTTGTCGGTAAATCACTAAAGTCATGATCTCTCCTCCATTTGTGCTTTATTGATCCTTTCTATATTTGATTTTATAGTGCATCTTACTAGACTTTGGTCGATGCTTCTGTGTATGAGTTCTCAGTGCTCTCATTAATAATAAAATGATATCAAAGCACAATTCAAGACATTTGAATAAACTAATGATGATTAATGAAAATGACAATGCGAAGAAGGATGAAAATTTTCTTTTATGGTCTAATTATGTTTGATGGATGAGATCTTAATGGAGGACAACGAGGAAACAATCATTTAGAGTTAGTGACTTACGCTGAAGTTTATGAAGAGTTTTTCCGAACAAATTATGAATTCATTTGTGACATCTTTTTTATTGCTTTTTAAAGCAGCTTTTTAGTAGAAAAATTTTCAGGTCAAGAAATTTTTATACATGAAAGCTGCTTTGGAAAGCAGTAAGAAAGCTGTCTCAGATGATGCTTATATTAGAAGCTAAAAGACTCTCCATTAAAATATATTAGAATCAAATATATTATTTGGTTAACATACAATATGATCCTATCAAGCATATCCAAAACAAATTGATTTTATTTTTCATGCCTTACATAATATTAATGTGATCATGAATAATGAAGATTATGCTTTATTGCTATTTTTTTTCTTTACCTCCCTATTATAAGCACTACTATGACACTATATTCAAATGGAATGATACTTTAAGTAAAAAAGATATGAGCACTTTTTTTAAAGGATGCAATCCCTATATTTGCGGGTGTTATTGAAAAAAATAAGACTAGGGATTACCTTCCCAAATTCTCTTGAACTTTAGCGATGAACACGACCAACATCAAAGAAATAAATTCTACACAACCTCTAAATATAATTGTTGCGTCCTGAAATATTCGCGGCGATATAGAAATATATAGTTTAACGTCTTAGCATTGTACGAAGATCCAGCACAAAATCAGATAAGAAAGAAGCTGAAGCGTTCATAAGAGACACCAGAGTTTTTACGTGGAATCCCCCAAAAAGGGGGAAAAAACCACGGGGCCTGGCCCAGTTTGAATGAATCCACTAGTATTTGTAGTCGATTACAAATGAGGCTCTTCCTTGGGAGAAGGCCTTGGCTTGATGATACAAATGTACATCATATAGAGCGCATTACATGGTGGAAGTTACAATATAAACATATTTGTTTGGTCGGCACAACCATAGTCGATAGGATGGAGGCCGAAAAGATCGTTATCTGGCGATGTAGGTCGGAAGGATCATAGTAGGCAACGGAGGTCAGAAGGATCGTAGTCGGCAAGAGACCAAGATCAGAAAGATCATTGTTGAAGGACAGTATTCTGGGAGAACTCTGGCCATCAAATGGTGGCCTGGTGGAGCTCAAGGCCTCAAGTAGTGGTCCGGAGGAAGCCCAGGCCTCATGTGTTGTTCTGGTGGAGCACAAGGCCTCAAGTGGTGGTATGGAAGAAGTTCGGGCCTCAGGTGGTGGTCTGGCAGAAGTTCGGGCCTCAAGTGGTGTCCTGGTGGAGCATAGGGCCTCAAGTGGCGGTTCGGCAGAAGTCCGAGCCTTAGGTGGTGATTTAGCGAAGGAGAGGGTCTCAGGTGGTCGTCCGGCAAAGGCGAGGGCCTCAGGTGGTGGTCCGGCGAAGGTGAGGGCCACAGGTGGTGGTCCGGCGAAAGTGAGGGCCTCAGATGGTAGTCCAACGACGGCGAAGGCCTCAGGTAGTGGTCCGGAGAATGTGAGGGCCACAGGTGGTGGTCTGGCAAAGGTGAGGGCCTTAGGTGGTGGTCCGGCGAAGGCGAGGGCCTCAGGTGGTGGTCAGGCGAAGCTCCGACGATGGTCCGGTAAAATTCTGGCGGTGGTCCGGCGAAACTCCAGCGGTGGTCGAGGAGGATCTTCTTCCTCCTCTTCCTTTCTTCTCTTCTTGCTTCGGTTCCCTCTCAAGAGAAATGAGGGGTCTATTTATAAATTTTTTTGTAGTGGCATGGCCCATAAATAGATGAGAGATCAGGGGTAAATGTGAAGTGGTTGGATGAACGGCCGATATTGAATCCCTTGATCACGGACCGTTCGTTAGACATTTGGAGATCTTAATGATTTCAAAATTCAGTGATCTTGAGCTCGTTGGATTCGTCTCGTCGAGCCGCTCGATTCGACTATAAGCTCATCATGTTTGGAAACCGTTTACTAACTCAAACAATGGTACGAAGCTTCCAACAGCGCTTCAGGTCCTTAATTTGGACTCATTCGGGCTCGGATTGAGTCAAATTTGGTGTCGTTGGGTTCGTATTTCCGAGACGCTCAATTTGACTATAAGTTTACTGAAATCGGAGTTCAGGTGATCCTGGATTTAATTTTTGAATTTTCCAGCTTGATTTTGCCTCGAGATTAGTGTCCGATCAAAATAATTTTTTGATGATATATCAATAATATACAATGAAAATTCTCTTCAAAACTATCTTTAAGATTGAGGGGAGAAATGACCTAAAAAGTTTTTAAGATAAATTTCTATTTAATGAACACTTCAATCTTCATGAAAAATCACCACAAAATGATTTTAAAGTAAATCTCCCAATATTTTCTTCATATCCATAAAATGTTCATCGTACAATTTCCATTATGTGTAGGAGAACTAAAGCCAACAATGTGACATGGGTCCCACATTGGAGGCTCCAATTGGGCGCGACCAGGACGTCCCAATATGCATTGTCTGGTGTAATGAGTACATGGCAAGAAATGTAAATATCAAGAACTTTAATATAATTAATAATCCAATGTTTATAACACTAAAATATAAGAAACTATATATAAATTAACACGCACGCATACAGGTTAATAAATCAATGTAATATAAATTAAGAGCAAATTCATTAATTATTAAATTATTATATAATGAATCATAATTAATATATAGTTAATCTGATTAAGAAATTTTAATGAAATAATTAAAATATAATAAGTTAATTAAAATTTCCAAGATGAACAAGATAAAATTTACATTAAGCTCTTTTTTTAATTAAATAAGTAAGAAAATAATTAACATAGTTATTATCATTTAAAAGCAAATTTAATAAATTTAAAAAATAGTATCAATTAAATTTGGTCTTAATAAATTTAATGAATGAAAAAATAGTATCACCGTCAAACACATGATCACCAAAATAATATAATAAAGCAATAATGCCTAAATTTTTATTATTGAAATTATTAAATATTTTGAAAATAAGCCAAATAAATTCTAAAAATCTAATAATTTGAAATAAATAAATATTTATTCTTTTGTTTTTGTGTTCATTATCCTTATATTCTTGATTAATCTAACGCCTGATCTGTTTGGTATAGCTTTCTCGTTACTTTACTTTTTAGGCAGCGACCACAATTTAGTTTAGTTACTTCTTTTTCATTGCTTTTCAAAAATCTCTGTGATAAAATATTGCTTTATGCAACCATAGTAATAAAGTTGTTTTTCGTAAAAGAACTTTATAAAATGATACAACTATCACAAATAGATCCTCATAACTAACATTTTAAAAAAGCTGAATTCCCACTACACTAAGGCTTCGTTTGGGGCGGCTTTTTTGAAGCAGCTTTTTAGTATAATAATTAAAAAATTTGTACTAGAAAGCTGCTTCAAGAAGCAACAAAAATACCGTCCCAAACGAAGCCTAAGACAATCTTGGATCAACTGTGTAGTTGAGTATTTATGAATTAAACACTTGAGCTTACCTCCAAGTAACTAATACGCCACGATAATCTAGTGAAATCAATCATCATCATTAAGATTTCTAGTTAATTATTATATTAAAAGAAAATACTCATAAAACTATTCCATAATACTAAAAAATATTTATATATTTGTTATCATCAAATCATTACTGAGTCATATGATATACATAGATGCACGAGATCAACATGCAAGCTTTCAGTGTAGTGATTGAGTTCTTCACTTTTTATGCTGATATTATATGCATCATTAAAGTTTATTTTTTTTTTTTTCTTATTATGAACTATGTAATGGTTGTGTATACATAAGAAATAATGTTGTTTGTAGGTTGTTGGTCCTGGCACTGTATGTTTGGAGATATTAGGGGTGTCAATTCAGATCAACGGGTTGGGTTTGGGTTGAACTCGACTTGATTCGGGTGTAAATGAGTTGACACTTATCCAATCCGGTTTTGCAAATGGGTCAGGTTTGTCAACCCGGACCCGACCCGTGCGAGTTACTGGGTTGACTTGACCTGACTTGCGAAGGAGAATGTGAACTGTGATTATGCAAACAGGCGAGGATAGCCAGCATGATGACCTAATGGCGGAGGATATACGGCGGTGCTAGAGCGGCCAGTCAGAAGTTGGGTCTTGCTCTCGCGAGATGGCTAGCTTGGCGGATAGCCGGAGTGGCCTGCTGGACAGCTGGAGAGGCCTGCACGGCCGCCTGATGCGAAGCCGACCGGCAATGTGACGAGACGCGAAGGAGCAGATGGGGACAATGACTCAACAACGCTGATCTGGCTTGACGTGTGACATGACTCGAGAGTCAAGTGCGCTAAAGAGTAGAAGCGGTAAAATTCTCAGATCAAAACCAGATGTTTTTGGGTTATCGGGTCAACCCAGACCCAACCTGAATTTATAATCGTGTCGGATTATCGAACCAAACCCGATCCTATGATAAAAGGTTTGACCCGAATTTAGAATTTTTTGGGTCGGGTCCGGGTAGAGTTTTGGGTCGTGTCAAAATTTGACACCCCGAGAAGACATGCCTATGATTTGATTAGAAGTTTGGTTAGAGTGGGATAATAAATCTTCTATTTTTGAATGCTCTAATTGATGTAGGATACACACATTCTAGTTATTTTAAGGAATTCATAGAGGTGCTTTAGTTGTAAAGAAATCTAGCTTGAAGTTGTTGTTCGATAGGAAAGCTGTGTCTACCCTTTTCTTTTTCCAAACATCAGTTCCTTTTTATTTCTATATGTTTCTATTTCTCTCTAAGCAAAGGAAAACAGTGAAGCAGATGCAGCTCTGAGCAACTTGGCGTAACAACTCGGAAATGAAAGTTATTTTAAAATAAGAAAATTTGAATTTCTATTTGAACTAGAGCGCTTCGGCGTTGTGCTTGTGAGCGTTAGTATGAGAAATTCAGCTTTATAGATCATGTTTTCAGTGCCCACGTTTGGTTCCTTACTTTGTTGGTTGGGCCCAGTTTGACTCCCAAGTAAGAGATAATGGATTTGAGTCTCACGTATGTGTTGTGTATGTTTCGGAGCTGTCCCTGATTTCCAAAAAAAAGAAATATATAAATCAACCTTTTGTAGCTAATAATCATGACAGTGAGACTACAATGACGAAAAATTATTACGTGTGTAGGTCAGGATTTGTCCAGAGACCAATAAAAATGCGCCACGTCCCCCCAAAAAATGTACGACGCTCGGTACTCGAACGCGGAACCGGATGGTTCTCCTGTCCGATGTCCGCACAGAATATTCATTCTACAATAACAACCAAGACAGAACTGAAATATTTTGGCTCCAGTTTTGCATATCAAAGAAATGATGACTACTTGACAACGAAATGAAATTGACCACAATCCCTTCGCCATCATTTATCCACCATTACTCAGAAAAACAAAGCATCACCTTATACAAAGTGGAGCTCAAAAGAAGCACAGCTTTGCCTTGCTTCAGCTAACAGTGGCATGAAATGAAGAATAACAATAGTAGAACGTACCATAATTGCAAGCAGGCTCTGCCATCGTCAATCTTTATTTAGAGGCTAATAAAGGCGAAGTTTCTGGTACATCTATCACATGTGGGATATCCTTTAAGCTTTTGATATAAGGACTATCCAACTATCCAAGTCTCCATCAGCTGGCCACATAATAACTTGCCTAGCCTGATATCAATATGAACAGTGGTCAGCAAATGTGATAGATACGGATGGAAATGTAGCCATGCATTTATGGATAGCTCAGTGAGATAAAGAGTGGTAAAGCATGTTGAAGAAATACTGTACATGACAAGCTTCAGGTGAGTGACCAGTTGGTGGCAGGCATCATCCGCCGGCTGCGGATCTTGCTTGGGATACCTTAAAGAGGGCACCTTTTAATTACTCTGCTGTCAGCCACGGTAAGCCCGGGCTTCCAACTCCAGCTTCCTATGTTTGGAGAAATTATTCCGTCCGGATGTGAGTGTACATAATGTGTACACTGAATATAATTTTGTGCACAGTTTGATTTTTTTTTTACACAGTGTGTATAAATACTCTATACATTCACATCCGAACGGTTCTTTACCTTCCGGACTCCGTACGGAATAATTTCTCCTGTATTTGAGCGTTGAATTGATAATGAAACATTCTCCTTCATAGATTTTAGAGGACATGCTCTTTTTTATGTGAATGGTGATGTTACCATGACTAATTTCTACTTTCACAAGATTTAAAATGTTTGTGAATCTTATAATATATAGTTTATGATTCACTTTATATATAATCACATAAATATGAAATATAAAATAAGATTAATTTTAATTTAAAAGTGTCCTTAGAGAGAAGTGTGGCACCAAATATATTTTTTAAGAGAATCAAGCCACTTGTAAACATAATTCACTTACTCTCTTCCTATCCTCAACAATCAACAAATAATCCATTTGCCATCGATGTTGGTTTGACTGTGTACTCCAAAAATCAGATACTTTCAATCATGGAAACTCTTATTGTCCAAGAAAAATAGTAAAAATAAATGAGAGAGAGAGAGATAGAGGGAGAATGAAGAAAGTCAAAGTTCAATGCTTTGCAAAAACTCCACTTAAACCCTAAACTCTAAATTTGATCTATTGATTCGAAGCTTTAGTTACTAACCAAGAGGTTTTGGATTCGATCTTGCGTATGTGATATATGTAATGAGCTTACATTAATTGGCCTAAACACCCGCTCCAAAAAAAAAAAAAAAAACTTCAAACAGTAGGCTAAAGGATAAATAAAATTATAGCTTGCTTTATTTTTTTAGGAGAATTAAGGGATAACAGCCGGACTCACACACAACACATACATATGACTCGATATGAAAAGCTCTTAATTGATAGTCAAAATATCCAACTAACAGATCAAAGAGAGCTGTGTGAGCTTGCTTTCTACATAGCCAAAGTTTTTTTTTTTTTCCATAATAAGTAAACCGTTGGGAAAAAATTCATTAAAAGCTATGAGAGCTAAATCATCTCAACAGCAGTAACACCGAACGAACAAACCATTCAAAATATAATTTCTTGAATTAAAAACATGTGGTTGCCAGGGGAAACTTTCTGACTTTATTTGGAGTTTTAACAAAACTCTTTGTGATAACTATCGGTGCAATGTGCTATCTCATTAATCTTCTAATTTTCACTTTCTTCAGGTCTTCACTTCACAGTGTTTACATATAATATCCACGATATAACATGCGTTTTTTTATTTTTCCTATTTGGAGGTCGTTTTTTTTTTAATCTTTTTTCTCCTTATGATAAAAATTTAATTACTTTAAATATATTATGTTTATTTTTATACAATGGGCGGCGGTGGTCATCAATAACAATAGCCAACAATCAGTAGTAGGGGGCGGTGGTGCACGACGGTGGGCAGCATCAGATATTTATTTTTAAAAATACTTAAATTAATAAAAAAATAATTTTTAAGTATTTTCAAAAAGAAAAACAAATAATAAAAAAGCACACCCAAAAAAAAAGTCTCAAACAAGCCCCTACCTAATTCGTCAATCTCTACAGGATTTTTTATTGCTTGGCCAACTTTTCAACTTACTACATTGCTGATGGGTCCACATCCTCCCCCGTTCTCGCGTTTACCTTAAATTATTACTGTCTGAATTAGGTGGCCTACATATCTTATTCAGATCTTACATAGCCCCTTCACTATTTTTTTTTTTTTTTGTAATTTTTTGGAGCAGGATAAATCAACAGGATACTTCAGTAAACTATTATTAGCCTTCTCACATTCAAGCAAGTAGGTCCTTCAGAACCATTTTGCTTTCAATTAGACTTCATTTAGAATTGCTTTGGATTATTATTTTTTCACTGTTTTCATAAAAAATTTACTTTAAAAAAAAATTTATCCAAAACAAAACCTTAATTTCCTCATGAGGAAAAATTAAGATTTATGACCTTGAGTTGATAAGGTATAATCATATGATACTATTGTTGCGATCATCATAAATGATAGATGTGAGATTGCTGATGACTCTAAAAATTTAGTATCAAAGAAGAAGAGAATATCCTATACCATCAGAAATTATTACGTGTTGAGTTCGGACGGGAGAACCATCCGAATTCTGTAAGGATACTTAACAAATAAACAACAAAAAATAAAATTGTTAATTTACTGTGTACCCTCACAAAATACAAACAGTTCTACCGTTCAAACACCGCATGTAATAATCTCTCCTATAACATAGAGGGGTGTTTGCTTCATTTCATTCATTGCTTGTCTTAATACTCTTAATAGAGAGTATTTATAAAAATATTGGACTCCTACATATTTATCAAACACCTAATAGCTATCTAATAAACACTAATTAGCTATGAACAATCAAGACCGACAATTATTAACCTATGATATTACGACTCATTATTAGCATAAAAAGGTGAAGTAGATGGTGCCGACAACAGTGCAAGATTTGTCCGAATTGATATTCAAATGATACATAAATACATATGACAGCAATAGCTGAAGTTCTGCTCGTTTATTAAAAAATGATTGGGGCATAGCAGCAAACAGAAGAACGGAGTAAAGGGCAGTAGCAGTCGGGTCATCATTATAAGAATAAATACATAGCTGTAAGAATAACAGAGAGATGGAGGGAAAATAATATTTTAGAAAATTATTGTAGATATTATAAATATATATTTAAAAAAAAATAAATAATTATTTTTTCAAAGTAATCATAAATTAACAATTCTAGTTATGAAAAGCAACTTCTTATCATAAAATATTGTTAAATATAATACAAAATCATAGCAAAATGAAACTATAATTGTAATTTGAAAAATAAAATAATGAAAAAGTTACCCCAAACAGATGCAGAATTCTGCACAAATTTATTTGATTTATAAAGCTCATTCGCTTATTCACAATTTTACTGCACGAAAGAGATCTTGGTCAATTATATCAAAGAAAATTATATATAGATGCCCTAATAGCATTTGAATGGTGGTTGTAACTGCTACTTCTACACCAAATTCACGATAAAAGAAACCTAAGGAGAAAGGACATAAGCATCTGGAAAGGAAGTATATGCAGGTGGTAAGTTAATGCAGGAAAGCCTTTGAGGAGAGTTTTATTGATTTAGATAAAGTAGCACATGAATAATAGGTAAACTTGATAAGGAAAGCAAATGAAAATAGATGAGAAGATGAATAAAAAAAGTAAAGAATTAGAAAACAGTTCAAGTTCTTGAGGTTACACTACTATTTTGATTATCATTGTCAGTCTATCTAAATATGTTCATTTTTGATCTCTATGAACCTACTCAACCTGCCAAGTAACCTATATTTTTGCCAATATTGTTTTTAGATTATACGGATTTCCAAAGACAATTATGTCAGATACGAACAACATCTTTTTAAATAATTGTTGGTGAAATCTTTTTTCTTTAAGTGGTACTTCACTCCATTATAGCACTGCTTATAATCCTCAAATAGATGATCAAATCTAGATACTCAATAGATGTTTAGAATAATACATATGTGCTGACACGGTGACACCTCTACCACCCTGTATTTGTGGCCTAAATTTCTATGTTGGGCAAAATTATGTTATAACACATCTTTTCATATAGCTATCTAAATGTCTCCCATACTAGGCCCATTGTCCATAACACTTCAAAAAATTGGCGCCCTTGGATATTTTATTAACCACCTGTGATACCTTTTACAAGCTATTCGCAACCATCAAGCTTAATATCAAATGAAAGCCATAGAAGATCAAAAAAACTAGTAAGGCTTTGCTCAAAAAACCCTAGCCGCCGTCTTGTGTCCACCGCTCCCGTACTCGTCGTCTTCTTCTGGCTCCGGCTATCGCTGGTTCATTATGGAACATCACCTCCTCTCCCCCCATGATTTTTCTCCTCTTTCATCCAAAACAGTTGCGCCTTCTCCTCCTGTTTTAGACAAACTTTGGTCTAATATTGCGGCCGAACCCGATGTTCCGACTTCCTCTCTCCCGATCTCCTTCTTGGAGACGCCTGAAGAGATTGTTCCTTTCAACAAAGAGAAGATCGCAGCTGCTGCTCCTGAATGGGATCATTGTCTGGTTGGCTATTCGCTTGGTAAGAGACCCTACTACGAATCTTTGCTTTCTGCAGCTAAAAGAGTTTGGAAACTCAAAGGTACCTTCCAACTACTAGCTCTCAGTGATGGTTTTTCTTGTTCAAATTTTCTGTGTCGGAGGATATGGAAATTGTTTGGTCGAAAGGAGCCTGGTTCTTCTTAGGTAAACCTTTCGTTTTCCAGAAATGGTCCCCGCTTTTTCAGCCGACTAGGGATAATTTCGTCTCGGTGCCAATTTGGGTTAAGATTATTGATCTTCCTCTTGTATGTTGGAACTCTGAAGGTATTTCTAGGATTGCCTCAAAAATCGGTATTCCTATAGCTGTAGATTCGCTTACAGCAGCTAAAACTAGATTGACTTATGCGCATATCTGCATTCAAGTCTCTGCGAACTGTAAATTCCTTGATTTCATCCCTATATCTCTGGAAGATAAAGTAATTCAATTAAAAGTGCATTATGAGTGGAAGCCTGATTTGTGTTCCATCTGTAATTCTCTTGCTCACTCTGCTTCAGCATGTCCCGAAAATCCTAATCCTAAACCACCTACAAAGCCACCTGCTAGAGGGCGTAGTAACTCTCGCCCTCCACGGAATGTCAGATCCTCACGTCCTTCGACTGCTTACGATTCTGATTCTTCTCATCCTACTCCTCCTTTAGCCACGAAAGATCCTTCTCCATCATAACCTAAGTCTAGCTTGCCCCATAATCCTGTTCTTACTCCTGTTATTTCCTCTTCTTACATTATTCCACCTCAAGTCACTTTGAACGATTCCACTTGCCTCCCTTCCACATCAAAAAATTCTCTTCCCATTCCCTCTACCACTAACATCCCTTCCTTAGATACTTCTTCCAACTCTCTGAAACTTGTTAATGTCGCTCTGGTTGACCAAAACGATCAACCGGATCATGGTAATCATAGTACCACTTTTATTCCTAATCTAAATTCCCCCACGGATTTATCTATTGGTACTCTTGAGGAAGTTAGGAAGGATATTCTGTCTCCTGCATCAAATTTATCAAAAAATAAATTTCAAGTGTTACAAAATTGTAACAATGAACATGATGAGTTCTCTTCAGACACTTCCACTTTCTCGAATTATGAGATGCATGATACATCTTCAAGCAAAAAGGGTAATACGACGCAGAACAAAACAGTTAGGGGGAGGCCAAAAAAGCCCTCAAACTCAAAGAACAAATGATCAGTCCTGCCATTGCAGCCTGGAATATCAGAGGCTTCTCCTCCTCTGATAAGGTTTTCTGTTGTAGGAGAATTGTTCAATCTATGAGACTTGATATGTTATGTATCTTGGAAAATAGGATACACCTTTCTGCTTTATCTGATACTTTTTTTTTCAACAATCACCGGGTTTTTGATCAAGAAGAAGTTTGCAATAACTTCAATTGTTCCAATTCTGGTCGAATTTGGATCAAATGGTCTTCAAATAAGATATCCTTCACGCCTACTTATATCTCCTCCAAATGATTTCTGGTATGGTTGTATTTGGCTCTTCTAATCCTTTTCTCTTATCTGTTATTTATGCCTCCAACAGTGCTGATGAGAGAAAGTTGCTTTGGAAGGATATTATCTCTATTGACCCGCTCGATAATCATCCTTGGATTTTAATGGGGGATTTCAACTGTTGTAGATTTTAATGGGGGATTTCAACTGTTGGAAAAAATTGGGGGAAATGTTTTAATTCAAAGTCAATTGCATGATTTCAATGATACCATTTTTACCACTAAGATCAAGGATCTTGCTTCGATTGGTAATCGTTACACTTGGTTTAATTAGAGACAGGATTAGCCTATACATATTAAATTAGATCGGATGTTGGTTAATGATGAATGGTTGAATTCATTTCCCAACTCTTACTATGTGGTTAATAGCCCCTCTTGCTCGGATCATTGCCCTATTATTTTGCAATCGGGGGTCAAATCACCTTCCCCTCATCGTTTCCTCTTCAAGAATTATTGGGCTAAAAATGAAAAATTTTGGAGGGAATTGTTATCTGTCTTCTCCTCTAAGTGCATTGGACACCCTTTGGTTGATTTCTGCAACAAACTGAAGCTTCTTAAGCTTTCTATTAAAGGGAAGGATTGGGCCAATTCAAATTTACTCAAACAGCACTTGGAATCCCTTCATCTTAGGCAAGATGAACTCTTAGCTATGGTAAATGCCGAAGGGAATAATGTTGATATTTATGTCTCTCTCAAAAACATTAATAGAGAAATTGTGGAGGTTTCCTCCAATTGGACTGCTTGGATATTGCAAAGAGCTAAAACAAAATGGTTATCACAAGGTGAAGACGATCTCAAATTTCTTTATTCCAAAATCAAGATGAGAAGGAATTACAATAATACTGCTCTGTCACTTACTACTTCTGATCTCAATGTTGTCTATGCTGATTCAGTGAAGGCTACTATCAATTACTTTCAAGCTCTTTACAATCCTTCAACTCTTCCTATGGTGGACATTACTGTTTTTCCACCGGGCAATTGCATTCCTAATGAATTAGTGGACAATCTTATTTCTCCTGTTTCGGATCAAGAGATTAAAAATGCAATTTTTTATGGAGCTTCTTGTTCGGCTTCTGGCCCGGATGGCTTCAATTTCGAATTCTACAAAACCACTTGGATTATTACTGGTCCTGCTGTTTGTAAGGCTATTAAGGTTCTTTAATAACGGTTATATGCCTCGGGTGGTTAAGAATACTGCTATTTCTCTCATCCCTAAACACAGTCATGCATCTTCTTTATCAGATTTCAGTCCTATCTCGATTTGTAATACTATCTACAAAATTATTGCTAAAATCTTGTCCTCTCGCCTTAAACCCATTTTGCCTTACATCATTAAGGGGAATCAAACTGGTTTCATTCATAAAAGGGTTTCTACTGACAATATCATTCTGGCCAAAGAACTGTTATTTCATTCCAGGATATCTACCAAACATAGAATTATGTGTTCCAAGCTGGATATCAAAAAGGCTTTCGATAGTGTTTCAAGAGATTTCATTTTTGCTCGTCTTCAACAAAAGGGTTTTCCTAACCTTTTTATCAAATGGGTTGAGGCTTGTATTAATGATGCCAGCTTCTCTATTTGTATGGGGGGATGCCCTTAAGCCCTTTACTTTTCTGTGTGGTTATGGATGTCTTTTCTTGCCTTTTGGATGATTCTCTGAGCTTTCAAGCACCCACTTTGGGAGAAATTGACAATTTCTCATCTGTTATATGCTGACATCTTCTCATTTTTGGAATAGCTGATGTTCAAAACTGTCATTATTTGGTTCATCTGCTTGGTATTTTCTCGGATGCGACTGGTCTGTTCATTAATTACAATAAGAGTTCTCTTATTTTGCCACCGAATTGCCTGAACTCTGAAGCTATTTGTCATGCATTACACATTCCTATCTCTTCTAATTGCATTAAATACTTGGGACTGCCAATTTCTACCTACAAGCTTAAGATTGTTGATTTTGCTGGTTTGATGGAGGCTATTTGTTTTAAACTCTCTGGGTGGAAAGCTAAGTGTTTATCTTTTGTCGGTAGACTTCAATATTTACGTTTTACTATTTGGAACATCATAGCTTACTGGATTAGAGGTTCGATATTACCTAAAACTATTATGAAGCAAATAGACAAATTGTGTGCCAAATTTTTGTATTTTGGTGATTCTGCTATTAAAAAAATGCATTTGATTTCTTGGAAAAATACTTGTAGACCTAAATATCATGGCGGTGTGGGGCTTCCATCATTACAAGCACTTCATTTCAGCTACCACTGTGCTATGGTTGACAGGCTTTACAATTGCAGAACTTTGCTATCTTATTAGTTATTGACTTATTATATATCTCCCTGGAAACCGCCTCCCCAAAAAGCTTCTCCTTTTTGGAAATCTTTGTATAGTCATGCTAATCTGGCTAGAGAGCAGTTCCATTATAAAGTTTCCCATTGTTTTCCAATTTGTGTATTGGGATTATTGGATCAATGGGAAAAGAATTGAAGATGTGCCGGAATTAATATCTCTGCTGGATAAATTTCCTTTAAATGCGAAAATTGGTGTTCTGTTAAATGAGGGTGGCTGGATCTTACCTGTCTCTGCTTCTTCTGTTGCTCTGGAGTTTTTGAAGCAGATTGCGGTGGATAATAATAAGTGCATTTTCTGGAAAGATGGGAATAGAAAGGGTCTGAGCAATTATATAAAGTTTTTTTATATACAGTCTCCTACTGCCAATTGGCATCAGATGGTTTGGCATAAACATCATGCGTTAAGATTCTCTTCCTTTTGTTGGATGGCCGTATTAAATGGGTTAAAAACATCTGATAATCTTATTCGTAGGGGTATCTCAGTCAACCCGGGCTGTGTGCTGTGTAATACTTGTGCTGAGTCTACCTCTCATCTTTTTTTTTAATGTGATTTTTCTTATGCTATCATTACTAATATGTTTCCCATCTTTAAGAGGCATCTTTTTAGACCCAATCTATTCCAAGTTTTAGACAATCTAGCTGGCAAAGATGTTAAAGTCCGACCTTTCTATCTTCTTATTGCTTGCTGTTCAGTTTACTTTATTTGGAAAGAAAGAAATGAGAGGAAATTTGGTAGTCACCAGAATTCTATGCTTACTGTGCTGTATTCTATTCGGAAGGCAGTATTATTGAAATTTTCTAAATGGAAAAATGCTGGGGAATTGAGGGATCTGCTGTGATCGGGTGCTTTGCCGGTGCAGCTGCTTCATTTATCTGGAACAGATTTCTGCCTGATCTTATCTTCTTGGATCTGGATTGGTTTTTGAGGGCAATGATGTCTGAATTGTCTATCTTCCCTTGGATGGCAAGGTTATTTTGCCCTTTTCTAAAGCACTGCCGATAGGTACTTTGCAACCAGGGAATTTTGGTCTTGGGCAATTCATTTTACTGAGCCATTTCTATTTTAATTTCAATTTTTGTCTCATTCCCTGTTTGTGACAGGTTTCATGTTTTTGGTTCTTACATGTAATTCCTTAAGTGGGGAGTTTTCTTTTTGCTGCTCACATAGGCTTTAGAATCTCTTTTCTATATCTTTACCTGTAACTAGAGCTGTCAACATTTGACCCGACCCAAAAACCCGACCCGAACCCGACCCGAAAATTTCGGGTTTGGGTCAACCCGAACCCGAATCGGGTCGGGTTCAGGTTAGAGATTTCGACCCGTTTATAAAACGGGTCGGGTTCGGGTTGACTCGGCGGGTTGCCGGGTTGACCCGCCAACCCGTTTTAACCTAACCACGCGGACATGACCCGCGCGACCACGCGCCTCGCCCGACCATGCGTGACCCCGCGCGCTCGCGCGACCCCGCACCCTCGCGCGACCCCACTGCACCGCGCGACCCCGCACCCTCGCGCGACCCCGCCGCACCGCGCGACCTTCCCGGGTTGGGTCGGGTCAACCCGGCAACCCGCCAGGTCGGGTCCAGGTTTGCATTTCCGACCCGTTTACCTAACCGGGTCGGGTTAGGGTCGACCCGTTTGAACCCGGGTCAGTTCTGGGTTTGACCCGAACCCGACCTGTGACCCGAAATTGACACTCCTACCTGTAACTATCTTCATATTTTAATGGAAAGAGCTTCGCCCAGGTTATTCCCAAAAAAAAAACCATAGAAGATCGACATCATTGAGACATGCAATTGTCAGTAGGTTGTTAATCACAGACACTCTAAATTGGCAAAATACCTTTTTCCAGTCCAATCTATTATTAGTCCCATAGCGTACCAACTTACCCTTCGCCCTAAAAGATTCATCCATTGTTTCATATTTTGGTTCTCAAACCGTTTTAACAATAGCCCACCAATTATAATTATGCATCTACCAATTTTTAATCATAACAATCAACCATTAAGCCTGCATCATAGCTTCCCGCATTATCCAACTTCTTGGAAAATCTCATAAACAGGTATTGTTACAATGGACACTAGCTACTCCAGATGATACCACTTGGAAGAATTTTTCATCATTCTCTATTTCTTTTTCATCTCTCAACATTGACTACAAGGTTAATTTTTATAGGGACGGGAGTGTTAGTTAAGTAAGAAAACATTCATTTGGATTAACAAATAGTGCAAAAACAATGTCAAGAGTGGGCAAAAAACTCTGAAGAACAAATTAAAGATAACAATACAATTATTAGAGTGTATCACTGAAGAGTAAAGAAGCAAATTATTAAAAAAACAAAAAAACAAAAAAAAAAAAGACAAAAGCTGTTGCTACAAACCATCAACAAGCAGTGTAAATGAGTCGAGCCGAGCAGGAGTCGCCTCTAACTTAAGCTTGATTAATTAATCAAGTTCGATGTCGAGCTTTATTTTACGAGTTGAACCTGCTCACTAGCTGGCTTAACTATAATCAAAGAGAAAATAATTATGATTCGAGGAATTATAATTATAAAATAATTAAAAAAAAAAGAGTGAAAGTAAAAGAAAAATAATAAAAAAATAACTTAATATAATAAACTGAGATACATTTTTTAAACATTTTTTAATAACTTTACACTTAAAATTATAATGTTAATATACTTTAGGTTAATTTGATATTAATATTTTTTAAACAAGCTGACGAGCTAATAAGTTGTGTCAGGGCTAGCTCAAGTTTGACTTATTTGCTCATCGAGCTCAGCTCATGAGCCATTTATCGAGTTGAGCTCGAGCCCGCTCATGAGTTGACTTGACTTACTTACACCCCCTAGTCCATAGGCCATCCAATGGTTCAGAACAACCATTAATTTCAGGGTTCGGTTCAGCCAACAGAACCTCATTTGAATCCCTTCATATTTAAATAGATCATGGTTTAAAATTGCGCAATATGAGGCTCGCCTTGAGACCCGCCTTTGCGCAATTCCAGTAAAAAACGCCTCAATGCTTACGCCTTGAATTATTTTTATGAGGCTTGCGCCTCAACTTGGTTGAGGCCCGCTTCGCCTCTCTAGCATGAGGCTTACGCTGCCTCACTGGCATGAGGCTTACGCCTCACGCTATACATATTAAAACATACATAAATCTTGAAGTAACTGCCCGACATTGGACTCTATAGGAGAGGAGGAAAGGGAGAAAGCAATTCACCATAATGATGATTCAAATGAAGAACCCCTTAATGATGACAGTGCTGATGACTTATGAGTTCTTATGTGATATGTCATTGCTATTTATTTTTGAAAATTGGAATTATATGTTAATGAAAGAATACTGGGATTTGGGAAAGATAGAATTTTGAGTTGAACTATATTTCATGTTGTCTTATTATTGAGATATTTTGATTTCACTTCATATCTTTTTTTTTTTTATGTTTTATACTATTCACTCATTAGTATATAAAAATTTAACATTTTATGTTTACGCAATCTTTTGATTTTGAGGCTTACGCCTCAAAACGCCTTGAGGCTTACGCCTCGCCTCACGAATGAAAAACGCCTCAATACCCGAATACGTAATTTTAAACATTGAAATAGATTATTCTAATTATTGTTGTACTTAGCCACTAGTCCAAATCCCTTCTAAGACCTCTTAAACCGGCCCATATAAAACTTCTAAATAAGACCCAATCACTGTAATTATGGATTAGGAAATGAAATTCTGCTTCTTGATCCACACCTACGGTGCCTTTTTCTTCTTGATCCATCAATAAGTATATTATTGGGGTTCAAACATAATCCCTTCACAACCTTCCTCTACACAAATCAAAGAGAAGACTTCATTGAAAGGGCAGAAAATCTTTGCCGAGACTTTGGACTTTGACTTCATTGAAATCAACATTAAGTCTTGCGAGAAAAATAAGACTAATTACAACAACAACATCAAACCTTGTATTTATGTTTAAAAAAAAAAATATCAAGCCTTTATCCTACTATGTGGGGTCGGCTACATGAATCTATTTTTTTTCCATTGTGCCCTGTTAAAAGTTAAATTCTCATTTAAACGTAATAAAGAAAGGTCATTTTTAATATTTTCTAAAGTCTTTTTAGGTCTACCTCTACCCTTCTTATCATAAGTCAAATCTAATACATCTACTTTCCTAATTGGGTCATCGGAAGACCGACATTTTAAAACTGATTACAATTGCATGAAACTAGACCATACATCAACAATCTCCAACATGGTCCAATTTTACAATGAATTAAGAAGATTGTGCTAATGCTCGTAACAACTGACTTAATTCAAACAGAACTTGAATTTTGAAATCAGCAAGCATTTGGTCATAGCATCAGCTGGATTTACTTCTGTAGATATCTTCTCTACATGAACTACTCCATTTATAAATCTCTTATGAAATGTAGCTTTGCAGTAATATGTTTAGAACGCTCATGAAAAACAGCATTTTTCATAAGATAAATTGCACTTTAATTATCACAAAAAATGCTAAATTTTTCTTGTTTGAAACATAAAACATAACTCATCTAGGAGATTATGAAGCCTTAATCCCTCTTTTATACCTTTCGTTGCAATTGCAAATTCAACTTCTGTTGAAGACAATGCCAGTACACGCTGTAAAGAAGATTTCCAGCTAACTATTCCATCAAAACCAAACGAAAATGTAACCAGAAATTGATCTTCGTGTGTCAAGACAGCCTGCAAAATCTGAGTCAGTATAAGCTTCATTGGCAGCTCCACCTTTATATAATAAATCAATATCAAGTGATCCTTTTACGTATCTAAAAATCCATTTCAAAGCTTCCCAATATAATTTGCTAGGCTCAACCATATATTTGCAAACTATGCTAACTGAATGAACAATTTCTGGTCTAATGCAATTTTTTTTTTTTACAATACTATACATCAAACTTTCAATTATGTTGACATAACGAATATTATTCATAAGTGAATGCCTTGATTAGATATGCTTTCTCTCTCCTATTTCTCTCTTGTTACGCACAACATCCTATTGTGTTGAGTTCTCATATCCCAATAAAACTTAGATCACCCAGGGAGAAGCAGAAATCAAGTATAATTATCATAATGTAGATAATGATAAGGACACCATAGCACTAAAGACAACTGAAAATTTTAGCACCAGCTACGCATATCACCAAATGACTTTTTGGCAATAAAAGATGATCCATGTCACATCCACCATCATTTACCCACCATTCCTCAGTAGAAGCATCTTAAAACAAGTGAAAAAAGATTCAAAACATGCAATCTCTGCATCACTCCTCATTTCGGAGGATTGCTTCAGATAACAGTGGCATCGGATTGATAACCATTGCTTTCTAAAGCATACTTGGAGAAAAACAATTTTAGAACGTAACGTAATTGTAAGCAGAAACTAATAAAGAATGTGTTTGAGTTGCATCTACCCCATGTGGATTACCTTTGAGCTTTGATTCAACTCTACATCTGATGGTGTGGGCTCCGAAAATTCGGCCCCGGCCTCCGCTCGCGACTGTTTGTTTGCTTTTCTTTCTTTTCGGCGAGGGGAGTTTTAACGGAATTAAGTTCCGGGATAAATTTTGGAAGGTAGATGGGTTTGTAGATAAGACACTACCCAGAGATTTCGCCCTCATTTTGCGAGGACTTTATGATATGGGTTCTGGTTTCCTATAGGCGCAAGCCCCTATAGTTAATTACCCCTCTCGGTAACGAGAGAGAACTTTCGATTAAGGTTAGTTGTCGATGAATACATCGTATCCGTAGATACGTGGTATCCGGCATATAGTAGCAGCATGGGTTTGGGTATTGAAGAGTTGGGTTTTGATTTGGAATTTGGGTTGAAAGATTTGATATTTAAATAGAAATTGCACCATCTTGCACTTAAAGCGGATGGTGGGGGAATGGATAATAGTCCCGATCAAGATCTCATGGTTCCCTCGTCCCGGGCATCATGGTCCCTAGTCTACTTAGTCAAAGGAGGTAGTCGGCCCAACCTGACAGAAGGATCGTTATCGACAGCCATGGGTTGCTTCGTCCAAGGGTACCTTGTAGACCTGGGATGGATATTTATCTAAGGGGACAAATTTGAATCCACCTTAGCTAACAGAGGGGTTTGTGCCCTATCAATTATATCCTATTGATTCATATCTCAAGGATTTGATGTCAATAAGGAGCGTATTGACTCTGGTCATAACTGGTATTTCGTGGTGCCATTTGGCGGCAAAACCACTAGGTTCAGAGGGCCCTGGGTCATAACCATTTATCATGCGGTGCCATTTGGCTACAAAACTACCGGTTAGAGAACACGTATCACATCCTTACTAGCAGGAGATTGTTTTAGAATGGATCATAGTGATATTTTCGACTATGCATTAGCTCTACGTGAGCTGAAGTTATATTTGAATTTGTCCACCTTGGCAAGCTGTTGCAGAGGGTGGATGAATTTTGCTTTAAGTTATTTGATTGATAGATTTTAATTTTAAATATTTTGGATTTTGGGATTTCTGGAATTTTGGATTTTATGGGTATTTGTGTGGAGTTTGGAAGGCGTTTGAAATATTTGTGAATCCCTCTGGTTGAGATTTGCATTCAACATGGTCATCATCGGAGTGTTTGGGATCATTTTCACTTGTTGATTGAACTTTGTCGACTCCGTCGAGCTATTGACTAAGGATCGGATTTCTCGTAGGCTTTGTGCCTTTGTTTGTGAGTTTTTTTTGTTAAAGGCCTTGAAGGCCTAATATGAATGTATAAGATAAATATTCTGGTTAACTTCATGACCGCATATTTTTCCGATAGTTTGAACATTGTCTACTCCTATTTACATGCTTAGAATGATCGGATTTTGTAGGCTTCATACATTTGTTAGTGAATTCTCTTGATTATAGGCAAGGCATAAGATGAATGTATTAAAATAAATACATCGGTCCCCACAATCGTGTATTTGTTTGAAGGTTCGAACCCTGTCGGTTCCTATTGATCTGCATAGAAGGATCGGGTTCGAACTTGAATTCACTTTTTGACCCGCGCAGCATCCCTACGCGTCACGTGTGTACCAATAACACGCTCGCTGGGGCCCATGTGGGTCGTGATTGCATTTACTCCTTTGTGTATCTATGTGTATACAAACTAAGGTGCATTTGCATGGGTACTTTAAAATATCTTAGTTGTGTAGATAATTGCCATTTGAATACACAACATTTCATTTGAGAGCTCATATACACCTTCTGTCCGCTAATACGAGTATTGCGGATCCGATGACAGTATTATCTAGATGCACGTGGCATCTCCTCATCTTGATGTTGAATCCCCTTTTCTCATTCATCTGGGAGGTCCTTGAAATTTGTGACCACTGTCTTGAAATGGACTCTTTTCAAGCTCTTTAGTGAATAGACTTGTTACTTCCAGTGTCTCTCTTTTATTCTGCCATGAGGTGTCCTTTTCGTACATTGAGTTGCCCTTGTACCCAACGTACTTGAAGATCTTAATCACCGTTGTCGTAGGTAATATCTGTATTTGTGGCCATAGTAGTTTGTTGTACCTACGATATACCCACTGTTGTTATCCACAAGTGACTCGTGTGTATTTACAGGGACCCATTGTATTTGCTACGACCTCCTGAAAATATTTGTAAGAGAGCCATTATTTCTACACCATATCCACCTTTCACCAATCTCAGGTGGTTGTTGTACTTGTTTGCAGTAATGGGTCTTTCACTATCAAAGGGGGTAGTATTGTCATCTCAATCTACAGGCAACATTGCTTGTGTTTCGAATTCTTCATTGTTGCATATAGAAGATATTTATATTCTTTACAGTGGATTGGTATTATTTGGACTTAATTGAATATCATTACTCATATGCATTAAAATGATTGTTGCATTCATATCTTGGCCCTCATTGATACAGGTGAGAGATACCCGTGCATTATGCAGTTAATTATTATTACTTGCAAGCACAATGCTTTTGATCTCGTAGGAACTGTTGTAGAAGTCCGCTACATATGTCATTGTATAAATCAGGATCATTCATTGTGCGCTTATGATTGCTCAGATGCTATGAATTGAGTATTGTTGTTCGTCACGAGTCCCCTGCTTGTTTGCTTATATTTGTTTGAATGCATTGAATTGTTATTTGTTATTTGAATTTTGATCTTGATTGTGCCCTTTAGGATTTAGGTTCCACTTCTTGTAATTCAGTTCAAGTTCAAGTCCCTGTTCAAGTCCCTGATGTTTGTACAAGTCCTCTGCACATTCAAGTTTTATGCATTCATGTCCAAGTACTGGTCCTCTGCATTGCTGCTCAAGTGAGGTTTTTCTTATTGTTCAAGCTTTATGCACTTCAATAAAAATTTAGGCAACACCCCAATATATCCCCCATTTGGGGGAAATATAAGGCAGCACCCCGACATATCCCCATTTCGGGGAAATATAGGGGAGCTGGGCCTTCCCACCATGCTACTCAAGCATGTATGGTAGGTGTCCTTAGACACTATGGCCGTACAACTTTTCATCCCACCATGCTACAAGAGCGTGTATAGGGCCTTCAGCAGTACCCATACGAGAACACCAATAGCTCTCCCCACCACGCTACAAGAGTGTGTATAGGGCTTACCCGCCTCGTCGCACCGGATTCTCCCCCACCGTGCTACAAGAGCGCGTATAGGAGATCCACCAGCGCGTCAAGGATGAGGTTTAAGTTAAAAATTTATACCTTGAAGACCAGCATAGAGGCTCATGGAACGAGGCAAGGGAAGGGCCCTAAACCCTAATAAAAAATTATAATTAATTAAAAAAGTAATTATAATTAATAGCAACTAATTATAATTAATTATAAATCATTAATTATAATCAATAGATTATAATTAATAAAAAAATAATAAATTTTAATTAGTAAGAAATTAATTGTAATTAAAAATAATTAATTATTATTAATAGAGACCGATTACAATTAATTAAAAATAATTAATTTTTATTAATTAAAAATTTATTATAATCAATTAAAATAATTAATTATAATTAATAAAAATTAATTATAATTAATTATAATTAAAAATAATTAATTACTATTAATAGAAATTAATTATAAATAATTAGTTATCATTATTAACAATTAATTACGATTTATTATAATTACTATTAACTAATTATAATAAATTAAAATTAATTTATATTTAATTATAATAAATAAATAAATAAATAAAAGGCAGGGTTTAAACTAAATCCCTGGAGTTTGGCGGATTCAGGATTTGGTCGAAGAAGCGCTCGAAGGGAAGAAAGCTACCTTCGTGAGCTCCCGTCCTTGGCTCCGCTCAAAATGTCGCAACTTCGATCCGACAGAAAAGGAACGTCGCCGGAGGAGGCAGAGAAGCGCGTGAAAGGATGAAAGTTACCTTCACAGTCCGGCGAGCTCATGTTCTTGCTTCTGATCAAATGTCCTGACTTCCAACCCGATCAAATGGGGAGGCCATCGAAGCTTCAAAGCCAACGAGCTCCTGCGACTGCTTTGGATCAAAATGTCGTGACTTCCAGTATAAAAGGACGAAAGTTTTCTCGAGAAGCACAATGGAGCTAATTGCTACGGGAGACGAAAGAAGGATTGACAAGCTCAACGCCAGGATTAACAATAGCTTTTGGAGACGAAAAGTGATTAGATTTGATAAACTAGAGAGTTTAAACAAAGGGGTTGTTTAGTTGGCTGAAAAAGAAGAGAAATTATTGTGTACGCAATTGGAACGCAGAATTGTGTTCGGATGCAGCGTATTTACTGCTTATTTCACTGCGTATTTTTTGATACATTATGTTTTCTACGTATTTTTTGCGTATTTTTGTGTATTTAGTGAGTATTATTTATTTGCTAATTATTTGCCACGAAAAAATTATGTCTCAAAAAATACGCAACAAAATAAGCAGTGTACACACAGCCGAACACGTTCGGATTGCGTACACAATAATTTCTCGAAAAGAGAAATTATCGTGTACGCAATCCGAACGCAGAATTGTGTTCGGATGCTGCGTATTTACTACTTATTTCACTGCGTATTTTTTGATACATTATGTTTTCTACGTATTTTTTGCGTATTTTTTGTGTATTTAGTGAGTATTATTTATTTGCTAATTATTTGCCACGAAAAAATTATGTCTCAAAAAATACGCAACAAAATAAGCAGTGTGTACGCACATCCGAACACGTTCGGATTGCGTACACAATAATTTCTCGAAAAGAGAAATTATCGTGTACGCAATCCAAACGCAGAATTGTGTTCGGATGCTGCATATTTACTGCTTATTTCACTGCGTATTTTTTTATACATTATATTTTCTACGTATTTTTTGCGTATTTTTTGTGTATTTAGTGAGTATTATTTATTTGCTAATTATTTGCCACGAAAAATTTATGTCTCAAAAAATACTCAACAAAATAAGCAGTGTGTACGCAATCCGAACGCAGAATTGTGTTCGGATGCTGCGTATTTACTACTTATTTCACTGCGTATTTTTTGATACATTATATTTTCTACGTATTTTTTGCGTATTTTTTGTGTATTTAGTGAGTATTATTTATTTGTTAATTATTTGCCACGAAAAAATTATGTCTCAAAAAAAGAAATGTAGTGTATTTGAAATACTTTAGAGTTGTCTGGATCAGTATAAAATAAATGCGGTGAATTATTTTTTTATTTGGTTAGAAGTAAAATGAATGCATTGTAAAGCATGACCGAATGCACTGTAAAGCATGACTGATGTCGGCCAGCGTTGGCCGGCAATGGTGGCTGGTGGCGATAGGCAATGGTGGCGGCGGCGGCAATGGCGGTGGGCGGTGGCAGTGGCGGTGGTGATGGAGGGCATCGGCAGGCAATGAATTTACAGTGTATTTGGAAATTGCCCAAATATGAGGAATTTCAAATACACAAAAAATGAAATAGAGAGTGAATTTCAAATACATCAAAATTTTACACTGCATTTTGTTTACTTCAAATCAAACACCAATATTCTTCAAATCCCTACATTTGAAATATTTTTCACTCTTTTTACTTCAAACCAAACAAACCCACAAGGATTTACTTTTTTACTTGTGTAGTAATGACGTCCAAGGAGAAACAACGGAATAAACTGATTTGCTTTTTATTTGTGAAGGAATGACATCGGAGGAAAAACAAAGGAATAAACTACAGCTTTTTTTTACATTTTACTTGGAGAAGGAGCAAAGCTGCATTAATTACATTAAATGAACCCCTCCTCTCAGATTTTTGCAATGGCCTTAAATGCATATAACCTATTAAAAAAATAATTATATCATAAATTAATAAATAATAGCGATTTTTTGTCCCTAAATAACTACACAATTGAATGAACTCGTGAGCCGACTAGCCAAGTCTAATCAAATTCGAACTAGAGCTCCCTTGATATGCCAGCTCAAGTTTGAGCTTGAGCTCAAGCTCATTGCTTGATAAGCTCGTTTGTACCTCAAGTTCGAATCGGCTCGGCTCACTTACTCCCCAAATGACAGGCATCATTTGCCAACGATAGATCTAACTTTAAGTTCCATTAAGCAACAATCTTTTAAATTTGTAAGCTGAAACTACAAACTAGGAATCCATCCCCACCTCCAGTTAGCATGCACACTTATCTTGCTGACAAAAACTCCACCATGTCTATCCACCCTTATGATATTATAACGTTCTACTATAGATGCAGAACAATCAAAATTTTCATAGACTCCAATCTAAGGCAGAAATGAAGATTAGCATGATGATCTAACTTGCTTGATTAGTTTTTTCTACTCTTCTTTACCTTATTATACTTTTTAATTATTCCATTCTTTTAATGGATTATAATTTATCCACTTCCCCTTTTTGCCACTATCTTTTCTATCATATTTCATTATTTTCTTTTAGGGATAATCGTAATTTGCTAAACATTATTTTAGCCTTTAGGTCCCTTAACTTCAATAAAAGGAGGCATTTAGGTTTAGGCTTCGTTTGTGACAGTTTTTTTTCATTGTTTTTTTTTTCCTACTTTCAAGAAATTATTGTGCTAAAAAACTATTGTAAGAAATAATAAGGTAACTGTCTCAAATAAAACCTTAGGGAATTGACCTATTTAACTTTATGGACTTCGTCAAAATCCAAACTATGTATATGAACAAGCTTGAAAGGGCACAAGTTTTATCATAGGCCAGGATGTTCTATTTCTTTCTCTAATCTCCTTTCTTCCTCCTCTTAGTTTGTTTCCCTTTTAACAGCCCTGGCATTTGGAATCTAAAAGTTTAGAAAGAAATTTTTCAAAAAGCAAAAAAATATTAAGGGGGCAAGTATTATGAGTGTAAATAAAAGAAAAGGATTTTTATTTTTTTTAATGTTTTGTTTAAAATAAACTCAATGCAAAGCATTTATATAGAGAATTTGAAATTCATTTAAATCAAGTGAATTTTAAATGCATTGAAAACTCATAGCTCGTGATCTCACCTTCCGCTTTCCACAATTGCCTGCAGCTCGTAATATTTCGATTCATTTGATTTTCATTCAACCAAATAATTCATACATTTTTAAAATGAAAACATTCCAATTCCTATATTTATAACATAGATGCATTTGAAAAACATCCAACGACACAGCCCCTAAATAAGAAACTAATTGCAAATGCTGCTCTAAAGAGATTAGAAGAATTAAACCGCAACTTTGCCATTAAACGAATACCCAAGTGAAGGCATCATGAGCACAACAGTGTAATTTAGACGGCAAACAATTGCCTTCTCATTTGTTTTTTCCTATCTAGTTATCAAAGTTCAACTTCTCAACAAAATTGATATAGCATCCCACTGAGACAAATGTAGGGCACTAAACAATGCTATTTAATTTTCACATTTGATTTCAATGAGGAATATTTGTTTCAACTAAATTTCTAAGAATAATCCTCGTTAATGAAGCCATGAATTCACTTTAAATGTCCTTAGATGCTACTTCAACCAACAAAATCCGGGAACAAAAGCGTTGGGTTGAAGCTATTAAGAAAATAACGAATTTTCAAATGAAAATCAGTTGAAAGAGCGGCTATACCATGCCGTCAACGCGTGCACAAGACCCGGGTAGGGTTTTTCATCCTCCTTTTCCTGGGACAAACAAGATGATCTTCCCGATAAGACCGACTTGATCGGCGATTAGTAGAAGCTGGAAGTAGGGGAGGGGATATGTAAAAATGAACCAGGGGAAAAAGGAATTGGGAAAATTTTCTCCCTCATGTGGGTATTTATGATTGAAAATGAGAAAGAGAAGTTAAAATACTTTTTTGCAAGTTTTGAAATTTTTTTTTGCAAAATTTTGACAATATTTTATATTTAATTGTATTAATTTAATTTTAAAAATTATTTTCAATTTTTAAAAATGTAAAAAAATTGAAATAGTTTAATTTCAAATGTCTGTGTTGCACGCTTTCACATGCCTAGCAAGAGCATAATAGCATGCGTCGGCAGACTGGCAATCCAAGTTCACCTACGTGGGGCCAAAACCTGATTTCTTAATACTTAATTTTATGACTCAAAATGTGCATGATTGAAAAAAATATCATTATTATTTTTTTTATTAGAGAAATATTTCTGCCCCCTTAAATTCGTGAATGAAGTTGACTACAGAGGTCAGCTTGATATTGATGGTAGGCATCAACTATAATCGACGCCGGATGTTCCATATTGATAAATAGAGCTCTTGATTATCTTTTATGCCATCTTCCTTAGGGTCTCATTCAAGCCTCCACAAATGCAAAGAGAGAAAACCTATTTATTGACTTATGGAGAGAAAAATTCATATCATTTCCATCATTAATTAAGACACTTCATCATATGATCCATCTTGACCCCCATTGATTATATATTAGTTTAAGATACTAGTAATATTGCATCATTAGTTTTGCCTAGTTGATCAAAATGCTAGTTTCAAATGTAAGCACCCGAGATTTAGAAGGCATTTGGAAATGATTTTAAAAATATTTTAACTATATTTTTGAGTGCCCAATTTAATTATATTTCATCTCACATCAAGATATTATTGGCATCATTAGGTTTGTCTTATCAAAATATATTTTTTCGATTATAAATTTGCTAAAAAATACAACTCAGATAATCTGATAGTCAATTTCAAAATTTTCAACTTAGATCGAAGATTTGCATCAAGATTTATACTTGATCAGATGAATTTTATAATAATGTGTCACTGATTATATATGAAGCTATCAAAAATTTGAGAAACTCTGAAATTGTAGAAACTCTTAAGACCTGCAGTGGCACGCAAGCTAGAAAAATAGATAGCAAGAATTACAGAAAGATCAAGCATATATGACAACAATATCCAGTGGAAAGGTAATTGTATTTCCTTGCCTTTTGTTAGCAGTTATGGTTGTATGCTTTGTTACGCACCCGCACATTGAAGGGTCTTGAATGACCATCAGTTTGGCTCGTAGAGAGAAGTGCTGAGTAGACAGTGATTTTGTGAATATGTCGGCCACCTGATCAATTATATTGATAGGAGGTATGTGAATGTTGTTGTTGTGGATATGATCTCAGACAAATATGTGGTCAATTTCGATATGCTTAGTTTTCATGTGAAAAACAAGGTTATTGACAAGGGCAATTACGGAAGTATTGTTGTAGTATAAGTCCGTATGTGGAGAAGGAGGAAGCTTGAATCATGTAATAGACGTCATAGCCATAGGATATCTGCGATGGCAGCTACGAGAGCTAGCTCTATACTCCTACTCCTTCTAGGATCGTGCAATGGTGTGCTGCTTCTTAACACTCCATGAGATGAATGTGCTGCCAAAGAAAGAGTCGTAGCCAGATGTGGACTTTATAGAGACTGGGTCGTTGGCCCAGTCAGCGACGGAGAATGACGTGAGGGATAGAGAACTTTTGGTTACATGTATGCCATGAGATAAGGTACCTTTAATATACCAGAGGATGTTTGAGTAGGTAGACATCGGTCTGTTGAGGGTTATGCATATGTTGGGAGAGGAGACTAACGACATACGCTATGTCTAGACATGTTAGCGTGAGGTACTGCAATGAACTTGTGAGCCGACGATATAATGCAGGATCTGAGAGCAGAGGATCCACGGAGAGATCTATGGGTAATTTCGTGAAGGTTGGGTTGGAAAGGGAATTGCAATTGGTGAGGTTGGCTTGTTGCAGGATGGAGAGAGCATAAGCTTGTTGGTAGAGAAAGTACTAACTATTTTAATGGTTGATTTTGATGTCGAGGAAGTTGTGTACCAGACTAAGAGTTTTAATGTTGAAGCTCCAATTGAGTTGCTGGATGAGAGTGGAAATGGAAGGGTTGTTGCTTGTAAGCAAAATATCGTCCACGTGTATATAAGCAGATAAATCTATGTCCTGTCGGTTGAAGGTGAGAAGTGAAGGATCCGATTTGTTGTGGTTGAATCCAAGAGACACTAGATGCATAGTAAATGTGTTGTATCATTGCCAAGGGGCCTGTTTGAGGTCATATATAGATTGATATCGATGGCGGAGTCAGCTATGTTAGCAACTTAAGATGTCGGGAGTAGTGTGAATGTTGTATGCTTAGCTTATTAATTGGTGATGGCAGATGTCAACATTGACATTGATAACAAGCATTGATGCTGGTGTTAAAACAAGTGTCAATCTTGTTCATGATGAACCTTGTTGCCATACGCAACCTTGTTGGAGACTAAAAAACTTCACATTATTACTAGAGTCTCCACGACAAGGAACTTTCTGCTTGCCCGACATTAGAAAGCAGGTGAGAAGACTAGTTACTGGCCACAAATCTTGGCACCAACAGGCTATCCAATCTCTCTTGCCACTCAAATATGAATAAGGAGTCGCCATCATTTGAAGCTTTATTATGTGTATCACATAGAATCAAAAGACCTAAGGCACTGATCAAGCAGAACTCATGAGAGCAAATACTAATTGCCACATCCTTGTTTGCATAAATACATCCAAGCAACTATAAACATCAGAATCTCGTATGACAGTTGAAGGGTATCGATGAAGACAAACATCAGCATACATTATATTTTCTTTTTTTATTAGTTATTTTGCCATGTATTCGTGGTTGAAATTTTCCTTATAATAATTGTAGGATTTAAGTTTAGTAGCACATCACTGGCTAATAAGAATTGTTGCGTCCTAAAAAATTTACAGCAATAGAGAAATATGAAGTTTAGCATCCCAGTCTTATATGAAGATCTGACACATGGATAGATAAATAAGCAGGGATGTAGTGTTTATAAGAGACACCATAATTTTTATGTGGAAACTCCTGAAAAGGAGAAAAACCACTCGGTCGGCCCAATTTAAATGATTCAACTAGTATTTGCAATTGATTACAAATGAGGCCCTTCCCTTAGGGGATGGTCTTTGCTGAATGTAGCAAATATACATCATATTGAGTGCATTATATGGTGGGTGTTGGAATAATCAGTGTGTATATGTTTGTTTGGTTAGCAGAACTTTAGTCGGCGAGCAATGTATGTCGAAAGGGCTATAGTCAGATGACGGTGGTGGGAAAGACTGTAATCGGGCGATGGAGGTCGAAAAGACCGTAATCAGGGGATAGAGGTCAGAAAGGACCGTAATTGGCGATGGTGGTTGGAAAGACCTTAGTCCTGTCGACTACGGTCTGGATGACTGCATTTGGCGGGAGACGGAGTTCAGAAGGATTGTAGTTTTATTTTCATTTTTCTTATTTTAATTTCTAATTATCTCTATATTTTTTATTTTTAGTGCTTACAAGTAACAATTGTGATTTGAATTAATAATCTTAAAAAATAATATTATTTTTCAACCATAAAGCAATGAACTCTTCCGTGGATATATACTAAGGCTTGGTATCAGCTCTCTTTTTTCTGTTCTTCAATTCTTTGTTCTCACGTATCATTTGGCATCTGCCCATGTGCTTCTTCTATCCGTTCGAGCAATTGGCTTTCCATATTCCATCCCCACCACTGTACTTGGCAAAGCCGTGGCACGCAATCTCCAGCGCACGCTTTGCACGTTATGTTTTTTCGGCCCTCTGCTCACACCACCTTTTCAAGCTTCGTGAAGCACCGTCCATGCTCCTCCTCGAGTAAATGCCTACGCTAACATGGCCGGAAATACCTCTCGCGCCTCCTCCGGCTAGCTCCCCTCGACGCGACAGTCGGCGCCGCCTCTTCTTTCACAAAGCCTAAACCCTAAGCCATCTAGCCGTAGCCTCCCCGTGAGGAACTTTTATTTTGTTCGGTTGAACCGGATGCAAGAAATATCCGATCCTAGGCAAAAAAAAAGCGGTACCGAGGTGTACCGATACCGAGTTTTTCAAAAAACTCGATACACCACGGTACCGAATTTTTTTGCCTACGATCAGATGCTCCTCTGCTTCCGGTCGGAGGACGTAATAATTGTTCCCCTAGTGAGAGGGCAGCAGCCATCTTAATCGCCGCCTGCACACGTATTTACCGACCGCGTACAGTGCTTGCAAACAGTGGAAATTAGAACCCAACTGGAGTGATAACAATTTTTATAATTTGGTATTCACACACGAGAAGGATATAAGCTTGAGAAATAAGTGAGTTAAGCTGACTCATGAACGAGCTCAGATTTGACTCGATAAATAACTCTTGAGTCAAATTTGATTAGCTAATGAGTCAAGCTTAAGTTAGCCCTGATTTAACCCATTAGCTTGAGAGCAATCTTATTAAAAAATATATTTAAAATATATTAGGATTTAAGATTTTAAGTTCAAAGTTATTTAAAATATTTGAAAAATATATCTCATATTCTTGTATTAAAAGGTTGTTTATTATTTTTCTTATAATTTTATCATTTTATTATAACAATTACTTAAATCATAGTTATTTTCTTTCTTTCATAATAAATGAGTTGGCTTGAGATACGATTGGAACTCGTTGAATACGGCTTGAACTCAAGGTCAAGCTCTATTAATTAATCGAGTTGAAGCTCAAATAAAAAATGACTCAAGTTCGACTCAACTCGTTTACACTCCTAATAGAAGTTATGCATCAGATATAGAATATGAACAAAACATATATCAATTACCATCTATTAATAAAAATATAATAGATAAACACGTTTTAAAAAGATAATATATAATATTTACAAATTAAATAAATATATAATAATGTAATTAATAAATTAAATCACATGAAAAAATTCATATGATAAAAATTTTATTTATATTCTCACAAAATAATAAGTATATTGAAATTCAGCAAATGATTTTACCCCGATTAAAAAAATAGTCACATGATTTTGTAAAAAATCAACTTGCAAATTTGATTTTTTTTTTTTTTGTAAAAACTAAAAGTCAAATAATATAGAAGAATTATTAGAAAATAGAGAATTATAAAAAAAATCAGTGTTAAATAGTTATTGAATTATTTAAATAATATATTTTAAAATAAAAAAGTCCTAGATTTTTTTTTTTGGAATAAAAGTCCTAGATGATTTCTTTGATAGTGGGCTCTTTCTGGGATTTTTGAAATTCTCACTCTATTTTTTATTCATTTCTTGATTACTCTGTTGCATGGTGACATGTGATCAACTGTCAGGTAGTACATGTAATATCAAAAATCTGCTCCAGTATCGTCCAGCACGATCTGGATCGTCCTGGGACGATCAGTTGTAAATCAGCTCCAGATTTTGCCCAGTTTTGCTCCAGGTGATTTTCTGTATGTATCGTCCAGGCCGATCGGGGATATCGGCCAGGCCGATTGACACTGTTCATAAGGATCGGCCTGATCATCGCCCTGGAGTATCGGCCAGGCGATTTTGGTTTGGTCTGATCGTCCAGGACGATCTGGACGATCGGCCAGGCCGATCTGAAGAGGATTTAAAGGAAATCAATCGTTTTGAAGAGAGAGAAATTAAAAAATAAAATATCTGATTTTCAGCTCTGAGGAGAGAGAAAAAGAGAAATTTAGAAAAGTTGATTTCGGGAAGACGCAGAGCCGTTTTCGTTCGAAGTGACTGTTGAGGAATTTGCTGTGCTCGAGGTAAGGCACATTCCGTCTTTCTCAATTTTAAGTTCCGTCGCAGTTGGCAGTATTTTCTGTCCGGATTTCGTTTTCGTTACGGTTTTTCGTCCGTATCTTTTGATTGGTTCAGTTTTTACCGCGTAAGTTTCTGTATAACGTTGCCGTGCCGGGTGTGCACGTTTTGACTATATTTTGAAGATTTTTGTCCGGGTATTTTTGATTCGGCGATGTTTTTCGTAGACTACAATTTTCTGTGAAATTGGAAATTATCTGTGCAGTAGAATAAATGTTCTGGAATATGATTATCTATATTCTGTGCGAATTCGGTAAATTTTCTTTGCATGAAATTTTGTGTAAATTCTGTATACTGCCGTTGTGCTGCCCGATTTTTGGGTAATTTCTGAATTGTTCGGATTTCTTCTGAATTGAAATGCTATGTGTATAAGCTATAAAAAGGGAGTTATAAGGGGCCTGAATCCTATGAGATTCAGTTAGTGAAACGGGAAATCTGAAATGAGCTCAAATCTGAAATCTGATATCTGTTCTGTTCCGGATCCGATGAATTCTGTTCTGGTGCTATAAGCACATCTGTTTTGGTGCCGTGAGCACAAAGGGAGACATAAGGGGCCTGGATCCTATGAGATTCAGTCAGTGTCTGGGAAGGGAGGCATAAGGGGCCGGAATCCGTAGAGATTCCGTCAGTGTCAGGGCATTTAGCTATATGTATCTGTTCTGTTTTCTGTATCTGTTTTGTACGAAATTGTGATTCTGATATGATATGATCTGCGAATCTGATTTCTGATTTCTGTAAAATTCTGACTCCGTTGATTTATTCTGTTCTGTGATCTGATCTGTACGATTCTGTTTCTGCTTTGATATCTGTCCGTATAAGATCTGATTTCCGATTACGTTCCGATTTCTGATCTGATTTCTGTCTGATGAGTTTGGTTTTGGTTTCTGAGAATTTAGATTGGTGGTTTGTTGCTTTGCTGAGCTTTTGAGCTCACCCTTGCTTTCTGGTGGTTTTCAGGTTCTGGGAAAGGCAAGGAGGTTCAGGATTAGTTCAGAGTCTGATCAGTATAGGTACTTTTGTACTTTTGATTTTTGTACAGTCATGGCTTTTCTGTTCTGTCTTTCTTTCTGTTTGAAAGCCATGTACTATTCTGTAGATAATTATTTTGAGGAAATGAAAAGATAGATGTTTTGTTCCGCTGCATTTGATGATTTTAGTAGCTCTGTTGTTCTGTGTGTGTTTGTTGAGTTAATGTATTTGGAAGATCAGTTCAGTAACCTAATCCAAAGCCAGATCCTGGATAAGAAGGTCTCTCGTCGCGATCCGGCTCGGGCGGGATCCGTCCCCGTCGGGTCGGATCGTGACAGTACACAACTCTTCTTGGCCTATTGATTGAGAGCTTAGGCTTCCAACTAAGAGGTTCAGGGTTCGAGTCTATGTGTAGGCGTTGTGTGTGTGAGTTTACCTTAAATGGCCTAAATGTCCAAAAAAAAAAAACTGTCAGGTAGTGCACTTTTATTAGTAGAAATTATTCTATGAGGACATCTGATGATCTCAAGATTAATCATTAAAATGCAACATATCATTCGATACCGAGCGGTACCATCCTCAGTATTGAGCAAAAAAATGACGTGACGTGTTCAGGTTGATCTCCGGGCGTCGTCCGGAATCTACACAGAATAATTTTTCCTTCATTAGAGTGACTAAACCGAGTTCCTTTGGTGAGTACAATAGTATGGTGGTTCTCAGCATGTCAAGTGATCATGATCTTGGTCTAAGCAACTTCTACTGTGCAATGGCATCTTTAAACTCTTTGAAGTAGAATTACTTTGAACTACGACTATTGTGGACTATAAGTAGGGGAGTCAAAATCGGATTTCGGCTCGGACCCGAACTGACTCGAGGTTCAAACGGGTCAACCCTAACCTGACTCGGATATGTAAATGGGTCGAAAAGTCTGACCCGGACCCGACCCGTAGGGTGCCGGGTTGACCCGACCCGACTCGGATTTGGGTTCTACCGGCGCTGAAACGTCGGAATGGCGGTGAGCGGACGGCGGGCGAGGGGGCAGACGCGACACGCGAGTGCTTGCGCAGGCGGGGGCAGCGAGTAGCAGGGCACGCGGGGCAGCGGGGCACGCTGGCACGGGCATGGGCACGCGGGGCAGCGGGTAGCGGGCGCGGGCGGGAATCCAAATTTTTTAAATTAAACTGATTTTTGGGTTGACCCGGCAACTCGGCGGATCAACCTGAACCCGACCCATTTTTTTCAAATGGGTCAAATATGGGAACCCGAATCCGACCTGTTTTGAAATCTGATTGGATCCAACCCGAATTTTTCGGGTTGAGTCCGGGTCGAGTTTTCGTGTCCTGTCAAATATTGACACTCCTAACTATAAGTATGACTACTAAAATTCTCTTATGTATTAATTATTAGACCTCTTTTAGCAATTTTTAATATCTTAAATATTTATCGATTGATAATAAGTTCATATGATATTTTTTTATTAGCTAATATATTTTTGAAAAGTGGTATAAATCCCCATTCTATTTAAATGATTTTTTATTGAATATTGAAAGGAGTTTTTATGATATAAAAAATTCATTTTTTTATTTTTATTTTTTGATAGATTTTAATTGTCTCTTCTCTTCAGTTGATCTATTCTTTTAGTTCTACACTATGCTCTGAAGTTGATAATATTTTATAAATCCAATTTCATCATGACGTATAAGGTGCACATATAAATTGTTACATCATGCATGTTGGTCCAAGCCAAGCTTGAGTGATTTTGTAGAACATATGTAAGCAAAATCACCATCTATTTGTTAATAATTACAAGCCATGTTAGACATTTTCTTTTGGGACATTCCAAATGAAATTGAAAAATTACATGAAAAAACATTCACTCAACCACCCCATAATATGCCAGTTAACACCTTGCACTTGGCCATAACATTGTAATAAAAATCTTTTGAAGTAGAATTTACAATACCTTTCCAAAGAAGTCTTCATATTCAAAATGAACATGGATGGTTATCAAAAGTTTGTAAACTCGTTGAAAATAAGAAACAAAACAAGAGGAGGAGGTGAAAAAAGGCAGAGACATAAAGAGAATAAAAATGATTTAAGTGATACAATGATTGCCTCCCAATCCAAGGGTCTTAAGCAAAAGAAAAGGAAAACCATCCTAAATAGGAAATTGGCTATTGAACACAATCATTTTCTAAACATAAAGGTCAAGAAGGATTGCAAATTCCAAATGGAGTTATTTGTATCCTGGAGCTAGGAAGGAAGAAAGCAAATTAGTGCTCCCCCGAAGTTCTCAAATGCGTTTTGACATGAAATTGTGAGATAATGTAAGAGCGAAAAGAAGGTTGAGGCTTCCTGTTTTCCTCTTGCTAAAAGATATGATCCAAAGAGACCATATGGATCATGTTTCCTGTGTATTGCAATAGAGAATGAATCTAAAGAAGAACATATTCAAAACCTTCATATACTCTTTAGGAATAAAAGAAAATATAGCCTTATGAGCAATGTTATTTCAAATTGAGAATCTAGGGAACTGAAATCTTCCATCCAAAGATAGTAATTGATCTTATAACCTTGTAATTTATGGCAAATTTTATTAATGAGGGTTGAAAAATAATCAAATGTAATGTGAAAGTCAAAACATGCAATTACAGGAAAGTAAAATGAGCTTTTAGAGATAGAAAAGTCTAGGATTTCTCTTAGGCCAGAGAGTTTTGGAATATTGTTAGAAAAGCAAATAAGGCTTTTCCTAATATTAGCTTCTTAGTTAGTGGCTGTGGGTCTCCGAAAGGATTCCGCTCGTGTGATTTGAATGCAAAGAGTACGATCACACTATCCCGTAGGACAAAATGGTCGTATGCCTTTACACCCGACACAAGCAGGCCGATGGTAGAGCAGATGGAGTTATAGATACGATTAGCCATGAAGGATAGCGGCTTTCACCTACTAACCCCGATGGATAATAATATCTATAACCCAAAAGTTCACGAGATTTCCTCTATTCGATACATCAGCATCGAATAGGGTTTATTTGATTGTGGGGATCGATTTCCTACGGGCGCAAGCCCCCGTAGTTAATTACATCTTAGACCTTGATCCAAGAAAACTCTTGATTAAGGATGTTAGATTATCTTCTCTAATGGGTTTAGTGCGAAGGGAAAATTCTAGGCTTTCCTAATCAAAGGGGAAGGTCCCAAATTGGCTCAATCAATCTCACGTGGTTCAGTCAACATCCAGTCGGTTCGAAGAAGTGGAAACTGGAGAAATAGAGAGAAGACACTGCACTCAAACATGCACGAGAGAGGGAAGGAGGTGACGTCATCTGTGTGACGCAGATAGGTAGGGTTTATAGCTTCCGAAAAGATGGAGAGCTTACCCACCAATAAGGTGTATAGTGGTACACCTGTACCACCCACCTTAGACCCTAAATCTATAAAAGATGTAGTGTTGTACACACAACACTAGCGTCTACGACCTAGCTAATGCAATCCTGGACTTATTCCTTGCCTGACAAAGGAAGCCAGCTAAAACCACCTAGTCGTATAAAATCTATGCTGTCCAGTCCTTATGAAAAATAGGAGGGTAGTTAGATATTGGAATTTGGGATCAACAACTAGAGAAATTTCTAAGTGATCCCACACTTATGAGTGGTACAATGCTCCTAAAACTAATGCAATTAAATTTTGATTTTTAATTAGTTACTAATGCAATTTATGCTGGTTAAAGTCTCCAAATCAGATATGTATGAAATTTTAAAAAGGCTTATAAAAAATATTTTTTTTTTGAATGACTAAACTTCCCAAGGTCCGGCACTTCATCCTCATAGGCCAGATTATCCGGACTCTACCCGCAGGCGGGGAAGCTTGTCTAAAAGAAAAGAGAATGCGTGTATGCCACCCCGGACGATTCCGGCTATTCCCTAGAATCGTTATCTTTCCATGTAAGTTAAACTTAAATTTTATTTAATAATTACGAATAGAAGTATTTTTATCCCTAAAGAGCCTAGCAAAAAACATGCCAATTATACTGCACAAACAAAGTAAGTAAAGCACAACAAAGCAACAAAAATCCCACAGAAAAGAGTGTCCATGGCAAGTGTCATATAATATTACATCACAAAGTATAGAAAAGTAATGGTGGTCGGGCTCCACCGACAACAACCCGGTAACGACGCAAATCTTAAAATAAGGCATTTTTATCTTCGATCTTCTTCACTCCCTTGATTCGTCTTTGGATCATCTTCAGTTATTCGGGCTCCTCGTAGTACATCCTCCAAAAGGATGCCCAAATGAAAAAGGAAACCCCCTGTAGGGGTTTACTTTTTCCTTTGGACTCCTCGTAGTGAACGCTCCAAAAGGATATCCAAATGAAAAATGAAACCCCATGTAGGGGTTTAATTTTCCCTTTGGATTTCTATCTCTTTAAAAATGCCTTATTTTAGATTTTCACAACAATCATTATCAAATACATTACATTATTGAAAATAAAAAATCTAGACTCTCCTACAGGGGTTATCCTAAGCAATTATAATCAAAATCAAAATCGTCCAAGCAGTTATATATAAATAAAAATGCTCACATCAATCACTTAGCCGTGCTCTAATTATTGGGAGCTAAGCAGCTGAAGCATGTACCTAAAGCAGTTATAAATGACATTATTAATTTTAGCCCTCTTTTTAGTGTTGTGTAAGCACGACGACCTGCAGGAAAACAGCATTAGTATGAAAAAGCGTGCCTAGCATATGGGTATTCTAACGCTCACAATAACAGTGCAGAAAAGAAAAGAGCAGAAAAAAATGTCACAGAAAAGCACCACAGAAAAGTTACAACAAGTAGCAAAAACAAACAGCACACAGGACACATGCAGTGCGTCACAACACAGCACAGAAAAGAAAAACAGAACAACAACCTAACCTAAAGCTAATAGTCGTGTCCTATCAAACTCATCTAAGTGTATGAAAACTGTGTGGTTTTGGTATGTCCTATATGGAATAGTTTAGTTAGAGTTGTTCGTATTTCTTGTTTGTTGAAAGAGGCAAAGGAAATTTTAGTTAAAATTCAAATCTTAATATTTTAAGGTTGATTTTAGGGATCTTTTATTTTTAATGTTTAATTAATTACCACCTTTGTTTCACACCGAGGCCGTGAGAATTATTTCACCCTCCTTGGGGCTAATTTAATAGCCTCGTAGGCCTGGATTATCCAGTGATAATTAACTTTGTTGGATTATCTTAATTTGTTGTTAAAGAAAAAGAAAGAAAATGTGGATTCAACATTTTATTATCAAGGTTTGAATTAAGCCAATTAGAAAAATTAATTTTAGATTTTGACGCTCCATTAGATCCATTCGTGGCGTTGTGCCACCAGGCTCGAGGAACCAGTCTCCTTAGAACAGTTAGCCCCGCAGCCCAGAGTAGTCCATCCAATAAACTTCACTTTTGGAGTGGTTGTTGTGTATTAAGGGATTTGTTGATTACTTTTAAAAGATTATCCTAAGTTTGATCTTTAAGAATCTTTTATCCTAATGAGTTTAGTTTATAACTTAATCTCCTAATATAATATACATCTTTTAGATTTTAGATTAGTTAAGAATTAATTATTACATTAGTTAGAATTGATTTAGGTTTATATTTTAGATTTAAAGTTTAATGGTTATAAAACATTAACAATAACTTGATTAAGGATTGAGTGTTTTAATAGATTTTTTAAGAATTAGATTAAGATTGATTGGTTGATTATTAGTGCATTAAGAAAATAAAATCCAAATATAGGGAAGCGTGCCACTAAGTTTTTATTTCAATGTTTCTATTCTATAGGGAACATGCATTCTAAGTCTATATTTTCTAAGACTCGGTCCTTATTGTCTTTAGGTGTTACTAGTGTTATAGGATCAAAAGTGATGTTGTTTTCTAATTCCTAAGGCTTCTACACGGATGTCACAGGGTTTTAAGGATCTAAAAAAAAAAAAAGTAAAAGCAAATCTAAATATAATTGAAGTTTCTACGACCCTAAGGGTGGGATGCGTACAATCAACTAGGCCCCTAAAGGTTCTCTAAGTTTTTAGAAAGCTTACAGCACCAGGGGCTATGACCCGGTGGTTCCGCCCGTAGCGCCCCTACCGGAATGAATAGGGGCGACTGATGCTCGGATCCGGTTGTCCTAGCTCCCTCCCCAAGTGCTCCAATGCTCCTTGTCCATTGCATTTCAAAATGTACCTCGCAAAACATAGAAAAGATATGTATTATAGCAGTTTTATAAACAAATAATTATATAAGAAAATGAAAATGCAATAAGAAAAAGAACATACCTTTTGTTATTTGTTGAGTCGTTTGTGTTTTGAGTCCTCATTTTTTTTTGCAAGTGCGTAGTACCAAATCATATAAGAAATGACGAAGAAAACTAACGAAAAAAAAATCGAATACAAAAAGGGATGTAGGTATCGTTGTTATTGGGTACACTTCTTTGAAGTCAAGTGCACCCTAAGCAACACTAACGATACCCTTTGTTGTCCCCACAATCCAAATAAGACACTTGATATGTTTGACACATCTACCTATGACACACTACACACAAGACACAAAGCAATTAAGGGAACAAGCTTCTAAGACTAAACCTAAAATTTAAATTCTCTTTGGTTTTCTATTCATCCAACATTCTTTGTTTTTTTTATTTTTTTTAGGAGTTAGCACTAAAGAAAACTAGCTCAAGTAGAGAGTATCTTGCTCCAAAAGACACTACCCGTCGCCCAACTCAAAGTTATCTAAAGCTTTAAATCCCAAAACTCATTCTTTTATAAAGGAATACTAAGAGAATCTAACCCAAATGAGAAATCACTATTCATTCTCAAAAGACACTAAGGGACCTTACTACACGAACTTAATTAAACTCAATATGACTTGTATGAACTTCTAAACTAAACGCCACCCAAAATTCCACATAAATTTTCTATTAAGAAAGTCCCACTCTACACAAAACTCTACAAAACAAATAAATAATCAAGTGCCTCTTTCTCTAATTTAGAGTGGGGTAGTTTGTGAAAATTTCTTAATGAATAGGAATCATAAAGCCCTTCATCAAGAAATCTTCACAAGAAAAACAAAATCACAAAAATCTCAATACAAAACAATTCGCAAAACTCATTAGAAATATTCTTGATGCAAAAATAATTCGCGAAGCCTTTTGCAAAACTTACAACCATAGAATTATTCACAAAAATCTTTCAATACGAAATAATTCATAAAACCTTCCAAATCATCCTCGTTCTCTTTTTTTTTTAAACAAAGAAATACAAGCAAAAAGAGTACTGTTCAATCTTGCCAACCCAAACTTTATAGAAATCCACAAATGCATGCTACTCTAGATACTAACGGAAGAAGAAATAAACTAGTCTCCAATCATAAATACATGAACCATCATTGCCAATCATATATGCAATATTAAGAAAATATTTGTAAGTTCAAACTTCTCCAAATATGAAAATAAGTGAATACTTATATGGCGTTAAAATGACAAGTGTAATTGCAAGCAAGAGAGACGAGAAACCTATGCTTTCATGAGATAAATTAGGGAAAATAACTACATAATCATTCAATCCTTTCCTCTCTTTTATGTCCAATCATGAATGAATAAAGGTAGAATTGCATAGCTTAAGACTTTTCCAATCCAACATTTGAGCCATATATACTTAGCAAGAAGGAAGAAACTTTCATATCATCATTTTCAAAACTCAAGGGAAAGGAGCATGATATCAAGCATAATATGGATTTGAAACGTAAGATGTATAACTATTCTCCAACAATTTCTAGTTTCCGCATTTATATGCTATCTAATATTTCCAAGAGCATTTTTCTTAACACACATCCATAAGGGAAAGGAGCATGGTAACAAACATGATTTTGTAAGAGCGTTCTAATTAAAACCTCATGACATTAAATACAAAATTATCCTAATCACATTCCATTCATGCATGTTTCAAGATATGTGCAAAGTGAACCTTACTACATCATTAGTAAGAAGTTTAAAACCTTGTAAGGCAACGACAATCTCAAAATTTCATGCTTAATCATTCTCTTAAAACAATAATACTTCTCTGTTGGAAGGCCTTAGCAAAGAAGAACAAGGCAACGACAATCTCAAAATTTCATGCTTAATCATTCTCTTAAAACAATAATACTTCCCCGTTGGAAGGCCTTAGCAAAGAAGAACAACTCGCATTCAAAACTCTATTTCAAAAGTATATACAAAATCAAGCTTTCAAATATCCATGTAAATGCTTGAATCATAACAATTTTCTCGATGACTTACTTCCAACATTGTAATAAAGAACACAAAAGATTATAAATGAAACTTTCATGCGAAACACGCTTTCAAAGTTCTAGATGATGTTCGACCGGAAACAACAAAGCATGCTTATAAGTTTCATGAATAAGAGCTAATCAAAAAAAGGAAGCCACCCAAATATGCATGTAGAAAAAGAGAACGGAAAAAATGCTAAACCCCACATTTTTTTTGTAAGAAAACAACTATAAATTTCTTTAAGGCATTATCATAAGTGCTATATAAGAAAAGTTTGCAAGATTACATAGAACATGTTAGTAAGAGAAACGTGTTTCAAATGCCTACTTGATTGAATTCACCCAACCAAACTACAGAAGAACAACTACTCTTTTAATCGTTTGAGTGTAAAGCCTAAACAACAAAACTTACCAATAATAAGAAATGCTTGCTAATATCAAAATCTTGGAGAATAAGAAATCATTTATGTAGAAAGTTTATAACAATGCAAGCTCACTCCACCAACTTAGGTCCCCTAAAAAATACACATGAAAATCCCTTTCCTATCATAGAAATAAATTTCAAAGCAAGGAAACGACATTTCCGTCAAGAGAAGAAAACATGATCTCTAATGTGTTGGTTACTCAAAACTTATGAGCCAAGAAATCTTACCGTTTTCTAATGACCTTTCATCAAATACTTGATTAAGTAGCTTCAAACATATATTTTAGTAAAAGAACAACATAGCTTTCCAAGTTGACCACCATTGCAAGCTTAGAGAAAAGGTTCAATAAAATTTATCAAGGAAATTTCTAGATCAAAGGAGCTCTAAACACTTAATTAGAAAAATTTTGTTTGTTCGAGGAACACTTAACAAAAAAAAAAAAAAAAGCATAAACTTACAAAAGACCAAATAGAGGAAAATGCTCACCCAATTTTAATTAGGTAGCTTCACATGTTCTATGAGTTATCCACCAAGTGTCACAAAATTCTTAAAGGGATTTCACCAAACACCTCACATGCAATGCTTAGTAAAAGAACAACATGACCTTTCACATACTTTTAAAGCTTACACCTAATTCTCTAAGCCAAATGACATGAACCCAAAAAATAAATTTCCAATGCTAAATGTTTATTCAAATCATCACATAGGAGAAATACACAACTCAATACATGGCATTAGAATCAACTATTCAAACCATCATGAAATCTACTATGAAGAAAGAATACATTTACTTAACAATCAAAAGAATCAATGGTGTGATGACATACACACCATGAAAGCTCAATCCACATTTCATTTAGCCAAAATCAACTTCACATAGCACAATGAGAAGCAAGATAAGGCTAGGGGAGAGGAGGAACAAGAAGAAGAAGAAGAAGAAAAGGGGAAGAAGAAAACTTAAAGTGAGAAGCTCGGGTAGATCCAGACGTCGGGACGGCTGGAGGCGGGGTGACCTCGGGAGCAAGGAGTCGGGCTCGCTCGTTCGGATCGGCGTCGGACAAGCTCGGTCTCGCGAGCGCAAGGAGGCCGGCGTGGGGCTAGGGTTGCGCGAACAGGGGGATCGGGCGGCTTCTTCGGGTCTGTCGCGAACAGAGAGAGGGATCGGAGAGGGGGTCGGCTCTGGGTTGCTGCAGGTCGGACGGGAGCAAGGTCCTAGCTCCGGCTAGAATCACGTGAACGGGAGGATCAGGGAGGCTGGGCTGGCGTTTTGCGATCCAGAGAGAAGTCGGCGGCCTCGCTGGGGCTAGAGTCGGATGAGAGCAGGGGGAGGAAGGGAGTCCGTCGTCTCTCTTGGAGCTCACGAATGAAGGAGCCGGAAGGGGTCGGGGCGTCAGCGAACAGAGCAAACCGAGAGAGAGGGAGAGAAAAAAAAAATCGTGAGAGAGAGGGAGAGAGGGATTGAGAGAGAGAGCGGGAGGGGAAGAGTGCCGAGAGAGAACGCCTTCGTTCCGAGTAAAACGAAACTTTCTGTCGAGAAAGGAAGCCCGCCAAGCATCGTCCCCTGCTCCAGCTTCCGAAAATCTTCCTGAAATGGCTTTGCTCTCTGCTCGATCTCTGCTTCCATCGCAGAAATCTTCTGAATAGCGGGATTTCGGTCGGGTCGCTGATCTTGCTCGATCGTAACCGTCGACGCGATTTCCCGATTAAGGAAGTTAATTTAAAAATATTTTAGAAAGTCAAAAGGAATTTAGTGGAATTAATTTGAGCTGAATCAGGTCAAATTAGGCTAAATTGGGCTAGGCTCGAGTCCGAATTTGGCCCGATTTGACCCAATTCAGGCTCGGGTCGGCTCAACCAAATTAATCGCACAAAATCTGGTCCAAAATAACGATCAATTCAAATTAAATCAAGTACGACGCGACGAAAATAAACTAATCGAGTCTAATTGAACACAATCGAGTCTGGTCCGGCTCGAGTCGAGTCGATTCGAGCTCGAATTGGGCTCGACGGGGTTCGACTAAATAGATCGAAAGTGCTCGAGGATAGACGGGCTAAAAACGAGGTCAACAGTGGCAATATGAAAATCGTCTAGAATTTTCTTAAGGTTCAGAAGGTTGGAAGGAGAGGCATGACCAAAAAATAATATTATCAGTATAAGAAGGTGTTAAAGATGATAGATGGCCAAGGAAGCAATGGTCACAAAATCCCTAATGCGGATATAGTCCCAAATAAGATTAAAAAACTATTCCATAGCCAGTAAGAATAGATAAGGAGAAAAGAGACAACCATGTTGTAGCCTTATAAACATAAAGAAAAATAACCTTCTAGATGTTAGAGATATATGTATTAATTTAAGAGAGAAAAATAACTAAAAACTCCTTAGTCAAGAGCTAAGCTATGATAAATTCATGGTTAACTAAGTCAAACGCTTTTCTTATGTCAAGTTTGATTAAAAAAAAAAGATGAATACTAGTTGAAGAGGAAGTTAATAGAGAAAAATAGGTATGTAATCATAAATGTCCATATGAGCATTATTGGAGATGAGTATAATAGATGTGGCTTTTATTGAGTTGGGAAGTTTATGGGTCATGAAGAAGTGCTTTTAATGCTAGACACACACCTTCCCCAACAATGTTCCATGACTTTAAAAAAAAAAACAAAAAATAATTGCCTATGCCCATTCTTAGGAGCTAAGATGATCCAATTTTTAATTTCTTTCAAGGAAATTTGGGTAGTAAGCTTTGTAAAAAGGGAAGGGGGAATAGTGCTATTCCAAAAAGAACTAAAATTACACGTTCGGTACGGGATTATATTTCTAGAAATATCTTCGTCGGAAATAAAGTAACCATTGGAAATGAAGAGTTTATTGATGTAGTTCACATTATTTTGGCCTTTTATCTTAGTAAAGAGGAATTTTAAGTCATCTTCCCCGATGAAATGTTATTAAGAATGAAGAGGATAAGTCTAGCATCTCATCGTTGATGATCTTTGATTAGTCCATTAAGACCCTCATAAGTAGGATTCACATCTAATAGTTGATGAAGCCTGAGATGCAGCCATTAGATAATTTGACTTTGAACAAAATAGTATTTTCAAGATATCCATAAATTAAATATGAAAAAAATAAAAAAAATTATTAAATTTATTTTACAATAAATATAATATAATAGTTAAAAACTAATTATAGATCACATTTATTTTAAAATAAATTAATTTTTTTATTAGGACATTACTCAATTTTATCTCTAATTAAAAATGTCAATGCACTTTTTTTTTTAATTACTGATGAGCTCACAAAATCTCAAAATCCATTGGCTGCTAAAAAACAAAACCGTTTACCCACTCCATTCGCCATGCCTGCACAGTCTCCTCACTTACAAATCAGAGAGATTAAGCGAACTGACAAGCTTAAGATTAATGGTAGTGTGCTTAATTACTGTATTTGAACTCTACTAATTTTAGTGCAGTAAAATTAAAAGTAATAATTAATATAAACTACAAATTAATAATCATAAAATAAAAAAATTTTAAATTCCCTTCCATTCCCTTCAATCACCTTCAACAACAACAACAACATCAAGCCTTTGTCCCACGTGGGGTTGACTACATGAATTTTTTTTTTCGCCATTATGTCATGTTAAAAGTCAAATTCTCATTTAAATCTAATAAAAAAAGATCAATTCTAATATTTTCTAACTAAGTCTTTTCAGTTCTACATCTACCTTTCTTGACATAAGTCCTATGATGCACGGACACGGACACGGCGACACGGACACGACACGACACGGACACGGGACACAACTTTTTTTAAAAATATAGGACACGGGTACGGCGCGGACACGACATTACATTTTTTTATATAGTGTATATATATTAATGTAATATCATATTAAAAATGACAAACAATAATAAATGAATGACATGATAACTTGTCTAACTTATAATATAAACTATTTAGTACAAAATATCTAGTATAATCACAAAAATATAAGCAAATAATCACTAACTACAACATCAAACATTCAAGCTTCAACTACTAGGATTAGCTTTAGAGGTTTGTTTTTGGACTTCAATATCATCATCATTGAATATTACTACTTTCAATTCTGGTTCAACAAGAGAAAGATTTGTAATTGTGTAAAAAGAGAGGAGGTGAAAATACCTTCATTGCCAAAGAGAAATGAAAATGAGAATATTCGATGAATGGGTATTAAATGTAGACGTTGATTTGGTGTTGTGGATATGAAATAAGAAATTTAGTTTAAATCTCGCTAAATATAAGAAATTATATTTTTAAAAATTATAAAATATTTAAGGATACGCGTGTCGGACACGCGTGTCCAATTTGTTTTTAATATTTTTTTAATCGGACACATTTTCGGCGTGTCCGACACGTGTCGGAGGAGTGTCGGACGAGTGTCGTGTCGGACACGGTGTCGGACACAGCACGCCTCTTTGAGAAGAAGTGTCGGTGCATCATAGCATAAGTCAAATCTAAAATCTCAACTTTCTTAATTGGGTCATTGGAAGGCCTCAGTTTAATATGACCAAACCATCTAAGGCGGCTCTCTCTAATCTAATCTTATATTTTCTTCAATCACCTTCAATCCAAATAAAACCAATCCCATAATTCTAATAAACTGTTTCCACTCCTTAGGGCATCTCCAATCAAAAATTCCAATTTTCATTCCAAAATACAGTGAAATTCAAAAATGTCGTGATTCAAATCTAATCGAACTCCATTTTATGTGCTTCTGTGAAGGTAACCGTCTTTCTCCTTTCATGCATTTCTTAGGCAAATCCGGTTGAGACGGAAAAATCTCGTATGTGAAGAGTGCAACGCCAATATTGGCATCACACTGTTCACCCTCCACCAATTAGCGATTTTTTTGTGGTTCGAATAGAGCAAACCAGCTACGACTTACCGTCATTTGGAGTTCCGCAAGAGACCCCCTTACACCTGCAATTTCTATTAGGGCAAAAGAAATGGCCTCTCCATTGCAAGCATGATTAGATCTCACAGACACAGGAAGAACTCAATCCCATCGGAGAGACAAAACTAAACATCACATTCTTTTTTCATAAATACAATCATGCAAATATACACTAATAGTCATGACACTGGAAACTCCAGTTCATTTCTTAAGGTTTCAAAAGCCTGCAGGCACGTCAATCAATTCATAAGTGGAGATCGAGATGGATCGGAAAATGCAATTATCACATAGGCTTGGGCTTGTTAAAATGGGAGATTTGATTACAGGTAGTAACGGTAACCTCTGGTGTTGGATCGGCCAAACGGGAGTAGAGCACGGCGGTAAGCTGCTCCTGTGTATAACCACGTCCCGGCATCTTCACCGTTGCTTGCTGGATCATGAGATCTTTGACGACGGAGATGCTGGCGTAGTACAACTCCAGGTCCAATTCCTTGAGCGCGGCCATCAACCTCGTCGCCGGGTGGTTTCTTTTGTCGCACTGCAACCGAATCAACGCCTCGGCGCCGAGTATCTTCACCTCAATTTCTAACCCAACGCACCGGCCATTGCGGCTCGCAATACTTGGTTCCTTATCTTGAATCCGGACGGGCGCCGCATCGCGCTCTTTTTTGAGCGTCTCTACATTCGAAACCAGTTCTTCTTTCTCGTTCTCGAGGGTTTGAAGCTTTGAGCGCATTTCCTTGATGTAGGAGATGGCGTCGCCAAGGAGCGATGCCTTGTCCATCTTTGAGACGTTGGGAACCACGGCGCGGAGGGCGTAGAACCGCTGGTTGAGCTTCTCGCGTCGCATCCGCTCGGCTTCCACGTGGTTGAGAGGCTCATCCCGTCCGTTGGCAGGCTTGCGCCCGCGCTTCTTAGGCCGCTTCTCGGGCTCCGCGGCCCTAGTGCTCTCCACCTCGCGAATAGAGGCTTCTAGATCTGAGTTGTCGGAGTCTTGGGTGGTGGCTAAGGGTTTCGCATGGCCAGGGGAGATGAAGGAGAGCATGCCTTCTTCGTTGTTTGAGGATTTCGTCTTCCTTTTCTCATTAGAGAGGAATCCAGTGGTAGCAGGAGCGGGGGAGGAATTCCTCTGACTTTCCCCGAAATTGAGAGCGTCGCCGGGTTCTAGTTTGAAGGATTGGCGAGGATCGGCGCTGGTTATTCCGAAATCAGAGATATTGAGCTCTCTGGTGTAAAATGAGGGCGGTTGCTGCACTTGATGGGGGTTTTGCTGTGGTTGTTGGGGTGGAATCGAGACATGGTTTTCAGTGAGGCTACTGGTGCTAGGGTTTTCCAATTGAAATTGTGGTTCGGAAACCGAGATTTCGGCGATGGCAGGGGAAACAGAATCCTTGATCTCGATAAAGGGATCCGAGATCCACATCGCTGAGGGATCGGTATCCCCTTGGTCAGTCATCGCCGGCGTGACTGGCTGCGATGGGAGCCACGATCCTGCCTCCGGAGCCTCAAAGCTGTTGAAATTGAACAGAGCCTTGACCTGGTTCATCATATCCGCGCTATGGAAGATGAGCTCCGTGGATCCGAGCTCAAGGACACCGCTTTCCACGGGGACGCAGACCATACTCTGCAGCCCAAACACTTGCGCCTGCTTAGCGCGATCGCAGGGCGCAATGGAGAGCCGATCTTTGCCGACAATCCACGAAGGAGCGCCGGTGAGAAAGGACTGCCCTGGGAGCCCAGAGCCGTTTACGAACGACTGCGTCATCGATACGAGAAAAAACCACTCGGTGTCAGTGACTTCCTCCTCCATGGCACTATCCGGCGAGGACCCGGAGCCGGAGATTAATGAGTTGAGTTCCCGGAGCACGCGCTTCCTGTGCTCCTGCTCGGCCACAGAGTTCGACGTGGCGTTCCTCCGCCTCCGCTTGTCCTCCTCGCAGCCCTTGTAGTAGCCGTCCCCCCAGCCGAGAATGGAAGCGCCGAAGCCCACGTCGACGGAGGACTGCCAGAAGATTGCATATGTCCAGCTGTCCCTCGCTCCTTCGATTAGCATGTGGAGGCGTTGTTGTAAGGATTCCTGGGTGAAGTAATCTGGTACGCCGGCGGCGGCGGAGGAAAAAGCGGGGACATGGGCCTCAGGTGTCGGCGCCGGCGTCCAGGGAAAGATCTGGACTTCAGTTGAAGCCATGAAGGCATCCATCATGGACGCGTTGTCGTCGGTCCAAAGGTTCATGTCGACAGCATGAAATATATAATTAGAGCGTCGTCGGCGGCTGAGCTGGCGAGAGCTAGAGGTGCGGAAACTGGTTGAGGAAGAGCGGCTGAAGCGGAATAGAAAGGGTGGGAGGATAGGATTCGGCACGGAAAGGAATTCCACGGAAAGAGGTGACCTTTTTAGGAGTTATAATCGTTACATCTCTGTTTGTTTTTATTTGGGTGTCTTTTTTTTTTTTTGCGCCCTGAACTTATATTATCTGAAGGTTTTTTCTATATCCGAGGAAATTAGTCAGATTTTGGGTATTTTATTTTTCAAAATATTGTGAAATGTTTAGGGTTATCTATTTCTTGGAAAAGGTTTACTGTTGTGAATTTTCACTTTTTACTTGATAAAAATACCGCTCTTTTTTCACTTAATGGAAGGGTCCAATTTTTAAATTTTATTAATTCTAACGTTATTTCTTACTGGGGATTAGATCACTTCCTTTGCCTAAAACTTGTTTTAAATTTATTAAGAAAGTTTGATCAAATTTTTTTCTTTTATGAAAAATCTTTTGTTAGGAAAATTCATATGATAACTTGAAAAGATATAAGTAAGCCTAAAAAAGGCCCGTATTCACGATCTTAATGCCCTTTATTTTACTTTCGGCAGCTCTCTTATTTGGCGTATCATTAGTTATATTGGCCGTTTAGATTCTTGGGTTAAGTACAAATACATCTCTCGTTGAAAACCTTATTCTCAAAAGGATTCTAAGTTTTGGAAGGATATTTGTAACATTGTTAGAGATATTAAAGGTAAGATTTCTTTTAATATTTTCACTAATTATCCTTTATCTATGTATTGGGATCCTTGGTTAGGAGGAAGCTAGAGCTCTTCATGAGTTGATGAATAATATTCCTGACAATTTGATCAACATTAGTGTGGGTGAGTGTATTATAAAGGATAGCTGGATGATTCGTGATAGTATTGTTACGACTGCTTCTGCAATTTTTATTAAGAATCAGGAAATCTCTAATATTTATTGGGTTGGTGTGAAGTATCCTTTTAAGATTTTTCATATTACTTTCTATAATAATTTTATCATGGTGGAATGGTACTCTTATATTTAGCATAAAAGGTATGCGATGAGATTTTCTTGTTTTGCTTGGATTGTTATTTTAGAAGGGATGAAAAGTGTTAATTTATTAGCTAAAAGGAATTTGAATGTTTCTTTAACTTATACCCTTTGTTCTAAAGCCGAAGGAGAAATTATTGTGTACGCAATCCGAACGCAGAGTAAGGTTCGGATGCTGCGTGTTTACTGCTTATTTTACTTAATATTTTTTTATACATAATTTTTTCTACGTATTTTAGCAGCAAATAAATAATACATACTAGATACACAATAAATACGTAAAAATTTTTAGAGAGTCCTTTTGGTTTTGATGCTTGGCTGAAAATTTCGGCATTCAAGCTTTTTGCGTGGATGATTGAAATTTTAGTTTTTGTTTGTTTTTTTAGCTATTTTTTGTTTTTCTAGTTATTTTTTCTTGTAATTTTCTCTTTTTTTTTAAGGAGCCTTTTTTGGTAGTTAAGCCTTTTTTATAGGCTTTTGTCTTTTTCTTTTTCTTTCTTCTAGTTATGTAAGTTTTTTCTTTATTTTTTTCTTACAAAACTATTGTAGTCTTCTTGTAACATTTCATTTGGAATGAAATTGAGCATGATTGCCTCAAATTTTCCAAAAAAAAAACTTATATATTTTAAAAATAAAAAAGAAATAAATATCATGTGATAAATTTATTTAAATCTATTTAATTATTTTTTAAATAAATAAAAGAAAATCTATTACTATTTATTTAGCATTGTGTTAAGTTTTGAATATGGCAAGATTACCATCATTATTGTCTTTATATTAAAACTTTTAAGTTCATTAGTATTTGACAAAAAAATATTTTAAAAAACTGAAAATAAAAGGAGTTTAATATCTATTTTTGGTGAAGTATAAGCATCATAAATCAACAAGTGATAAGTACTATCAAAGAAACGAATTTTTATCGGGTCAGGTAACCTGATGTAGAGATGCATCATGTAACCGATAAAAAAATGTCACATGCACTTTAAAAGTGCATGTGACATTTTTTTATCGGTTACCTGATGTATCTCTACATCAGGTTACCTGACCCAATAAAAATTCCAAAGAAACACATAAAGAATGAGTTTAATTGCTAGACATTTTTAAAACGTATATTTGAAATGAACGCAAAAGTTTAGTAATCTCAAATCAAATTTATGAAAACATAAGTTCTTGAATTTGTTATATTAAAATTTATGGCGATTTAAATACATATCATCCTATACCATCTTATTTATATATCTAATACTCAAAATTTTAATATTACATACATATATTTCATTCTAACCACCCATATTTAATATGAAAGTGATTTATGAGAGTTATGCATGTAATATTAAAATTCTGAGTGTTATATATATAAATAGGAAGATATATGATGGTATGTATGTAAATCTCCATAAAATTTGAAGGTCTTAACATAATTAAATTAGAATGTTCATAATGGTTCTACATACATCATAGTTTTTTTTAATGTAATAACCTGATAATTATGAAAATAAATTTAAAATGAAAAATATGAATTTATGTTTGAATTAGAGCATTACGACGTTGTACCTAGGGGAGTTATGACGTTGTACTTGAGAGCGCAGATGCTTCGAAAAATCACCATCTCAGCATTAAAGGCTCTGTTCTATGATTTGGATTCAGCATGCAGCGCTACAGTGTTATGCACTGAAATATGTATGAATGTATGTATATGCAAGGTTCTGAAAACCGGACCGGACAATGAACCGGAAGAAAGAGAGGTTCACGGTTCGACTAGTCGAACCGGGGTCGAATCGGTTCGACCGGTCGAACCGGGGTCGAACCGGATGACGTAATAAATAATAATATTATTAAAAAAATTAATAGAATTGATAAAATAATGAAATATAATAACCATATAATTTCCTATAAATTATTCTTAATTTATATTACATATTTAGATTTAATTTATAAATATAAATTGTTTAAAAACTTAAAACTCTCAATATAAAATTATAAATATAATTAAATGTTTTAATACAAAAATATTTTATGTTGTAATATAAAAATCTTTAGAGTTGAAAAACAGAAAAACTGAAACTTTACAAATTTTTTAATATAAGAATAATTCATTTGATAAAAATAAAAATTATTAACTAAAAAAATAAAATAAACATTTTACAAAAAAATTAAAAAAATAAATATTATTCAAATCATAAAAATTAATTTTAAAAAAAAAAAATCACATAAACTTCATAATATATATAATAAAAAATATTTTAAAAAATTAAATAATAATATTAATGAATAAAAAATAAATATTATTAACTTAAAAGATAAATATTATTCATATTATAAAAATTAATTAAAAAAATTTGTTAAAAAACTATGTTGTATAGTGTGTATAAGTGTATAACTATATATGAACTTAAAAGTGACTTTTTGCTTTGTATAGTTTAGTCCCACATCTCTTGGAGGTGGTACTTTGTCTTGGTTATATATCTCTTTTCTTTCTCTCATGGCATTAGCTAATAACATGGAGAAAGAAGACATATGAGATGATTAAAGTAAATATTTGATTGTGTCTTTAATATAAATTTTAAAGTTTTATATTAACTTTTAGAAGAATTTAACATAAAATAATTTATTTAATTATTATTATAAAAATTTGAACCGGCCGGTTTTAAAAAACCCGGACCGGTTCACTGGTTGAACCGGCGGTTTTGGCCAAAACCGCCCGGTTTGAAGAGAAAGCGGTTTTAGGGGTGAACCGAACCGGCCATCAGACCGGTTCACGGTTGAACCGGTCGGACCGGCCGGTCCGGTCCGATTTTTAAAGCATTGTGTATATGTTTGTGTGTGAATATATATATATATATTCTTTAGAATTATTGTGTTAGTTCATTTTATGGGTGCTACGGCACAAATGTCTAGAGTGCCGCATCGTCAGAGTTAGTTTTTAGTATTTTTTTTAATAGTAGTTCATTTGTAATGTTTGTAAGGGAGTTCAATCACTTAGTTAATTTCAATCATCATATTATTTCTCTGTAATTTTATTAGGAGTGACAACTAAGGGAATTTATAGAGGAGTGTTGGATCCACTTCATAAGAGTGTTTGGTCAATCTTTATTGAATCAAATCTGTAAGTTTAAGGAGGAGTGTAGAGGAGATCATTGAACTCATTCTGTGATATATTTTTTTATGTACTTTTTTTATTTTTTGCAATTAATTAAAATGAGTTAGCTTCACTTGTTCTTCATATTTGACTAAATTCTCTAGTTTTGGATTAATTGTGTAAATGGAATGTGGAGTACTAATGAATTTTCTTCATTAATAATTTACTGATATTTTCAAAATATTAGGTCTTCATTTAATGCATATAGCGGTCATATGTGCAGTTAATATTTGGTATAATGTGGAGCATATAAATAGAAAAGCAGTCACAAACATGTATATTAGATTGATATGATACAATCATAGGAATAGTGCTTGACATATACCAAATTTAGAGAAATAAATTATAATGAGGGGATTTTAACAGTACATGCTTTACTTGCTCTTCTAAGAATTTTATAGGGTAATAAACTATGAGAGTTTAGAGTGTTATTGAGATTGGAATGTTTAATGTATCATTTGTCTCTTTGTGCTCGTCTGAGCAGTCGAAGATGCATATGCTCTGAATAACATCAATATAAAATAGAATTATTATGAAATATATTTTATTTATATTTCATCAATCCAAAACATTTTATCCAAATAGTGTTTCATTTAATTTTTTTATTTTAAATTAAGTGATTGAATATCCACCAAAACTTATTTTTATTGAGTAGGATAATTGTAGCATACAATATTAATATTTACAAGTAAATATTCTTACTCGTGAAATCGACACTCTACTATATCATTATATTACTTGAATACAAATACTGACATAGTATAACCAAAAAACTGATTGAATGATAAAGATAGAATGATTGATTGATTGATACAGGTGACCGATACTGATATTACAAATTGATTTATAGATTTTCATATATGATTTATAACATATTGTTTCTCTTTTGTATTGTATTAATTTCAATTGTAATATTTTAGTCACTTGCTGGGATATTTGCTTTTTACGTGGTTTAAATGATTTCAAGTAAAAAATTTGCAGCTTGAGGATATGTTTATAGGGGTCTTAGTGTAGTTTTTATTTTAGCTTTTGATTTATTATTTTGTAGCCATAGTGACTATTTTTTATACAATTTTGGATACTACCGATATGATGTAATTTTGGACTATGAAAATGTGAATTATATTTTTCTTTGTTTATTGATTTTCTTCTTTAAAGTAATTAATCAGGTCTGGATGTTGATGAAATTGATTTGGTTGATATATGAAGGAAACAAATTGACAAGGTAATAAAGATTATAAAGAAAAAGAATAAAAGAAATCCTTTCACTATAGATCATGGGACGTGACGACCTCTGTTGCTTGACAAGTACAATCCCTCCGACCATCGTTGCTCGTCGATTATGATCCCTCCTATCTTCATTGCTCGCAGACTATGGTTCCTTAGACTTTCGTCGTCCACCCACTACTATCCCTCCGACCTCCATTGCCCATTGATTACGGTCGCTACGACCACTATCGCTTGTCAACTATGGTGGCTTCGACCTCTGTTGCCAACTAACTACGGTCTCTCTAACCACCATCGTCTGACGGCTATGGTCCCTTCTACCTCCATTGCCAACTGACTATAATCCCTCTGTCATGTCACCATACAATGGTCCCCTCAATCTCAATCACCCGATCATGATCCCTTCGACCTCCATTACCTGATTATAGTCCCTCTAGCCATGGTTGCTCGCCAATTTTAATTCCTTTGACCACTGTCGTCCGACTACATCCCTACTGATTGAACAAATATGCCAATGTCGTCTTGAAAATAGCTCTCATGTCACTGTATTTCTCCAACTCGAAACAAGTAATGTGTAACTAAAGTTCTTCTGACCTCCGTCCAACTATGTAATGTGTTTTATATGATATATATTGAGACAATGCCTTCCCCAGAGGAAGGGCTTCATTTGTAATCAACAACAAACATTAGTGAATTCATTTCAGCTCGGTAAGGCCCTATATTTGTTCTCTATTTAATGATTTTTCACGTAATAGTTATTATGTCTCTTATGACATTTATTCTTTTCTTTCTTATCCGTCTATGTGCTAGATCTTTGTATAAAATTAGAACATTAAACACTTAATCTCTCTACCGCCGCGAATGTTCCGACAAGCAATAATAAGAAGTTTGTTCTCTTATCTTTAAAGTGAATGCAATAATAAGTTCTTCTTATCTTTAAAATATGCATGCAGTAGTTTTTCAAGAATTTAATTCTGATTAATTTTTTGAAAAAGATCAAACACTAAAATTATTTCATATTTTAAATTTTAAACTTCCCATATAATATACTAAAATATTACTCATTATAACTCAAATACTAATGTAGCATAATAAATTCAACATATTTAATTGTATTGTGTAATTCTTACTAATAGCTTGTGTTTGATGATGTAAAATTAGGGGTGTAAATGAGTTGAGTATCTGCCTAGTCGAGCTAAGCTTGTTTAATTCTTATTGAGCTCAAGCTCGGCTCATCAAAAAAAAAAAAAAAAAAGCTCGACTTCAGCTCAATTGCTCTTGCTCATTTGGAAAGCTCGGATTTGACTCAATTGTTGAGCTCAATTTTTTAGTTTTAAATTAAAATTTTTTAGTCTTTTTATAAAAAAAAATTTATTTTTAAAATATTAAAATATATTATATAATATTAATTTTTAAATATATATTTTAAGTTAATCTAGAGGCTCAATGAGCTTTTGAGTCAAACCAGGCTAAATTCTAGCTCGAGCTCATTTAACATACGAGTTTGAGTATATGCTCGAGTTCGAACTCGTTGCTCTATAAATTCAACTCATAAGTTCGTTATATATATGACCTCGAACCGGCTTTTTTGACTTACACTCCTATGTAAAACTATTGGCCCATAAGTCAAATATAACTCTACTTGAAAAAGTTGAAAAACCAACCCAACAAAAGCTTAACTTAGAGAATTATGATTTCCGGAAGTCCATCAAACAAATCGTTGATATAATGGATGAAGGCCGTTGGCCGCTGGCCGCTTAGCCGGGAATAATTATTACGTCTTCCGACCGGATGCAGAGGAACATCCGGTTGTAGGCAAAATCCTGCCTATACCGAGGTGTACCGAGTTTTTTTTGAAAAAAACTCGGTACACCTCGGTATAGACAGGATTTTACTTACAACCGAATATTCCTCTTCATCTTTACACCGGATCAAATAAAAGTTCAATCGTCGGATGCCATCTTCTTAAAAGCGGCCCCACCGATACAATCTATAGTGCTTCCCATTATGTGGCTGAAAAGCTTCAGGCATAGCACGTTTTTCTCGAGGATTTGGAAAACTATGTTTCTGTATTTTTTATGGACCTGTCACGTGAGCATTACAGTGAGAGAGTTTCAGGAGAAACCGAGGAGAAGCTAGTCACGGGGAGAACAGGAAAATAACTAAAGAATATTATTCATAATCCTAAAGCTATTACAGAGAAGGCATTATAAAGAAACTAAATAGGCTAATACCGTAAATACAGAAATAGTAAATAAGAACTATTATATGAGTTAATATCCTCCCTCAAATTAAGCATTCGAAGTTCGAATGGTTAATTTGTTCCTTAAATCAGTGAACCGAGAGACAGAAAAGGGCTTAGTGAGAATGTCGGCAATTTGATCTTTAGAGGAAATGTGCTCGAGCTTGATGTTGCCGGAGCTGATTTGCTGACGAATAAAGTGGTAGTCAATCTCGATATGCTTTGTTCTTGCGTGAAACACCGGGTTTTTGGCTATGGCCATGGCCGATGTATTATCGCAATAAATGGTAGTCGGTGAAGGCTGAGGGAGATGTAGTTCGGTGGCAAGACGCCGAAGCCAGACCACGTCTGAAGTAGCGGCTGAGAGAGATCGGTACTCAGCTTCGGTAGATGATTTCGCAACCGTTGCTTGCTTTTTGACTGTCCATGAAATTAGATTGGGTCCAAGAAACGTGCAGAAGCCGGAAACGGACTTTCGGTCGGAGGAATCGGACGCCCAGTCAGCGTCAGAATACGTCCGAAGTTCCAAGGAGCCGGCAGTGATCGGCAGGCCGTATGAGAGCGTGCCTTTGACGTAGCGAAGAATGCGAGTGAGGTCCTGGAAGTGTTGATCCGTCGGAGATTGCATATGTTGACATACTCGGTTGGTAGCAAAGGCGATATCCGGTCGAGTAATCGAGAGGTACTGCAGCGATCCAGCGAGGCGGCGGTAGAGAGTCGGGTCCGAGAAAGGTTGCGTCGCTAGATCCTTCTGTTTGGAATCTGGAATTACTGGAGTAGGAGCTGCTTTGCAATCCTTAAAACCTGCGTCATTTAGAATTTTCATAGCATAGTGTTCTTGAGACAAGAAAAAACCAAGTTTGGAGCGGTTAACCTGGATGCCGAGAAAGAGATCAATGTTTCCGAGTTGCTTGAGAGCAAATTGGGTTTGCAACTGTTGGAGTAGATGTTGAATCGCGGACTCGTCATTTCCTGTGACCAAGAAATCTTCTACATAAATAAGAACAAACAGTTGAATAAAATTTTTGTTAAACAAGAGAAGCGAGGGATCGGAGCGACTGAACCCGAAACCAAGTTGTTGCAAAAATGTTGTTAATTTTTGGAACCATTGACGTGGTGCTTGCTTTAAACCGTAGAGGGATTTATGAAGCTTGCACACCGCTTGAGGTTGATCTGGATCGGTGAAACCGGGTGGTTGACGCATGTAGATGTCGTCGGGAAGATCGCCGTGTAGGAAGGCGTTTGAAATGTCTAATTGGTAGACGGGCCATTGGCGGTTGAGGGAGAGAGCGAGCAGCAGTCGAATGGTGGGCATCTTTGCAACTGGACTGAACGTTTCATTATAATTGATGCCAAATTTTTGATCGTAACCAAGTGCGACAAGTCTGGCTTTGTATCTGTCAACTTGGCCATTGGGTAGAACTTTGATCTTGTAATGCCATTTGCAGCCAAGCACGGGCTGACCAGAAGGATGCGGAACTAATGTCCACGTCGATTGTTTTTGTAGAGCGTCAAATTCTTCCTTCATAGCAGTCCTCCAGTGGTCTGATTTAAGAGCTTGGAGATAATTGGCAGGTGTGATTGGCTGAGTGACTTGAGCCATGAGATTGAACACTGGTTTTGGTTTAAGAACACCGGATTTTAGACGAGTTTGCATATGGTGAACGGGTGCCGCGTTGTGGATGGGAGAAGACAAAGGGTTAGAATCTGCCAGTGTAGAACATCTGGGCTCAGGATTAGTGCACTGAGGGCTGATTGTGACGGGTTCGGTAATAGTGGTGGACGTGGTGGAGACATTTGGAACGGATGGGTGGGAAATGGTTGATGTGGGAAGAAGTAGTAAGGGAGGGATGTTTGCGGGAATCACCTGATCTGTGGTTGAGGAAGCGAATGGTATTTGCTTATGAGGAAAAATATGTTCGTGAAAGACGACATGTCTGGACATGTGCGTGCGACCGGTGTTGGTATTATGACAGAGATAGCCTTTGTGCTGCGGAGAATAGCCTATGAAGATGCACGGGTAAGATCTTGGTTCTAGTTTTGACGGGGCATAGGGCTTCAGCCACGGATAACACAGACAACCGAAAGTCCGAAGATGCGAATACACCGGAGGGTTACCCGTTAGGAGCTGAAACGGAATGCTGTTGGAGATGGATTTAGATGGAAGTTTGTTAATTAAATAGTGAGCAGTGGAGAGGGCAGAAGCCCAGAATTTAGAAGGGAGACCGGATTCATTGAGAAGAGCACGTGTTAGGTCCAGAAGATGACGGTGTTTACGTTCCGCTAGACCATTTTGCTCCGGTGTGTGAGGACAGGTAAGGTGATGTATGGTACCGGTATCTTGGAGATAGGAACGAAAAGCATGACTAGTAAATTCACCACCGCCATCGGAACGTAGGATTTTGGGTCTCTTGTTGTATTGGGTTTGGACTAAATTGCAAAAGTTTTTGTATGTAGTGAGAGCTTCATTCTTGGAGTAAAGAAAATATAGCCACGAGTACCGGGTATAGTCATCAATGAAGATAATGTAGTAGCGATGACCTTCCAAAGAGGGCTGCGGAGCCGGACCCCAAACATCGGTGTGCACGAGATCGAAAGGCGCAGTGGTAACGGAAGTTCTTTTATTAAAGACTAATTTGTGGCTCTTGGCCTGATTACAAGAATTACAAATAAAAGAACGATGTACATTTCTTATTTCGGGAAAAAGATTAGAAAGAATGCGAAGCGTGTCTTGATTAGGATGGCCTAGCCGTGAGTGCCAGAGGTTGGAGACGGAGACTGTAGCCGCAAGAGCCATGGATGGTTTGGGCGGGACGGTGCTGATGTGATAAAGACCGTTACGAAGGTGTCCATGAAGCAGAGGACGGTGGTCCCGAGTGTCCTTGATAACAAAACCGTTAGCGTCAAAAGAAATTGAAACAAAATTATCGGTCGTAAGTCTGGAAACAGATAAAAGATTGTGAGTAAGGGAGGGGACATGAAGAAGATTATTGAGTTTTAACTTACGAGCGGTATCCGGCAATGGTAGAAGGCCTTGTCCGGCATTGAGGATAGGAAGAGTGTTACCATTGGCAGTCGAGACTGACTCCGAGCCTTGATAGTTCGTCGGATAGTAGAGTTGATTAGCATCCGGAGTTAGGTGGGTAGAAGCGCCGGAGTCAAGAATCCAATCTTGACTGACCGGAGTAGACTGATTGGCAAAGAGAGCCCGAGGTTGACGAGTGTCCGTGGGAGCGTATTTGGGATTGTTCCGGTGCCAACAGTTAAGAGCTATATGTCCTAACTTGCCGCAAATTTGACAGGTTGGACGTGCCAACAGTTGAGGCAAGGAATTGGCCGATGAATGAGCAGGAAACGGAATAGAGGGCTGTTGATTCCTGGGTTTGTTGAAGCGCCTGTTATTGTTGTTGTTGCGCGTACGCTGAGAGTTTGAGGGAGCGGCGTAGAGAGCGGATGGAGTGGAATTATTGGTCTGATCTTGCAGAATTTCTTGTTGAAGATGAATTTCTTCATTGCAAAGAAGCGCATAAAAAGTGTCAAGATCAATTGGCAACAGCGAGTTCCGAATCGTAGACTTGAACGAGTTGTATAACGGAGGAAGACCGTTAAGAATGTGAAGCATGACATCTTCCGATTCTATCTTGGATCCGGACGCCGAGATATTATCAACGATAGATTTGATGTGAGTAAGGTACTGTTGGACCGTGAGATCCTTCATTTGTGTGCGATAGAGTTCGTTCTTGAGCTGAATTACGCGAGAACGACTCGTCGGTTGAAGTCGTTTTTCAAGAACCGTCCAGGCTTCATTGACAGTGGTAGACGTGATGATGTAGGGTAAGATAGGCTGAGAGACCGTGGAGAAGAGTGCGGAGAGCAGATTATTGTCGACGATGAGCCATTGGGCAAACTCAGCGGAGGTCTTGTCGGTAGGAGCTTGGACGGTGCCAAGAAGATAGCCGGCGAATCCATTAGCCGTGAACTGCTGCAGAAGCTGAACCCGCCATATCGGATAGTTCTCCGGCGTGAGATGATGAGGAGCAAGATTCTTTATGTTGGATACAAGAAACTTAAGATTGGGCGGTATGGTAGTTGAAGAACCAGGGAGACCGATTTGGGTAGAGGAGGAGGAGGAGGAAGGTGGTAAGGAATCCATGGGATCTTAGACTTCCTTCTTGGCTCTTGATACCATGAGAGAGTTTCAGGAGAAACCGAGGAGAAGCTAGTCACGGGGAGAACAGGAAAATAACTAAAGAATATTATTCATAATCCTAAAGCTATTACAGAGAAGGCATTATAAAGAAACTAAATAGGCTAATACCGTAAATACAGAAATAGTAAATAAGAACTATTATATGAGTTAATATACAGCACCAACAATTTGTTAATCATTTGATTTTGTGGATGGATGTTAAAGCTGTACCTTTTTTTTATTTTTTAAATAAGAGAATTCATAAGAATGTGAATAAATAATTTAATTTAAGCTTTTATTTGAAAAGATTTTCTTATTATTTTTTAAAAATTAAAATTAAAATTATTATTTAAAAAAACAGTAAGAAATTTATTCCAAATGAAGCCTTAGTAATTTGATTTGAACTCGGCCTTAAAAACTAAGGTTAAATTTGACTTGTTTGATTGGGGGTGAGATTTAAGTTGACATAGAATTTGATTTGACTTGAAAGTGATCCTTTTTTTTTTATTATTAAGTTCTTCTGTTGTTAATTTTTTTTTCAATTTATCTAAAATATCTAGTTAACACATTATAAGAAAAAAAAATTAATCAAAACGAGTTATCAAATCAGATTCGGATCACTTTTTCGGCCTACTTATTAAATGGGTCGAGTTCGGTTCGACTAGATTCAAAGCAATCAATTTTCTGTCCGACTTGAATTGAAGTCATTACCCATTCTAACACCACTACATATTCATAGTATTAAATTCCTTCTAAAATTTATATATATTAAGTTAAAATATCTTAATATTTAAGTTATATAAAAAATAAATATTAAAGATATACTTTATTTTCAATAAATTAATATAATTATTTTTTTAAATATAAATTATATTTATATTTTTTAAAAATAAGTATAAAAATTTAAATGTTAGTAATAATAATAATTATTATTATTGGAAAGTTGAGAGCTGCAAAAATTTTGAGCAGCAAACCGGATGCAGTGCGTATATTTCACCACAATTTGTCACTGATATTGCTCGTTGCTCGCCTCCCACAACTCATCACACGTCATTAACCGTCGTTAATCTGACCATCACCCGCAATCGTTGCATGTTATCGTCCACCACCATCTTCCATATCGACAGCAACTAATCATCATTATCATTACGAGAAATTATTCCGTGCAGAGTCTGGATGGGAACAACCGTCCGGATATGTGAGTATACACATAGCATATAATTTTGTACATAGTATCAATTTTTTATACACATTGTCTATACACTCACTTGCCCGGATGATTATTCTCGTCCGGATTCAACACGGAATAATTTCTCCGTTATTAGGCTTTACTTTATATTATGTTACTTCAAACTCAACAAGAAAATCATCCATTATTTATTTTAGCCTTATTCAAATATTTTTTATATTCTTTTTCTACATAAGCCCCCTTGGAAATTTTGGGTCCGCTCATAATTACTTTTTGGTAAGCTATCATCGCACAAATTCTTTTCATAATTCACGCCACACAAAATCGAAAGATTCATTGTGCATTCTCCCAAAAAGAAAATTAAAAAGAGAGAGAGAGAGAATGATTCAATCGCAACTTGGTGGGTCCCATTCACGGCTGACTGTGCCACGAGAAATTATTCTATACGTAATCCGAACGTATTCGGATGCTGTGTATTTATTGTTTATTGTGTTGCATATTTTTTGATACAAAATTTTTTTGTCGCAAAAAGCAACACATAAAAAATACTCACTAAATACACAATAAATATGCAAAAAATACGTAGAAAATATAATGTATCAAAAAATACGCAGTAAAATAAGCAATAAATATGCAGCATCCGAATCCAATTCTGCGTTCGAACTACGTACAGAATAATCTCTCCTGTGCCACGGGCCACGGCAGCTTCTTGGCTTAGTGATTGCCAAGTTGCAAGAATAACGACTTATTGTAAGCAATGATAAAAGCGACATATTTAAATTAATAATATGTATTCTAAAATTATTAAGTTAATTTAGTATTAAGTAAATATTGATTGATTGATTAATTAAAATACATTGTCCTCATCTTAAAATTGAGATAATTTTTTATAGCTTTTTAAAATATTTTTTTATAAAAATTATTTGAAATTAATAATATTTTATTTAAAACTGTTTTAAAGAATAGTAAGACTGTTATCCTAAATGTAGCCTTAATCTTTAAAAAAATTAATATGTATCAAGTCATTATTTGATTAATTGAATGAAAAATTGTATTGTTGCGTCCTAAAATATTCACGACGTTATAGAAATAGAAAAATTAATGTCTTTGCCTTATGTGAATATCCAACACACAAGAAGAGAGGGTGTGGCGTTCATAAGAGACAATAGAGTTTTTATGTGGAAACCTCTAATAAAAGGCAGAAAAACCACATGGTCTGATCCAGTTTGAGTGAATCCACTATTATTTGCAGTCAATTACAAAATGATGCCCTTCATTTGAGAGAATGTTTTGGCTTGATATAACATATATACATCATATAAAATGCATTACATGGTAGAAATTAGAAGAATCAATATTGATATGTTCGTTTTATCGGCATCGTCATCATTAGACAACGGTCTTTATGACCCATGTCTCCCACAGATTACGGTCATTCCGACCTCCGTCGCCTACTACGGTTCTTCCGACCTCCATCGCTGGACAACGGTCTTTCTGACCCTTGTCTCCTGCCGACTACGATTCTTCCGCCCTCCGTCGCCTACTACAGTCCTTCCGATCGCCATCGTCAGACAACAGTCTTTTTGACCCCTGTCTTCCGCTGACTACGGTCCTACCGACCTCCCTTGCTAGACAATGGTCCTTCCGAAAACCGTCAACAGTCTATGATCTTCCTGACCTCCGTCGCTCGCCGACGATCATCCTATTGACTAAACGGATATATCAATACTAATTCTTCCAATTTTCTACCATGTAATGCATTCTATAAGATGTATATATGTTATATCAAGCCAAGACCTTCCCTCCAATGAATGCATCATTTGTAATCAACTACAAATAATAGTAGATGCATTCAAACTGGGCCATGTCTCGTGGGCTTTCCATCTTTTTTGGCGTTTCTATGTAAAAACTCTGGTGTCTCTTATGAACGTTAAGTCTAAATTAAAATTATGAAAATATTAGATAATTACTTTTACATACTGAAGATATTAGACCATTAATATTTAAGAAGATCTAAAAAAAATAAATTATTAAGAGCTAAAATAAATGAATGGTCATAAATCATAATTTATTAGAACTTAATTAAACAAACGAATGGTTATAAACTCTTTTGTGGAGTATTTATTAGATGGAATAAAATTAATCGACCTAATATGCCAGCATTTTAATTTATTTTTTATAGTTTAAAAATATTTCAAAATTATTTTTTTGTAATTCAATTTCCTTTTTTGAATGGATATAAATTCCAAATGAATTTAAAAAATAAAATTATAAATATCAAAATATTCAATAGTTAAAATTTAATAAATTTTAAAATAAATCCGTAATAAATATTTCTTATTTGGACCAAATATCTTCTACTTTTTGTTAATAATAATAATCTAAATATCATTCTATTAAAAAAATTTAAAAAAATCCTCTACGGCCTTGGCAATATTAAAGGCATTTAGTGTCCCCGGCCCCGCGCGACGGAGCAAAAATATGCAAGCAGCACTATTCTATAAACAGTGAGATCTAAACATAGCGCAGAAATTAGTTCCCTGGCTTTGTGGCCGACCTGAAAAGCCAAAAATATCTAAGCAAATGTATTTAAAAGCCATTATTTAAATTTCACGTCACTTTTTATGGCATATTGTAGAATTTATTTGTCCATGTTGTTGTACGAGCTGATAGCCTCATACTCAGGGGTGTCAATATTTAACCCGATTCAAATCCTATCCGAAAATTTAGGTTTGGATTGACCCGAACCCGAACCAGGTCGGGTTCGGGTTGACCCGGGAACCCGGAAACGACCCGGCTTCCCGGTCTGCCCGAGTGCATCGAGCCACTGCCGCAGCCCCAGGCGTGACGACTTGTCACGCGCGACTCGCACAGTGCCGCGTGCCTGCAGTGCGCAGTGGCGTGACAGGCGTCTGCGGTCTGCCCAAAGTGGCGGTGCCCGCGATCCAGTTGCGGGTTGCCCGAGTCCCGAGAGGCGCGAGTCCGCCCGAGTCCACCCGCGTTTGAGCCGTTTGAGTCCGCCGCATTTCATTTGTTGTCGCAGACATTGAGGACCCGCGTTTGAGTCTGCTGCGTTTGAGCCGTTGTCGCGGTGCCCGCGATTCCCATGCTGCTGTCGAATCCGAAGCGGGTCGGGTCGGGTTGACCGAACCCGAAGCGGGTCGGGTTCGGGTCCTCAAAACCGACCCATATGCAAAAACGGGTCGGGTTCGGGTTGACTCGAATTGTTCCGGGTTCGACCCGAACCCGACCCGTGACCCGAAATTAACACCCCTACTCATACTCTCTAACTCTTCCCTTCAATTTTAAGGACTTGAGCGCTCTTTCACTAACTATTTGTTTCATTGTAAATAAACCATGGATGATTTATGTAACATTGCATTTTACATATTTAATTAATTTTGTTCTATTATGATCACATAGATAGAATGATTATTCGATACATTTATCAGTCACTGTAGCTTATCATACATTCTTTATACGTAGGTTTGATAGATATGTAACTTCTAATATATCAACAAGAAAAATAACCTTAGCATGTTTAGGAGGACTTTCCCGACAGTTTTAACCGCATCAAAAATCTTACTTTGATTTCAAAATCACTATACGATCGCTATAATTGATATTTGATGCAAAGGATTTTAACAGCGATTTTACAACCAGCCGGCTGGAAAGGGTGATTTTGCAGATGTTTTTGTGGAAGTTTTAACCGCCACTAATTTTTAATTAAATAATAATAATTTTGTAGTAGGCAAAAACAACGATAATAAAATTGAAGAATAATGGTTGTAAAATAAAAACTCGACTGTAAAAATATATATAGTGTTAATTTTGAGTGCAATAACCATAAGTTGAAGTACCTTAAAATGAAACATATATAATATCAAAGTATACAATATTCTCAAACACACATTTTTTTTTTTAAATATTCTCAAACAAACTTGTATAGTAAGATAGTAAAACAAGTTGTGCAGAGTGCTTGGGTAAGAATATATGCCAATTGATCTCGTGATGCCATTAGTTATTCAAGGAGAATTACATAGCTATCTATATTGAGCACATATCGTAATGAAAAAGATAAAATTGGAGCATTATAGTTATCATTAGCATCCCATTGCTAAAAAACTGCATTAGTAGCCATTTGAGCATTTGTGCAAACACCTTGTGTGCAATAACTGGGTGAATGGTGTAAATGAGGGCTGAATCATTAGGAGTTCCACACCTGCTTGGATCTACATAGAACTCATTCATAACCAAAGTGGGAAGGAGTTAGTTTAAGTCGACTGGAAAATATGGTGTAAAAGAAATAGTGTTAAGTTCAAAGGTGATAATGCATCTCTTTAAGCCAATCCAATTATTTTAAGGAAATTCTAGGAGATCGAAGGCTTTATTGCCAAGAAGCTAACACTAAACAATTGGAGCCACGCAAGAGATGTTGGGAGAAAACACAATATCAATTGATCCCCAAAGTGTTATGGGTGAAGAAGACAATGATCATACATGAAGGAATTGCCAACCAACAATAAGTTGGTGTCTTACAAAAACATACAAGTCGGGTGATGACTAAAGAGTTAATAACAATTGTCAACCAAGAGGGGACTTACTGGACCAAAAGAAAGGCATGAACTACACACATAAGGTATCAACCTACTAGATATAGGTCTCAACTTGATGTTTAGAAGACATGCCTACCAACCGATGGCCAGCTCAAACATAATGAATTGAGAATGACTTATACAATAAGGGTCAAGTAGAACCCTTATAGTTAATAAAGGCTATGATAAACTAAATAGGGCATGAGATCTATCTTTAATCATAAACTGACTAATAAAAAAGGTTAAACTAAGGTTTAAGCCAACTATCTTATACTTGGCTTTGGTCCAAGTCCAAGAATATCATCCAATGTGCTATAGGAGCTGGGTTCACATACTAAGCTACAATTATAAGGAAGTCCCTTAGGGAACCTAAGTTGCTAGCTAAGATAACCTAAAATTTGGATAATCATAAGATATTAAAAGAAAATATTTAACTTAAGAAACCTAAAAGGGCCAAAGAGGTGGTTAACAATATTCAATTGATTTGCTTAATAATTGTATATCATAATCTTGCACTTAGATTGCATCACATTTTTATAGTGGAATGAAATACAAAAATATTTGATTTTCTATAAATTGTTTAAAAACTAAATGATATATTCATTCTTTAAAAAAAAAGGACATATTTAGGTTATAGACTATGAAAATATTTAATATTATATAGGAGTCTCTTTATATATTTTACTTTATCATTTTACAGTAATAGGCTTTAAAAGCATATTAATATTGTGAGAGTTTAAAATATTTCTTTTAAGAAAATAATGTTACACATATTTAAAATTTTCATTTTTAATTCAATAAAAACTATCGATCGTATACAAAAAATTATTTATTTTGTTAAGATTATTCGAATTATTTTCTCATATTCATCATTGTTATTAATCTTATTCTAATTATTTGTGATGAAAATTATAAATTATAAATAACCTGAAAAATATAAATTATCAGGTTGACTCGACCCAACATGATAACCCAAATTTTATCGGGTCGAGTCCTCGTGTGTTACGTGCAAGAGGTCGCGCTCGGATTGACAGATAAACTGGCATGATGGATGGCGCTCACGTTTGACTTCACGTTACACGCAGAGAGGTGGACGACAAGGTCGGTGATGCAAGGCTAGCCAACCTGGCCTAGGGTTCCAGCAGTGCAGAGCTAGTCTAGGGTTCAGATTTCAGGTCGAGCACCAACAGCGGGATGGCAGGGCAGCGGAGAGGAGGACAGCGCGACCGAGTTGACTCTCGACTACGGGAAGCCAGGAATCTGGATTTTCGATTTCATTTACACTATGAGTTATAGGGCCGGGACGATTCCAAGACATTCTAGGGTTTTCAGGTCAACCCGAATCCGACCTGATTTTTGAAACATATCAATTTATTAAACTCGAACTTGACCCATTTGACAAATGATTTAACCTTTATCCAGAATTTTAATGTCGGTTTGGATTGGTTCAAATATTGACATCCTGAGATGGACACATTAGAAATATCAGAGTGAATGAGTGAACAGAAGAAATTGGGAAACAAGCTTCCAAAATAAAAATATTGCAGGCCTGAAACAGCACACGACATAGACCACGTGGTTCGCGTGATTAAACTAAAACCTAGAAATATTAATTATTTGTTTTATTAGCTAAAGTTTTCTAATTTCCACATCTTTTAAATAAAAAATGGTTGAGTGGGTCATATTTCGGGTTCTAGAAGACCCTTTTTGGCAACGGGGAAGAAGACAAAAACGTGGACCGAAAGCGTTGGCTGAATAAATCATCGAATCAACTGATCTTTGTTGTTGCACCAAATGTCATTCAGCGTATCCACCGAAAATTTCTTTAATTATTTTCGCGGATTTTGCATAGGATAACTAAAAATCATAATAAATAAAAGAAACCAAAGCTCGGTTTAGCACAAAAATATATATTTTTAATATGTTTCAATAATTATCATATATATAAATATATTTTAAAAAATAGTTTTTTTTTTAATGCCAAAATTAACTCTTAGGCATTTTCAATATTTATTGTTGATGATAGCTCTTTGGTGTTAGATCTAGCCACAATAAAATTCCGTCACACCTTAATCATATATTACCACCTTTAACTTTAACGATTGGAATAAAGATTCTATTCATGAAACTTAATATGTGGAGATGAATCTTATTGGTGAGAGGTTGCGTGAGTAATTATAGCGGCTATAATTGGATGTGATGGACCTTTGGACCTCACCAATATTACAGAAGTGGGAGCGTATGGAAGAGCATGTGAGTGTGAAATGAACCACCCATATGAGCCGCCCACAACATGAAAAGTCAAAAGGAATGCATTAAGGAAATCGGAAAATCATGTATTATTATTACTTTCTCACGTTATAATGGTCCCTACCATGTCATATATAAACATGTGGTAAAGAAAAAAATAATAAATACAAGAAAAATCCCATTAAATAGAGCGAACATATGTACAAGTCATATTAAATGTATTTGGACAAAAAAAGGAAGGTGATTAGCTAGCATCCTTCACGATCAGCTTGGATAAAAGTGTAGAGAACAAACCGACAATTATTTTTTGAAAATATGAATGAGTTATTTCTTGGAAGAGATGGGCATTAATTTGATGACTTTGCTTGCAATATTTTTTTCTTATAAAATGGCAATCCATTTCTATGTGATTAGTATGTTCATGTAAAAACGAGGTTAATATCGATGTTGATGGTAGCTTGGATATCACAAAATACGAGAGCTAGAGTGAATAATTATATGTTGAAGTCTTTTAAGATGCATGTGAGCTAAGTCAATTAGCTAGCACTTATGGCTAATGCTCGATATTATACATCAGATAATGTTCTAGAAATTATGTTTTGCTTCATTACCTTGCATGATATTAGGTAAACTCTCATGAAGACACAAAACTGGTGAATGATCTTTTTGTATCCAAAACGATCCCCAATCCACAATAGAAAATGATTAAAGTTCTAGCGTTGATTCAGCTGAGAAAAATAATCATTATTTTGGAATAGATTTTACGTATCATAATAAATCATGGGCAACAAAAAGTGTATAGTTTTTGTGGTGATCTAAGTTGAGCCAAAAAGCGACTTAACTTGTGAACAACAAATGTAATGTCAAGGCATGATATAGTGAGTTATATTAATATTCTTACTCATCTTTTATATTGGTTGGCGTCAGGGACGGTCTCCCCATCGATGGTGTACATGTTGAGGTATTTCCAAGGATATGAGGGAACCTTTTATTGATTTTATACCTAAGAAGCTAGTATCCTCAAGTTATTGCGCGTGTAGTGATGTTGGACAATAATGACCCCAACACTTGATCAAATAATTTCAATATATAAGAAGTATTTACGATCGCATAAATCGTGAACTAAACTGACTATGGAGGAGGGCCTTCAGTAACTTTGTGATTTGTATTGAAGGCCCGATGATGATTATGTCATCAATATATACTAATATCCCAATAAAGTTAAAGTATGATCCTTTAGTGAATAAGGAGTATATAGATTTGGATTGATGTTGTGATTTGATAAGTTTGTCTTAGCACTACCAAGAAGACTGATTGAGCCCATGATAGACTTATGTAAGAAAATCTTCATTTTTCATGAATGTTCTCTCCATGGCTCATGTAACCTTGAGGAAATTTTATGTAAACCTCCTCATGAAGCTCCTCGTGAAGGAATGCATTATTAACATCAAGTTGAGTGAGATTCCAATTTTGACTAGCAAGTATTGCAACAAGCGTTGTCACTGTCACCATCATCATGAATGTTAAAATGTCTCAAAAAAATCTCTACCTTTTTATTGTGTGTGCCATTTAGCAACAAAATGAGCTTTACATTTGTTAATTTAGTTATCAGGGTTATATTTGTTTTTGTATGTCAATTTTCATGTGATGGAATGCTTCTCTAATGGCAAGGGAATGCCAAATCAAATTTGGGTAAGGTTAAGTGCATAGAGACTGACACCTATTATAGCTTACTACTTAGGAGTGTTGACAATTTGATAATAATATTGCAGCTCGTAGCAGAAGTGTTGATTGAGTCCTATCGATTATATAAATCATCAATAAGATGCACTTGTTCAAAAATTCAATGGGCACCTTTGATTGCAAATATAATGCTTTTATGTTTAGTAGGTATTGATGCTTACAATCAATCACAAAGTTTTGTTGTCGTCTTCCTAGGTAGAAGTATTGGTGTATGATACCTTGATTATAAAAGAAATTTGTGAATTTTAATTCCCTAGTGTTTTCAAATTTGAATATTTTAATTTTATCATTAAAATGGATATAAACAAGATTAAAGGATTTATGGATGATTGTGGGTGCTTCTGACTTGTGTTGACAGAGAAGGATCCATGTGAATCAAGTGTAGTCATCGATAAAGGTTAAAAAAATCTCTATATGATGTGTGAAGGAACATGACAAGGCCCCCAAATATTACACTGAATCCATTAAAAAACAAATATAGACATATTGTTGTGAAAAATAAAAGATTACATTGCTTGGCCAAGGGTCATACATTACAATGTTCATTATTATTAAAATCATGATTATTGTATTGTAATAGATATTTAAGGCTATATACATTTTGTTTTATAGATGCACTAGGTGTTTGTGTGATACTATAGGGAGATGTTATTTGTGTATGATTTTATATTCAAAAGTGTTGGCATTGAGTATGCATAGGTCATATAATTTCTCACCATTGTTAATCATTTTCTTGATCCTAGCTAACTATATCACAAATTTTTAATGATGAAATGTAATTTTGAGTTGATTGTTGGTCCCAACAATACTTATAGAAAGCACATCAAAGCCAAAATTTAGAAGTTATAAATTGTTTCATCAAATAAAGTTGTAGTTTAATTTCACTTTCAAACAATAATTGATAAGTGATCCATTAGGAGTATATGTCTGCTGATTTATGTGAAGGGAGTCATTGATACCTATAAAGAACATCATAGTTTATCCCATCTAGTTTTGTTGAAATTTTTCTTGCAACCACGAGTATAATTTCTATAGGTACAACTTGTGCAACAATTATTCAATTCTTCCCTCAAGATTTTTAGTTTTATGAAGCATTAACCTATTAGGTTTGCTCTTTTCAGTGATTAATCAATTCAAATTTCTAATGAATAATTTTGGGATGTTTCTTTGTCAAAAAAAATCTTGGAGGTCTGCCCAAGCCTCATGCTTCGTCTCTAGGTACAAAATGTTATGAAGATTTCCTTGGATATGATTTCAAGATCCAAGAGATATCCATGTTGTTAGGGCTGCAAGCGAACCAAACGTTCGACGAGCTACTCGTTGTTCGGTTCGATTAAAGCTCGTTTGTGATTGTTTAATTAACTAAACAAATAAATTTGAACAATATTTTAAATACTTGATTCTTAAATAAACAAACTTGAGCACTAATGTGTTCGGCTCATTTATGTTCGCGAACAACAACATTTGAAGTTCTTGAACAAGCTCGACATTAAGCTTGATACGAAGCTCGATAAAAGCCTGATTCGTGTTCGATTTTGAACTCGTGAATAAGCTCGATAAAAATAATTAATATTTGACTGTAGAATTAATAAATATAAATAATCATTGCCTTTGTTACATAGACAATTGCTTTTATTATAAATGTGTTTGTTCATAAATATATTCATGAATGTGTTTGTTTGATAGTTAAAAAAAATTCGTTAAATATGTTCGCGAACAAGCTCGATAAGCACTAAACGAACGAACATGAACTGAACATGAACCGAACATGAACACTAATTAATTTAAATGAACCAAACATGAACACAAACAATAAAGCTCGAACAAACATGAACCAAACTTGAACAAGCTGATATTAAATGAACACAAACATGAACACTCACATGCTCGGCTCAGCTCGGTTCGCTTGCAGCCCTACATGTTGTTGCTCGTTTTTCAAGAGCTGAGGAAATTTGAGGTTGTACCTTCCAGCTTATGGAAAGATATGATAATGCACCTTATTTTATTTTTGGGAAAAATTAGGGGCAATCATATCTCATTTCATTAAAAATGAAAGATTACAAGAAAATTACAACAATTTTGTAAGAAAAGACTGTTCATGGCTTGGCGCCACAGCGCTCACCAGATCAGATTGAAAGCACTCTACTTCAAAATTTTCATATTTTTCAAATAAATTTATTTCACATATTTGAATTATTACAAATTTAACCCTTATATCTTCTTCAATTATAAGAAATAAAGGATTTTGTATCACCTATAGGGGTGTCAATTTTTGACACGACACGAAAACCCGACCCGGACCCGCCGGGTTGGACCCGACCCGATTTCAAAACGGGTCGGGTTCGGGTTCCAGAAATCGACCCGTTTCAAAAATGGGTCGGGTTCGGGTTGACCCGGCAGGTTGCCGGGTCAACCCGCCAACCCGTTTAATTCAAAAAATTTCGAAATCTTGCCCTCTGCCGCGCGCTGCCGCCGTCGCGGTTCCGGGTCGTGTCGGGTCAACCCGGCAATCCGCCGGGTCGGGTCCTGGTTCGAATTTTCGACCCGTTTCTCTACCCGGGTCGGGTTAGGGTTGACCCGTTTTCCACCCGGGTCAGTTCGGGTTCGACCCGAACCCGACCCGTGACCCGAAATTGACACCCCTAATCACCTATTATAAAGTGGGTTTTTCAACTGAGCGAGACCTCTTAGTTTTTTACCTTTTTCAAATATTTCATGTAAAAAATTTTTGATCTTACAACTTCTATTTATACATGCTAAATTTTTATACAATATTAAAATATAAATTATGGACTATCGATTTATTATTTATAGCCCATAACAGCAATCATCCCACTAACAATTCAGCTTGCATTTGCATTGAGGAATTTTACTCTCCCATTTTAATAATATAGTTAGAAAGAATCTGAATCCAATATTTATAAAACGGCAAATTATTATGTCCGGCGGACGAATTATTCGGACACCAATTCAGATGCGTCATATCACCAAAAAATATCGGGACCCAATATATGTAGATGATATGATGCATCTGAATTGAGTGTCCGGACGTATCGTGACCGGAATAAATCGCCTTATAAAACAGACTTAACTCTCCAGCACGTGATGAATACTAACTGTTGCACATTGCATCACTGACTATAATCCTATCCGTATAAATTTAATAAGCCGAGTGGATAAAAGCCAATCAATCCGTCACATTTGTGTGTACCAGCAGCAGCCATGCCATTGAAGAGTTTCGGCCAACGTAGGCTAACGGCCTGCTTGGAATAATTTTTCATCATTTTATATTTTAAATAATAATTTAAATTTTATTATTTTTTTTCAGAATTTTTATGAGAAAAAATTAATTTTTATAATCAAAATAATTAAATTATTCATCTAATAATAATTTTAGAATTAATTTTATAAAATATTACAATAATCCTAAATAGAACTTAAATCTGTTTAAAAAAATAATCCTAACCACGTTTTAATTTCCAGATAATTAATTATATTATCATTTTTAATTGCCACGTGTGAAATTATAATTTTTTAATTATCAAATATTAAACCCTAAACAAAATTATCACGTGGTCTAATAATATATTAATCATTATTTTAACTTGTACATAAAATAATAAAATAAGTACTTAGAGCTCAGTACTACTTTCATTAATATTATCCCAACTGCCTTCTCTTATTCATTGCACTTAACCAGAGTTAAGTTGGATGGGTTTCTGGGGAGGAAAGCGACTTGCGGTTTAGCAATGAAAATGAGGACAATTAACGGATGTTGGTGACCGGATTCAATTGATCACATGGCTTGCTTGCTCTTAGCGTAGCATTAAAGGCTGACCAATCATATGTAGAATTAATAGCTCCACAACGTAAGCTTTCTTCATATTAACATCTAAACTAAAACTATGTTAGATCATTTATATGCATAATGTTTAGGTTTTGGGGTATCTTCAACTAAAAAAATTAATTTTCACTTCAAAAAAATAGTAACACTCTAAAATACATAAATTTCATTTCATAACACAAAAAGAAAAAAATATATATATTTGGAGTATATTATTTTCCAACAAAAAAATAGCGTTTCGCATCGCACTGTTCACGTGGCCAGAATGACATAGATTTTTGTGTTCAGGTGAAGCAGCTCGTGGACAGCAGATGCTAATTTAGGGCATCTCCAAATGAAAAACTCAATTTTCACTCAGAAATGCTGTCAAACATACAAATGCAATAATTTGTCTCCAACCAAGCTCTATTTTCGAACACCGAAAAAAGAATGTTCATTGTATATATATTTTTTTTTCATTCTTTATTTTAACATGTTTTTTGGATTTAAAAAGAAATAATAATAGCGGGTGAATAGTGCGACGCCACTCACCCGCATCCTATTAGCATTTTTTTTTACGTTCCATTGGAGTGATGCTATACAACCGTTTGAAGTTCGGCTGGAGAAGCTCTTACCGTTCGGTTGGAGATTGACTTAAATATTTCTATGCCTAATATTTAAATTATTGTATTTATTTATATAATATTTTTTTATCTCTAAATAAGATTAAGAATGTGGTTAACATTAACTTATTTAAATTAAAAATAATATTATCATCATATGTTTTAATGATATTTAGACGGTAGTAATACTTATCCATAAAATGTACTTAATCGATGCGAATTTTGGGGTAATATTTAAATTAAATGCAAGACCGCTCAACTCTAATTCAACAAATTTATAGTCAAACAAAAATTCTTGATAAGACAAATCCATCCGCATTCGATCATAAATGAGATTAAATTAAGCATTTGAAATATAACTTTAAAAAAATTGGAAAACTAAATGATCTCCAAATTTGAGGTCTTTATAGTCCATCATTGACAAAATGATCCGAAGATCATTCAATTTTGAAGTCATTAAAGTAATTGATATTGATTAAGAGTATCAATATGTGTCATTTGATAATTTTAAAATGCCAATTTATTGTCCTTAGATGAAAGTTGATGAGTAACCAACACAATGGGGTTTTATGGAGATCTCCAATATGGAATGACTGGCATTTTTGTTCTTTTGAAGTTTTTTTTTTTTTTTTTGAATTATTTTTTAAAATTTAATTAGGAGATCTCCATAATAAGGCTCAAAAATAAAAGATGATGAAGCTTGTTGAATTGAATCAATCAATTGATTTTGTGCATATTTTTTTCACAAATTTTCTGAAAAGTGTATAAAAATTATTATTATTTTTCCATGTATTCAAATCAATTGAAAATAAAACCTTTTTAATAATATATATTCTATTTACAAAAAATCAAATGAGCCCTACTGTATTATTTAAGAAAGAATAAAACAAAAGAGAATAAATTAAGACAAAAAGGTTCAATGTAAATTCGCTTGAGAGGTTTGAGGTTCTCCAAAGGGACCACCACTCTTTAAATTGATTGATAGATAGGGAAATGTAATGATGTTTGTGAACGAATGGGGCTAAGAAGTCATCATGACTTATATTATCTATCAATTAAATTAAGGAATGAAACAGTTAGGGGTATCAAAAATTGATACGATCTGAAAATTCGACTCGATCATGATCCGGATTTTTTGGGTTAGGGTTAACCCATTTTAAGAGCGGGTAAGGTTTGAGTCCCGATTTTTGGCCTGTTTCGAATTCGGGTTGGGTTCAGGTTAACTCGAAAATCCAATTTTGACCCGATTTTTCATGCAAACCCGCTAGACCCCACTGCCCTCGTGACCTAGATGAGGCTGCCTGCTCGTCATGTCGGCGTACGCTCAGTCGCTCTGCGATCGAGTCCCGCAGACGCACCTCGGTGGACTAGGGTTTGCTTTCCTCCCATTCGCACTTTCCCACAGGCGGACGCTCAGCCGTTCAATATCGAAGTCAGGATAGCTCTCTAGTTGCAAAGGTAATCATTTTCTCCTGCAGGCAGATGCTTAGCTTGCTCGTCGCGAAAATGGGGACTAGGGTTTCGTGTCGGGTCAGGTCAACTCGAAAACCCGACGGGTCTGTTTTGGGTTGAAATTTTGAACCCATCTGTGAAAATAGGTCGTGTTCGAGTCATGTCAAATAGTAGCAGATCAGTGTCAAGTTTGACCCAAACTCGCCCTGTAACTCAACTATGACACCCCTAGAAAGAGTTCCTCTAAACAAATGGATTTTGTTCCCCAAATCATGATATGCCATGAAAAATCATTTCATCGTACATGAATTTCTAGCTATATTTAAATTGATTTTTTTTTTTCAATTTTTTGAGTATCATTTTAATTCCCTTAAATTTCTAATTGAACTAAACATATTGATGAGATGAACCAAACTAAATCAAAAGGGGTCCAGTTTGAGACCATCACCTCCCTACAACTTTTCAGCCAATATCATTCGATTACAGGCCTCCGACCATCATTACTTGATTACGATTCGTTGATTTCATTCATCCGACCATCATGGTTTGATTATGATCCTCTAACATCCATTGCTCAATTATCATCCTCTGACCACCATTGCGTAACTTCGTTCCTTTGCGTGTGTGTGGACTGTTTGGTTTGTTGAATAGAGTAAAATGAAATATAGTGCTAAAGAAATACAAGTGATTATTTTTGTGTTTGACTTAAAGTAACATGAATGCAGAGTAAAGCTCTAAATGATGGTGGTAGGAGGCTGGCAGACAACGGCGACAGTAAGTGGTGATCGACAATGGAGGTGGTGACTAGCAACAGTACTATACGATGAAAATGACATAATTTGCAGTGCAAATGAAAATCAGCCAAATCTTAAAATTTCTAAATACGCTGAAAATGAACAAAATAGTGAATTCTAATTTCACAATGAATTACATTTCATTTAAAATTCACTAATTAAATACTTAAATAATTGAAATGAATGTATTTTGAAACTATTACACTATAAATGTAGTCAATAAAATGACCAATTAACTAAATATGAGTTACATAGTTTTGATTGTGTAAAATAAGTAAGCCATGATATTTGGGTTTAAATAGACATTGAATTATTTTGAGAAGAGTTCTATAGAAAAAATAATTGATAAATAACTTATTATATTTTTAAAAAAATAAATTTAATAAATATAAAATATATACTGATCCAATATGGTTTATGAACTCTTATGGGAATTGGGCCTAAAACAAGTTGGGCCACAGGGCTTCTATCTCAGATTGAGCCCAGATTCAGAATACGTGTTTAGTCTATTGGGCCTCGCCAGCATCTTTGTCCAGTTTAATTGGATTAACATGAAATTACAAAGCAATGTTCAATTTAAGCTTTATAAATACCTTCAAAATGCCATAAATATTATAATATCTCTCTCTCATAGAAACTCATAATGCCAACGCATCAAGTATTAATTAATTTAATTTCCTACTAACAGTTTGTTACACATGAAGCATCCGATATCGAGCACCAACCCAGCAAAAAGAAACCCACAAATGCCATCACTCAATTTGAGATGGTTATAGTTTTTTATAAAGATGATTTTGATACTGCTTTGAAGAAAGTAACTTTTTGAAAGTTGTCGTAGAAGGCATCTTAGCATAAATTTTTTTTAAAATGATAAATAAATAGTGGCCAAATAAAATTTGTGATTGTTTTTTTTTTTTTTTTTTTTTTTTTTTTTTTTTTTTTTTTTGGGGCAGGGAGTGTCGGCCTTCGGCCACTAATCTCCCTGGTCGACCTTGCGTGCAACCCACGCCATCTACACGGGCCGACACTTAGGGCTTTCACGAGGCGCCGAGGGGATTCGAACTTGGGACCTGGCCTTTGGCCAGCCAAGTCTCCACCACCAGGCCACCCCGTGGTGGGTAAAAAAAAGAAAAAAAAGAAAAAAAGAAAAATTGTGATTGTGATCTGAAAAATAAAGAAGGAAGCTGTCACAAATGAAGCCTTAGTAAATAACTCATTTGCTAAACTCAGTCGCCATTTGGGATGATTTTTTTTACTATTTTACTTTCAGACCGCAATTATAATTTTTGTTTGGCCGTTACTTTTTTATTACTTTTAAGAAATTTTTGTATTAGAAAGCTATTTTCTATAGCAATTTTTTAAAAATTAATTTTTTTCATTGTATCTTTACAATCACATTTATAAAAAGCTGCAATCGTCTCAAACAAACCCTCAATAAATAAATAAATTAAATTTGAGTTAGTTCTGATTTTACTCGTCTACAAATAAGCCAAATTATTTATAAAATATTATATACCAAATCCCACAAATCCCTTTATTATAATAATAGGTTGAATAATAATAATTTTCTATATTCAATGAGTTAATTAGTGAGTCAACTCGGATTTATAGAGATGAGCTCTCATTTGAATTAAATAGTGAGTTAACTCAAGCTGTTAATTAAGAAGTGAGTCGAGTTCGACTCGTTAACGCCCCGAAGCCATCAATAACAATATTTCCATGTATTTACTATTTAGTTCTGTCTGAAAACCGCCTCGCCTCCTTCCCTCGCTAAATTCTTCCTGTTGGGGGAGCAGGGGAGGAGTCCCGCCACCAAAATTTCTTCCGCCTTCCCGGGAAACAATTCCTCTCTTCACCACTTTCACTGTCTCTCTCTATTGTCCTCCGCGGCCATGGCTTATGAAGATTTCACCGACAAAAATTCGGTGTTCAAGAAGCTTAAAGCGAGGTCCGAAAACAAGGTAACTGCTTTATTTCCTTTTTCTTTCGCAACGAGATCTCTCTCCTCGGCGTGCCGTAGGTGGCAGATTTTTTCGGCTGTACCACTTGGTCTTGTCAGGGTTCTAGATCTGGGCTACGGAATGCAGATGCTGCATAAACTCCGCTGATCTGATCGCCTCCACGATGTTTTCTTTTATCTCTGCAGATGTGTTTTGATTGCAATGCGAAGAACACTACATGGGTTTCTGTTACCTATGGGATACTCCTCTGCATAGATTGCTCGGCCTTGCTCCGGCGTGCACATCAGCTTCGTGAGGTTAGGCTTCCTGCATTTTTTATCAGTTTGAATGCTGGGAAAATGATGATTTTGTTTTTATTTTATTATGAGCATCTCCGTTTATAAATTTATTTGGTGAAAGGAGGAATAAGCGGCTTATTTGTTACTTGATTCTTTAATGCTTGGGGATGAGATTCTGATCCAGTGCTGCCAGTATTGTGATTCAGTTGTATACCTTATTAGTTCAAAATTTAATGTTTCCGTTTGCAATGTTTCAGCGAAGAAACATTGCAACTATCTTGGGTTGGTGTTATGGATTCTCATTTTTTATTTGTTCCTATTAGCTGTGTTATTTGACGTGTTAAATATATATTTTAAATCATTTGAGCTCCTATCAATATATCCTTAGGTTTTACTCTTTTCCTTTCTGATGCTTCGACATCAATTTTATCAACTCGCCTGGGAGCATTTTTTCTCTTCGTTAGAGCATTACATTAAACCCATGAAATTCCCTGGAATGTGTTATGAAGCGCAAGTGCTGAAAGTTTGATGCAGATCCTATAGATTTTGGCGGTATAAACTTGATCAATTCTTAAGAAGAGACTTGACCATTTCACATATGGGTCTATATTTTCTAGTTAATGTTTTCCATTTGAATTATAAATTGGAAGGTTACATGAATTTATCCATCTGACTGTTGTATTGAGTAATAGTTGTTTTGTAGAATGAAACAATTTATTTTAATCAATTGATAACTTCACTAACAAGATGTATTGCAAAACAGGGATGGGATCCTTATTAGATTACTTTGATTGTGTGCTTGGTCCTTTAGTCCTTATGTCATTCAATTTTATGTTGACTAGTTTGTTTCTTGGATTGAATGAAGCGCTTTCTTAACTAAGATGCTCAATTTCAACAAACAATCTCTGCATTAAAAAAAAATGATTCTTTGTTTTTTGATAACTCCATTGCCATAAGTGGTGAAATAAAAAATTAAGTATAGAGATGTAATCATTCGGATTCAAAGAGGGTTTATTCCAGCTTTCTTTGGAGGGTTTTGAAAGGGATAAATAGCAAAAGACGTGGTTGCTAACTCCTCCTTTATAGAATAACTCAGAATTTCTATTTTGATGAGACATTTGAATTCTACTCAAAATGGATATTTAGTTGGTGTGGAATCATTCTGTTCAAAGCATTAAACAGACAAGAAATTTCTTGGCAATTTTTTTTTTAATGTTTTGGAACTATGAGTGTTTGTTGTTCCACTTTAAATCTTCTATGTTTTTATGAGTTTGATGAGTATGAGGTGGGTTCATTGGAGAGCAAGTTGGGTGCGATTTATGATGCAGATAACTTGATTTAGAATGTCTTACGGTTAGGATTTTGATATGCTATATGGATTCTGATGTAACTACATAATGCAGCAAACATGCCGTTTCTGCAGAACAAAAACACTTATTTGTTAATTTGATGAAAATTGGAGGAGATTAAATCCAACTTCGATGTTAGATTTGTAGCCTTTTGATATGAATCAATGTCAAGAACGTTAGGGATTATACAAGCTACGCACAAGATTGAAATCTCATGTAAAAGGAAAAAAAAAATCAATTACAGCAAATCTAATAAAGTTCAACCAGATATTTAACCAAAAAAGGATTGGGAAGGATAGAAGGGAAGGAATATGAATTTATCACCATAAACAAGCCTTACATAAATAGTGATAGCCTTTTCCAGTGGTGTAAACAAGTTGAGTCGAGTTTGAGCCGCATCTGACTTGAGCTTGAGCAAATCTAATAAAATGTCCAATGTTAGCGAATCTAATAAAATTCAATCACACAATTAACTCCAAATAAGGATTAAGGGTAGAGGGGAAGGAAATGTGAAGTTATCAATAAGAACAAGTATTACATACAAGTAGATAGCCTCTTCTAGTGGTGTAAAAACGTCTATTAGAGTTTGAGCTACAACTGACTTGAGCTTTACTAATTAATTTAGTTCAAGCTGAAGTTCAACACTATGAGTTTGAGCTAGCTCACAAGTTGACTTGTTTATTATGAAAGAGAGAAAATGATGCTAATCCAAAAATATGTAACAATAAAATGATAAAAATAATGCAAATTGGAAGAGTAATAATAAAAGTGTAGTTGAGACGACTATGATAATTATGGTTTTTATATATTTTTATTAATATTTTAAATGTATTTAATATAAATATATGTTAAGTGAGATTACTCTTGATCTAATAGCTCGAGTCGAGTCAAGGCCAATTCAAGATGGGTTTATTAGCTTGTTAACTCAGCTTAGCTCACATTCCATATATCGAGCCGAACCCGCACTTAGCCTCTTCTAAAATTTGAAGTTTCATACTTGATCAATCGGTTAAATTTTGAGAGGAGAAAGATTCTCATCCAAAGTATTTTTTTTTTCAACCATGATGCTTTTGTTTTTTATGCTTATGGTCTGTATGTATTGTGATAAAATGTGTTCAAATTAAAAGTCACACAAAGCTGTTGAATGATTAAAGAACTAATTGGTGCAATCCAATTGAACCTCCCATGTAGTCATTGAAAGAAAGAATTGTAGGAAATATTAGCAAACATGCAATCAGAAGTATTTCTGGAACAATTGCGAACAAAGAATTTTGTTACAATCTACTTCTTCTACAGAAATATTGCAAGACATTGTCTATTGTGGCAATGCCAAAGTATTAATGGAAACAACCACGATCAACCTACCAAATGACTAATTAGGAGGCCTAATAGTTCCAACAAGCAATAAAAAGGGTATGAACATCACAACTTAGGACTATTATAATCTCACCATCATTCAAATAGAAATTCTCATTTTCTTAACTAAATACACCTATAATTTTAAATTATAAAATTTAAATTCAAATTCAAAATTTTAATAAGCTGATAGGACTTGAGCACCAGAACAAACAATAAAATTTTCCAGATCCACATATTTTATTGATAAGAAAAAGAAAGACGAACAAGCAAGATATAATGGTCCTCTTTCAAGAGGAAGACCTCTCCCAAATCCTAGATGCCGTTAGAATCCCTCACAAAAATAGTTGAACAAAAAACCTCACAAAATTTTGCGCACAAAAACATAACCCTAACCCTAGGGTAAAACAACAACTTAAAGCAAACAACGAACAACAAATATCAAAATAGCCCTCCCCCAATTCCCTCCCAAATCTACCATATTTCCTTAATTATTTCCTTCCTAAATCTTCCCTCAAATCAGCCACCAAATCCCCCAAATCTACCATCTTAAATTAGAAAACATTTCCTAATTAATCTCCTTCCAAATCAGCCCTCTTCAATTAGGAAACATCTCCTAATTAATCTCCCCTTCTACACTACAGGAAAATCGCCCATTACCGACAGAATTTCAGGCGGATTTCCGGCGACTTTCCTACGGATAAAGATGAAATATTTCCGACAGATTTTAGAAAGATTTTCCGGCAGATTATCAGCAGATTTCCAGCGGATTTGTTTCCGTCGGATTGTCCGACGGATTTTAATAATTTTTGAAAAAGATTATATATTCGTAATTTTATTAATTAATAATTTTATGTCCTATTTTAATTCATTATTAATTTAATAAATTTAATATTAATTTAAATAATTAAAATTTAGTTATTAAGGTAATAATTAATTTAATTATTTATAAATATTTTAAACTTATTATTCTATTAATAACTTTAAATTATTATTCTACTAATTAGTTTAATATTAATATTATTATTATTAAACTTAACTAGTTTATTAATAATTTTAACTTATTATTTTATTAACAAATTTAATATTAATATTAATAACTTATTTTAATTTTTTTGTTCATAAATTTTTTGATCTTATTTAAATATATAATAGTTAACAATTTATTTCTGACGGATTTTTTTTGCGACGGAAAAGTTTTCCGACACACAATTTACCGTCGAAAATTTTTTCACCGGAAATCTGCCAGAACATTTCAAAATCCTTTGGAAGCTTCAAAATTTTCCGCCGAAAAATCCGTCAGAAATACGTGATTTTCTTGTAGTGCTAGTCACCCCTCCACCTTGCATTAAACCCTAGACCCTACCCTAATGGGGGGCGGAATCCAGCTGGGGTGTAACCTATTTTTTCTTGGAGTAATCCAGGGTCGTGCCCCTTCTCCCCTTCTCGATCGGTCTCTCCTTGACCAATCTAACAATACTCCACCCCAAAAGTGCCACATTGTCTTTAAGGTGGAATGAAGGGAATTGCTGCTGAATAGTCTGGTAATACTCCCATATGATTTCGTACTCGGGAAGATTCTTCCACTTGATTAGCACTTCTTTTCTTCCTATTACTCCTTGGCGCACTCCTTCGACCTCCAATAATTCCAACAACGCATCTATGTCATCTGCCAAGGTCGAGAGCAGTGATGAAGACGAAATGTGCTCCCCTATCATCCGTTGCAATTGGTACACATGAAACACTGGGTGGATGATTGACGACGGTGGTAATTATAAGCGATATGCCACGACACTGATGTGCTCCATTATCTCATAAGGACCAAAATAATGGGGTGCTAACTTATTATTCCTTCTCCATGCCAAAATTTTCTACTGTAGGGTCGAAGCTTCAAGTAAACTCTTTTCCCTATTCAAATTGAATGTCTCTCCTGTGTGCATCTGCTTGCCTCTTCGTAATTTGTTGAGCTCTTAACAAATGCCCCTTTCAACTCTGTCAAGATCCTTTCTCTGTCATCCAAGTACTGTTCTACTTTGGCCATTGGTGTGTTGCCTTGTCAATAATATATCAAGTGAGGCATATCTCTTTCGTATATCACTTTGATCGGCATATGAGGTGCAAAATGATAGGAAATATTATACCAATACTCTGCCCATGCCAACCATTTTACCCACAAATTTGGTGTATCTGATACAAAGCACCTAAGATAAATTTTCACTCTACGATTGACCATCTCTGTCTATTCATCTGTCTAAGGATGATAAGCAGTGCTCATTTTTAGATAGTCCCATGGTGAGATTATTTTGGGACTATTTTGATTCCTCTTTAAAGAGTTGAGAGACCAAATGATCATTTAATATAGTTGGGGCTGCTTTGATTTTTCATAAAGAGTCAAGAGACCATTTTGATCATTTTCTCAATTACATGTATTAACACTACCGTTGCCAGGTCCCAAATCCTGGATGAGAAAAGTGAAGGGTTGCGTTAGGTAGTCGACAGCCAACGTAAAACTTGTCGAATAATAATGACATGAATCCTTTAAGAAATTGTGTTAATGTTAGGGCGTCCCTGGAAGCGACGCGCTGTATGGCCTGAATACAGTGACAAGTGTGCAAGGGCCACTGCACCGGCGCCCAGGTGCAGTGTTAAATAGGCAAGGGTTCCCACATTAAGGATGGATGCGGGCAAAGAAGCTAGTCCATGAAATTAAAATTATGATAGGAACTTGGATTATAGGTTCCCTTACAGGAAAATTAATGGAATTAATAGATATTATGATTCACAGGAAGTTAAATATTTTTTGCATTAAGGAAGCTAAGTGGGTTGGAGAGAAGGCTAAGGAAATTGATAGTTTAGGATTTAAACTTTGGTATTCGGGTAGGAGTCATACTAGAAATGATGTAAGTGTTATTATAGATAAAAGTTTAAAAGATAATGTTATAAAAATTAATAGGATTGAAGATAGAATTATAGCTTTAAAGATTGTTATTGAGGATAAGATTGTTAATATTATAAGTGCTTATACTCCTCAAGTAGGTTTGGATATGATTTCTAAATTAAATTTTTGGAATGACTTAGAAGAATTAATACAAAATATATCTCTTGAAGAAAGAGTTTTTATTGGAGGAGATTTAAATGGATATGTTGGTAGAGAGGTAGATGATTTTAAAAGCATTCATTGTGGCCATGGATTTAGAACGACGAATGAAGGTGGCAAGATCATATTAGATTTTTGTTTAATTTATGATTTTTTGGAGAGCAGTATAACAAAATTGATAAGGAGGATCAGATCGTTTTGCAGAAATTCACGGTATGCCCTTTTTGTTTTGTTTTTTCTTTTGTGCTTATTATGAGACAATGAGTGTATTATATTTATTTTTAAAACTATTTTAAAAAAAGATGAGACTATGAGTGTAAACTGGCCGCGTTTTATAATTGAGAACAAATAAGCTCATAAGCTGGGTAGGCGAACCATACAAGTCATCTTTGAAAGAGGGTGTTAACCTTCAACCTTCTACTTTCATTTTGATCTATGATGAACGGCATAATTTTTTTTATTAAAGCTACGCTGGATGAAAGTGAAGTAATGTTTTTATATAAATTTTTTTTTTATCAAAGCTGCGAAGATGCGTTTAAACTTGAAACTCCCTTTTGGTTTCATTTCACTCATTTTCCATCCAAAAACAGCCTGAAATTTCATGTCATGCTTTTTTTTTATCATGTCTAATTAGTATACTCACAGTTAATTTTTGACTAGGAGTGTAAATAAGTCAAGCTGAGTTTGAGCTTGTGCTTGATTAATTAATTGTGCTCAAGCTTAAGCTCCAACTTAATTATAGAGTTCAAGCCGGCTCATTTAGTATGAAAGATAAAATAATTTTGATTTATATAGATGTGATAAAATTATAGAATGAATGAAAAATTAGATAATATATAATAAGAAATCAAGGAAGTGAGGTATAATTTCAAATATTTTTCAACAGTGTACTTAAACTTTTGAATTCTGATTTATTTTAAGTGTATTTAATATTAATTTTTTTTTTAACGAGCTGGCTCACAAGCTAATAAGTCGAATCAAGGCAAGCTCAAATTTGGCTTGTTAGTTCATCGAGCTCAGTTTACTAGACATTTAGGCATGCCCAAGTTGGCTCATGAACCAGTTACACCCTTAAATTTGGCGGCCAAATTTTGGCCATACCGAATCGTTGGGATAAATTCAAAGCTATAAATGGGCGAATTAAGGTAATTATTGCCTTTCTTGAACTTGTTTATGTATTTTATCATCAAACTAGAATTAGGTCTACAAATGAATCAATACACTCGAGAAACAACTTGTAGCTTGACTTGATTAGAGCTCATTCATGATCATTTAATTACCTAATAGAACAAGCTTCAACACTTGTAAAAATATTAGATTAATAAATGAACAAGCTTGATGTTTGATTCATTTCTGATTATAAACTATATCATTTAAAGTTTATGAACAAGTTCATTAAAAATCTCGATTAAGGCTCAATACTATGCTCATTTTCAGACCCAATTATAAATTTATTCAATTTGTTATTATGTGAGTTTTATTCTTTTCTATATTAGATAGCTTTTGTTCATGAGCCCAATCCACTTGTTTATGCCAGTTAAAATATTTGTTCTTTAGTAGAACATTCAATTAAAGTCTCATTTTTGTATTCAATAGGCTGCTCATTAATTGGTTTGATAAGGCTTGTTCAGATAACTAATAAAGTGCTCAATAGTGTTGCTTGTTAATAGGCTCGATAAAACTTGTTTGATTAGTTAACGAGGTAAAGATTAAATCATGTTCAAATAGCCATAATTTTAAACGAGTCTAGCTTGAATACTATTACAAATACTCAAATCAAGCTCAATCAAGCTTAAGCTCGAGCTCGATCGGTTTTGGCAAACGACCTCAAGCTTGAGCAAGTTCCTACCTGCATCAACTCGGCATGCACTACAGGAAAAACGTCAAAAACCGGCTGTTGAGCTTGAGTATAACCTGAGTATAATTATCCTAAACAAATTTATTTATTTATTTTATTGACCTTGACCTCTTAGTGAGCTTCAATCAAGCTTTATATAATATGTGGTGTGCTCGTATTTATACCTAAAACCTACTTATATAGCACTAACGTAAAGACAATTATTCAAAAGAAATTTGCATATTTTAACTAGTATTTTCTTGATGCTTGATATTTATATATTAATAAAAAAGTAGTGTTATTATAATAATTTGATTACAATGAGTGCCCATTATATATATATATATATATATATATATATATATATATATATATATATATATATATATATGAGGCTTCATTTGGGACGTCTTTCTTACTGTTTCTTAAATCAGCTATTTAGTAAAAAAAATTAATTTTGTTTTAGAATGTTGCTTTAAAAAGCAGTAAGAAAGCCGTCTCAAACGAAACCTAAGTCTAATAAGAGAACATAAAATGAGAAATTAAATAAGTTGATTAATAAGCATGCGAGTTTTTAAATCAGTTCAATTAGTATAAATAGGCCTTGAATGAGTATTGGCCTCTTTATCTATTATATTGTTGCATTTACAAATCTAAATAAATACTTGCGAGGATTAGCTGATACAATCACTTGACATTTTTGTTTATAGGGTGCAAAATCCATTTCTAATGCAGATATTTTTGGGCATGGTGGTGGCGATTCTCATCTAGATCTGGCTGCAGCTGGAATTCTTATTAGGTCCAGTGTCCTGACGTAGCTCTACGTTTAGACGCCAGTAAAATGGTGCCACGTGCTATTATTCTTTACCGTGCGGCCCGACGACCTGAGCCGGACCGAACCCGTGATTGCTATGTATTGGCTGATTTGTTTATAACGGGGTATTGCTAGATATTGCTCGATATTGCTCAACAATAACGAGAAATATCATTCTGTCAAGACCAATACCTAGCAATACCGAGCAATACCCCGGTTTTGCTAGGTATTGCTCGATATTGCTAGGTATTGCTCGGTATTGCTAGGTATTGATCTTGATAGAGCGGTATTTCTTATTATTGTCAAGCAATACCTAGCAATACACGAATATATCAATATCGGGTTCCGGTCCGGGTCGGGTCATCGGGCCGCACGGTAAAGAGTAAGAGTACGTAGCAACATGTTATTGGCCTCCGGATGTAGAGCTACGTCCGGTGTCCGGACCTAATAATTGTTCCTGGAGCTGACCTTATCAACTGGCTCTCCTTCCAGGTGATAAAAACAGTTCTTATATACTTTTAGACAGTTTGGTAGAAAATTTTTCTTTCCCCCCCCCCCCCCCCTACCTATTGGTCATTTTTCGTTTCAAAAATCATTCTTGTCGAACTACGGTCAACATAATAATACAAAATGTCAAATTCAGGCTTCGTTTGGGATGACTTTCTTACTTCTTTATAAAATAGCTTTCTAGTATAAAAATTTTAAATTCTAAAATTTTTTTAACTAAAAAACTGTTTTAGAAAGCCGTCCCAAACGAAGCCTCAGAATCTTATTTCTAGCTTTCTAAACTGCTAAAGGACTTATTTAAGATCTTTGTTATTCCTTTAGGCATCTCAAGATATATCTTCTCTTAAGAACATGGATGGTGAGACTGGAAAGAAGCTGACTTCTCTAGCTTCTAATTTTATGAGTAACTTGCAAGATAGAATCCTTTGAGAATTCAAATGTAAATTCGCTTTATATTATTTTGTTTAAGAGTCGCTATTTATTGAATTGTTCATTTCAAAATCATTGATTGTCAAAAATGAGAGTACGTCTTTTAAAAAATTTGTTGAAGTTGTCTCCTCTATTCCTCTCACGATGGCATTGGTTAATCTTCATGATTGATCTGCATCTGCTCTTTTTCCTTGTGATTGTTTGGTTGGAACTGCAATCAAACCGGTGGAGAGCTAGCGCATTCTAGTGGTAATGAAAGTAATATTGTTTATATGTACTTTTTATGTAAAATGTGCATATGTATAATTTGCTTAGCACAAGTCGTCACACCAAATTTGATTCTTTTAATGAGGGCTCCAATTTGGGTTTAGCTAAACTTAAAATCTTCAAATTTGAGTAAATAAGTTTGTAATTTAGGTAAATAAGAAGCAACTCATCATGGTCTGTTGGTTGGGAATTTTGACTACTAATTTAGAAGTCTTGAGTTCTAGTCTCGCATATGTGATATGTGTGAGTTTGTTTTAATTGGTCTGAATGTCCAAAAAATAAATAAATAAGTTTTTTTTGGGAAATTAAAGATAGTGCTTGATATATTTTGCAAAAATTGTCTTGATTGGGCACAAATCTCGAGGCAAAATCAAATTGGAAGCTTCAAAAATTAAATTTGGGATCATCTGAACTTTGATTTCAGCAAACTTATAGTTGAATTGAATGTCTCGGAAATACGAACCCAACGACACCAAATTCGACTCAATCCTAGCCTAAATGAGTACAAATTAAGGACCCAAAGCGTTGTTGGAAAGTTCGAACCATAACTTGAGTTACCAAACGGTTTCCAAACATAATGTGATTATAGTCGAATCGAGCGGCTCGACGAGACGAATCCAACGAGCCCAAGATCTCCGAATTCTGACATCATTCAGACCTCCAAATGTCTGACGAATGGTACAAGATCAAGGGATTCAATATTGGCCGTCCATCCAACCACTCCCCATTTACCCTTGATCTTTCACCTATTTACGGGCCATGTCACTCCATAAATCTATAAATAGACCTCTCATTTCTCTTGAAAGTGGACCCAAGCAAGAAGAAGAAGAAGAAGATAAGAAGGAGAAAAGAAGAGTAGAAGAATAGAAAGGAAGAAACTCCTCGACCACCGCTAGAATTCCACCCGACTTCCAAACGATGCCGGAATTCTGCCCAACTTCCAAACGACGTCGGAATTCTGCCCGACTTCCAAGCGACGCCGGAATTCTACCCGACTTCTAAACGACGCCAGAATTCTATCCGACTTCCAAGTGACGCCAGAATTCTGCCCGATCTCCAAGTAACGCCGGAACTCTGCCCGACGTTGTAACTGGATTTCAATCCAGAAGTGATTCATTGTAATATGATCGTCCTAAATTTTAAGGACGAGTCGTCCTATTGTATCTCAAGCAAACACTAATGAAACATTTTCAACTGGACGTGGCCCCGTGGTTTTTTCCCTTTCCAGGGTTTCCACGTAAAAATTATGGTGTTTTTATTTATGTCATGTTTGTGTGTTCGATATCCGTACAACGTTGAAACGGAAACTTTCTTACTCTATCGCCGCGCATATTCTAGCCTGCAACAGTGCTCAAACACATAATACATAAGTGAGCTCGAATCCAAAATCTCTCAGCTCGGAGCTAAACTTCCAACCAAGAAACCAATGAGAGCTTGGATGGATAAATAAGCTCAAAAGAAAAATAAATGGAAGCCTTATGGAATATTTGGTTGGAGTGATGGTGGGGATGGTCCACAGAGGGCTCGCTGGCATTCACTGCTCTTCTGCTGGTTGAGGTCATGAGGTGTTTAAGTTGTGCTTTTTCTGGAGAGCATATTGGCCAACCTGCACTATTTTTGCCTTCACCTAATTATTAGCCATTAATAATGTAGAGGCGACACTGTTTTTGTTTCATTAAGTCAAATTATCACATAAATTTAGGTTTTTGTTTTTGTTTTTTTTCAAAAGCCAAACAATACAAATTATGAATAATTTGCGAAAAAAAAAAAAATCTTTATTCGATTGAAATCAGAAAAGTATTGAAGCAATTTGTGGAGAGAACAATTAGGAGAAGATATATTAATTAACTAAAATCTAATTAATCATAATGAGCTTAATCATATTTTGCATTTATTTTGATATAAATACAGTAAAAAAGTTAATTAATTTTTCAAATAGTACATATATATCAAAATAAATTAAAAAATTAAAACTCATATTACTCATCCTTAATTACCAAAACTTGATCAGAATATTAAAACTAAATTTTCTCCATTCTGCAATCAGCGCGTAACTGTAATAAACCACTAATCTCATTAATTAAAAAAAGTTCAGAATATCGTCATATAAATTGTACTAGGGGTGTTAATATTGGACACGACCCCAAAACCCGACCCGAATCTGAACCGAAAATTTTGGGTTCGTATTGACCCGAACCCGAACCGGGTCGGGTTCGGGTTAAGGTTTTTGACCCGTTTGCAAACTCGGGTCGGGTTCGGGTTAACCCGAAAACCCAGAAATAACCCGGAATGACCCGCTGCCCGCCCTGACCGGTGCTGACCGAAGCGGTTATGTCTATATTTTACTAAATATAAGCGGATTTTATCAATAAAAAGTTTAAATAATTCACCTAGCCTAACTTACCCATCATGTTCATAATTTAATCCCTTATTTTATGAATTATTATGGGGTGAGATTGAAAGGGACGGTGCAAGCATGGGTGGATCCCCTTGTAGTCAGGGTGAGCTATTATTCTGTGCGAATACCGGATGGTTCTCCCGTCCGGTTAAGCGCTCGGTACCGAGCATTCTTACCGAGCTCGGTATCGAGCACGGTATATTTTTGTGTGACATTGCGCATTTTTAGTAATCTCTGGACGCCCTATGGACTCTGCACAGAATAATAAATCTGTAATTAGGGTGAGGGAAGTGAATTAGAGGTTACTATGGCTAGCCGTGAATCTTCATGACCTTTTTTATTACAACATTCCCAATGCATGTGTGCATTCTACATCATATATTTATATTATGATACAAAAATATGAGCAGATAAAATCATGAAATAATTATATATGAATTACGAACTCATTACATATATGTGGTTCATGCTTCCTAGCATTTATTATTTATTTACTTATTACATGCATATTTATTAGGTAGCATAAAGAGAATATTGAACTTAAAATTTATGCATATATCATCTTTCATATTGGTTGTCACATCTCTAAAATATTCATTATATTAGCATTAATTTTGTTGTGGACTGGAATATTCATGATGATAGAGAAATATAAAGTTTAATGTCTTAGCTTTATATGAATATTCAATACACAGACAGATAAATAGTTAGGGTGTAGCATTCATAAGAGACACTAGAGTTTTTACATAGAACCCCTAAAAAGGGAAAAAATCAAGGGACCTTACCCAGTTTAAATGAATCAACTAGAATTTGCATTTGATTACAAATGAGATCCTTCCTAGGGGGAAAGACCATGGCTCGGTTTAACAAATACACATCATATAGAGTGTATTACATGGTGGGAGTTAAAAGAATTAGTGTTGATATTTTTGTTTTGTCGGCAGGACCATAGTCGATGAGCGATGCAGGTCAGAAGGACCGTAGTCGGGCAACAGAGGTTAGAAAAATCATAGTTGGCGGGTGACGGAGGTTAGAAAGATCATACTTGGGTGACGGATGTCAAAAAGATCGTGATCGGGTGATAGTGATCAGGGAGATAGTAGTCTATAGATGGTAATCGAAGAGACTTTAGTCGATGGGAGACGGAGGTTGGAGAGACCATATTTAGCGAGTGATGAAGGTCAAAAGGATCGTAGTCGGGTGATGGTGGTTGGAAGGACTGTAGTCGACGGGCGATGATGGTCAGAAAGAGCATTGTCTAGCGATGGATGTCAGAAAGACCAAAGCCATGTGATAGTGATAAGAAGGATCATGGTCAAATGAAGGTGGTCGGGAGAAAATCAGGTGACAATCGATGGTCGGACATAAGTCCGACTATAATTGGTGGTCAGGCGGAAGTCCGACGATGGTCGGTGGACGGGTGAAAGTATGGCGATAGTCGGTGGCTAAGCATAAATCCTACATTAGTTGTTGGCCAGATAGAAGTATGACGATGGTCGATGGCCGTGCTTAAATTCTGCGTTAATTGGTGGTCGGGGCGAAAGTCTTATGACGGTCAATGGCCGAGCAGTGGTTGAGGAGTCTAGTGGCAAGAGAACTCAAATTTCTCTTCCTTTCCTCCCTTCATTCTCTTCCTCCCTTCCTCCCTCTTCCTCCCTCTTCCTCCCCTCAATCAAAATTGAGGTGTCTATTTATAATTTTTTGGGAGTTGTATGACGAGTAAATAGGGACAAGATCAAGGATATGTTAGGAGTCTTTTGAATGGACGACCGATATACTCCATTGATCATGGACCATTTATCGAGCATTTAAGTGCCTTAATGAGGCTAGAATTTGACGATCTTGTGCTCATTGGATTTTTCTTGTCCAACCGCTTGATTTGACTGTAAGCATGCCACATTTGGATGTCATTTGTTTATCCAACTGATGGTTTGAAATGTCTATATATGTTTTAGGTCCTTCATTTGGAACCCTTTAAGCTCAGACTGAATTGATTTTGATGTCGCTAGGTTCGACTTTACGAGATGTTTAGTTCAACTATTCGTTTGCTAAAATTAGAATTTGGATGATAATGTATTTAATTTCAGAAGTTTTAAATTCAAATTTGCCTCGAAGGCAATGTTTAAATTGTAAACTTCCAAAATTAAACTCAATATCATTTTGTAATAAATGATTAATATGAATAATGGATTATTGAAAGCCACTTGTTCAAATAAATGATAAATATGAATAATGAAAATATATGATTGACAGATAATGATTGATTGATTTGATTGATAGATAATATATGAAAGGATAAAAACATCACATTAAAGCCGGCCGGATGATATGCCTTGTCATGCCTTGGGATTTAAAATATAGTCTACTATTATTTTTAATTTCTTTCTTATTTTCAATAACTGACAACAGTCATTTACAACCATATAATTGACATCAAGAGCTGATTCATTGAATTATAGGAATCAAACAAACAATGAAAATGTAATTCATATTACTATATTAGTCAATATTTATAATCCGTCTCTCCAGTCCAAAACAATTTGTGCAATAGCCTTCATAGACTACAAAAGAATATAAGTAAATTAGAGGAACAAAAAGATAAGTAAACTAGCAGTACATAAAAAAAAAGCCCTATATATGCTATCTGGATCCTCACATCATTGGATTCTCATATTTTCTCAAAAATTATATAAAATCACGCAATGAGCATATATCCCGATAATAACTAAAATCTTATAACTAAAATCAATGTAAGAAAAAAGATAAACTATATATTATAAATTATAAAAGAAATATATGAATCAATATGTGTTATATGTATCAGTCACCTATGCCAATAAGTCATTTTGTCTTTATTATACAATCAATTTTATTCAATCATATCATTCTATCATTCTAGTTAGTCCATAAATGATAAAATATATTCTCGTATAAATGAGCATAATGCTTGAGGCTTATATTCAAGAAATGAAATTTTTTAAAATTTATGGTCACACAATTTTATTTTATTTTTGAAAAATTAAAGCGAAGAAAAAGATATGGCTAGCTAGCTAATAACATATGTAACTTTTTTCATGAATAAAGAAGAAAAATTTACAATATGTGACTCGAATCTATGCTTTCAAAGAAATAATCCTCAACAACAGAGCCCTGAATCCTCTTACACCAACCCATGTACTTTGCCATGCATTCATGGCCAGCATACTAAGTGCCTGAATGTACATTACCAGCTTTGAGCTCGACACATTGGCTCCATTCTATGAAATATTTTATCTACTATATGAGAAATTATTTTGTGCATATACTGGATCGTTCGGAGGCGAATCATAATACGCCACATCATCAGATAATAGCAGTACACAACACAGATACACAGAAAAAAAAATTGCGTGACATGTCCTAATTTACCTCTAAACTAAAATAATTTGGCCTACTTTATACCTTTAATTTGATTCATTCCTATTGATCACAATACGAAATTCTTTTAATTTCGAAGACAAAGTTAATGGCCACTTACTTTAAATTCCACCGATACATCATGTCTGTCGCCATATATATAATTATACTTTCTCCATAGTGGGTCCAATCCATGTGGCCTTTGTTGAAAATTGAGTTTTTGTTGTTGATGATGACTACAGTGCATTTAGCATTTATCACAGTATTTTGTTTGCAGTTAAAAAATGGTAAATAAAGAAATTCTATAAGGAAAAATGTCATGGCCGCCCTTTCGGCCGAAAAAATGTTCTAAAAATCTGCAGGTAATGTCTGCCAGAAATATGTCATCGGAAATCCATCAGAAAAATTGTCAGAAATATTTCGTCGAAAATTTGTCAGAAATATCTTCTAAAATCAGTGTTTGTCATATAGTGACATTATCACAGTCCGAGCTCTTTCCATAAGGGTTGAGAGTGGCTTTTGGTGCAAGCTCTTAGTTTTGGGTTACGTAATTTTTCCAAAAGATAGATCAGCTGCTCACTGATCAGTTGAAATCAGAGAAGAGAGAAGAAGAAAAAGGACAGAAGAGGAGGGTGAATTATTACGTCCGGTCATCAAAATATACTAGGATCTGGTTTATTTAGGTGACGTGATGCGTCTGAATTGGTGTCCGGCTGAATCCGAACACCGGACGTAATAATTTGCGGGAGAGGAGAAGGTTGTGTGGGAGGTCTTACAATATTTCTGTTGTTATTGATTCTCACATAATTAATAATAGACCATGTTTCAACAAAGTTAGAGCTGCTCACAATGCAACATTCTCATAAGAATTAATAGGAAGAAGAATAAATGACGTTTTCTAAAGCAATCTTCTAACTCTTATATTTAACTTCATTTAGTATAATTTTTTTTTATTGTTTTCTAATACAGTTTTTTAATGCATAAATTTTTAAAATTATAATTTTTTTATTAGAAAATTACTTTAAAAATTCAATAAGAAAGAAAGCCATCTCAAACTAGATTAATTATTATGTGCGGACGCCAAACTTTATCCGGAGATCAATCACAATGCGCCAAATCACTCCTTTGCTCGGTACTACTCAGTACCGCTCGGTACCTCGACTCGATATTGCTGATGTGACGGGTTCTGATTGATCTCCGAACAGTGTTCTACGTCCAACCTCCGCACAAAATAATTTCTACTCAAACTAAGTTTAATACCATAAAAGCTTAAATTTTAAAAATCCTGAAACTTTGTACTGGAGAATGACAAACATCGTTCGTATAAGGTGACGTAATTTAAGTGGATAATGTGAATGCTTCCTGTAAAAATTTAGGTTCCCTGCCTCCATCATAGTTCATAAAGTTTTTTTTTTCTGATCAAGCTTGCATAGTATTTCGATCATGCATGATCTCCTCAAGATAAGCCAAAAGGATATATATGTATCATGATGAAGCAGTTGCAGCTAGTAATTTCAAACATCCCTTCTTTATAGAGTCTCCACCAGCTGGAAGTGCAAAGATTCCTTCGTGCTGATCCAAGCAAAGGTCATGAGAAAACAATGGGTAACATGCATGCAAAAATGGGATGTGCGTTACAGCAGAAGCGCAGAAATAAAGGTGAGGGATGAGGAATAGCTACGCGCCTACGCGTAGGAATTTCTTTTTGAGAGAGAAAATTTTTTTTCTTCAGAAAAATATATTGATAAATCCTTTATTCGTTCACTGATCAAATTATTTTATATATTTTCTGTGCTCTTTTTATGATAATTGATATGTCATAGTAAAATTATTTTCATCGGGCATGAATCTCAATACAAATATGAGTAGGAAGTTTTCAAAATTAAATTAGAGATCATTCGAATTCTGATTTCAACAAGTTTATAGTTGAATTGAGCATCTCAAGGAGTCAACCCCAACACCACCAAATTTGATCTAATCCGAGCCCACCAAATCAAATGACCACAAAGCATATTGGGAAGCATTAGAGTATTAATTGGATGATAAAATGGAATTCAAATGTTACATGCTTATAGTCAAATCGAGCTGCTCGACAAGACAAATTTAATTAGCTTAAGATCGTAGAATTCTCACATTATTAAGGCACTTAAATGCTTGATAAACGATCCAAGATCGAGGGAGTTCATATATATATCGATCGTCTATTGAAACAGTACTCCCAACTTGTCATTTATCTTATACCTATTTACGAGGCATGTCATTCTAAAAAAATTATAAATAGACTCAGAATTTTTCACTTGAAAGAAAACAAGCAGGAGAAAGAGGATAAGAGCTCTGGATCTTGAAGAATCCTAGAGCTCCTGCCAAGCACCAGTACTATCGATGAATTTCCGCCACTAGGCCACCGCTAATGAACCTCTGGCCGACAATGACCGCCTATACCCTCCATATGGAATCCACTAACGGTCCCTCTGACCTTCGTCATCCGTCAACTACAATCCCTCCGACCTCCACTGCCCGTCAACTATGATCCTTCCAACCTCCATCGTCGCCCGTCGACTACGTAGTGCCCCTCTGATTGCCACCATGGCCCGTCGACTATGGTCCAATCTGACAACCATGCATTGCTTGTCAACTACGACCCCTCTGACCTTCATCGATCCCCGACTATGATCCTTCCTAACACCGCCGCCCGACTACGACCCCTTTGACCTTTGTCGCTCACCGATTACAGTCACTCCGACCTCCACCACCTAATTGCGATAATTCCAACTACAGTTGTTCGACTATATTCCTTTCCACCATCATTGTTGGACTACAATCCTTCTAGCATCCCACTGACTACGGTCCCTCTTACCACCATCCCTTGAGTACAGTCCTTTCGATCTATGTTACTCGTTGAATACCATCCCTCCGACCCCCATCATTAAACTATAATTCTTCTGACCTCTGTCACTTGCTAACTATGATCTATTCGACCTTTGTTGCATGACTACAGCCCTACCAGCTAAACGAACAGACCAACATTCTCTTTAGAGCAACTATGATATCATTTTCCAACTATGTAATGTGAGGTACATAATGTATATTTGTTATTGAGCCAACGCTCTTCTCCGAGGAGAGGCATAATGTAAAAATATTGGTGTCTCATATAAGTTAATTTCACACCTCTCTCTGTTATCTGTGTGTGTGCTGGATTTTCGTTCAATGATCAAATGTTAAACTCTTTATCTCTCTACTGCCGTAAATATTTCAAATCACAACAATAATATTGACTTACAATTCTCTGTCTTATAATTATTTAAGAACGTGTTGATATGTGATGAGTGCAATGCGTTGACATAAAATCTCATGCTGGCTTACAATGATAATTTGGCATATAAGTGATCTACTAATGGTAGCGCTCGACAACCATTATTCTTTCACTGAACCCTCACAGCTTTTTTAATTCTCTAAGCAGTACTCATCCAAAGCAAGGGAGACTATTCAGTATTCACTACTCGATCGCCAAGCAACCGCTTACAACGTATGTCGGATATGCCCATGGTGCTATTATTCTTACATGCAGCCCATGCATTATGTAATCTTGTCTCTCATAATATAAACTGCAACTACTTGAGATCAAGCAAATGCTCCAAACTTTGGTCATTGCAGGTAAAATGATTTTTCATAATTTTAAAAATATAGTAAATTATTTCTACTTTGATCAAATTTCATGATTTTTTATATTTCTGAATTTTTTGAAACTTATTTTTTAAATGAGTTTTAAAATATAGAAAAATTCAAATATTTTAATCGATTCATTATCATTATTTTTCATTTTTTGTTGTTGCCATCAAAAAAATAGTGTCTCAAATAAAAAAATATTATACCCGACCAAAACTTGCCCCATGTGCACACCACAATGCCTAACCACTCCAATTAAGCCAATTCAAGCAGTAAGAGCATATCTTTAGAGCTCCACTAAGCCGCTCTCAACTCTATAAATACCCAGCTCAACTCGCCTCCATTGTCCCAAGCTCAACAGCATCCACAAAGTCCTTCTCATGGCTTCTTCTAGGGTTCTTGTAGTTCCATTACTACTGCTTCTATGCTTGGTAGCCTGCTCTTCAGCGGCCAGGACCCTCTTTACACTAGAAGGACAGCCCTACGGAACCGGCCATGGTGTTGGCGGCGGTTACGGTGCTGGTGGCGGAGCTGCTGGTGGAGGTGGAGGGGGCGGAGGCTCCGGCGGGGGTTATGGATCCGCCGGAGAGCAATATGGTCCTGGCTATGGCGTTAGCATTGGTGACCATGGCTCTGGTTATGGTGGAGGGAGCGGCGGCGGCTCAGGTGGAGGCTATGGTGGCGTTCCTGAACACGGTGGAGGGTCGGGTGGCGGTGGAGGAATCGGAGGTGGTGGTGGGTACGGCGCCGGAGGCGATCATGGAATTGGCTATGGTGGCGGAGGAGGAAGCGGAGGGGGAGGTGGTTATGGAGCCGGCGGCGATCACGGTGTTGGCTATGGAAGTGGAGGAGGGACCGGTGGGGGAGGCGGATATGGAGCTGGCAGCGATCACGGTGTCGGTTATGGGAGTGGAGGAGGTGCCGGTGAGGGCGGTGGGTACGGCACCGGTGGCGACCATGGCGGAGGCTATGGAGGCGGAGGTGGTCATGGCGGCGGTGGCGGAAGCGGATACGGAGGAGAAAATGGAGGTGGAAATGGAAGTGGAGGAGGCTCAGGTGGCGGTGGTGGGTATGGTGGTGGCGCCGGCGGCGAACATGGAGGTGGGTATGGCGGTGGGGGTGGGAGCGGTGGTGGAGGGGGATATGGAGTTGGAGGAGATCATGGAGCAGGTTATGGCGGCGGTGGCGGCTCCGGAGGTGGAGCTGGTGGTGGCGGACACAGTGGTTCCGGCGGAGGCGGACTTGGCGGGGGCTATGGCGGCGGTGGGGGCGGCGGATATGGTGCTGCTGAGAAATACGCACCATGAGAAGCAAAAATTTCATAACTGAGGCTCCGTAGCTTCCACTACGTAATATTATTTCCGTAATGATATGCATTGTGCGCTATATATCTATGGTTTTATCGTCTCTGAATTGTTACAATTACGTACCTTTGAGGAACTCCTAAGTCGAGCGTAAGGGAGTTCCATGCATGGCCTTCATGTATTATCATTTACTAATATAAGTCTCCTTCCATAATATATTTAATGACTTGATCTGTTTTGTTAATCACTACTATAATAGTATTTAAACCCTAATCTTTACATATGATCTACATAAAATATTTGATAGAATTTCATTATAGTCATGGGAGAATTGATCTAAGGTCTTTTAGTTGCACTACCAAAAATCTTGGTATGAGAAAACACAACATAGCAGTGTTTTTAAAATTATCATTAAGGCTTCTCTAGGACAATTTTATTTCAATTTTATTAACTGACAGTCCAGCTGTAACACCCCACAGTACCTCTTAACAGTACTGTAGAGTATAACAAGAATAATCATAATATTTCTATCACCAAACATCTCATTAAGTTCATTTGCACCCTGTCGAAGTAAGGAACCATGGCATATATGTTTGGAACAGATTCCATTTTGAGAGATTTGAAAAAGCACTATCTCGTTGAAAGGTTCTATACATCTGCCCTTTCTCAACGCATTTGAGCGTTGATGAAATTAAACAGACATGGATTGAGACTGATGTTACCATTATGTCAGATGGATGGTCTGACATAAAGAGCAAGAGCTTGATTAATATCCTTGTGAACAATCCCTACGGCACAGCACGAATCCTATTTATTTCTCCTCAAAATGATAATCTAGAATATGAGCTCTATTTAAAGTTTATAACAACTAGAAATATAGCAGAATATGAATCGCTCATAGCAGGGTTAAGACTCACCATAGATTGTAGGGTTCAAAATTTAATAATTCACACTAATTCTCAACTTATGGCATCACAAGTAGAAGGAAACTTTGATATTCATAACCCACAGTTAATTCAATTTTTAAAGTAGAAAGCTATCTTAAAAAACAATAGTATTAAATATTAAAATTTGCGGTAGTTTAAGGCTTAAGTTTGAAACGGCTTTTTTATTGCTTCTTAAAATAGCTTTTTAGTTTAAAAATTAAATAAAATTTTTATACTAAAAATCTATTTTAAGAAGCACTAGGAAAGCCGTCCAAAACAAAGCCTAAGATTCGATTTGGGACAACTTTTCTTAATGCTTTCTAAAAGTAATTTTTTAGGTTTAAATTTTCAAGTTCAAAATGATTTATACTAACTAGTTACTTTATAAAGTATTAAGAAAACTGTCACAAATAAAATTTAAATCATTATTTTGTTCAATATAGTGGTTTATGTTGTAACTAGACAACTCTTATAAAAAAATATTTCGCAGGGAAAATCAAATACAGTGATATTTTGGTGGTTTGTAAATCATTGTAAGTATTTTTTAAGTGATTTTAACAGCTGCTATAACTACAATTAAGCGCTCCAAAATCTCTAATTACTTGGTAGTGCTATGAAATCATTTATTTTAGAGGCATGCTTTTTTATGCCCATGGGGAAGTCAATGTTTAAAAAGAGATTGATTTTCTTGTTTATTATGTCCCCAAATTATCTGTAAAGAAAATAAAACGAATTTAATTTCATATCTCCTTTGGGCTTAAATATCAAGAAATACTTATTATATATTTTGTCTTTTAACTAACATATATTATTTATTAAATCTTATTAATTAATTTGAAACTTTTAACTATGAGAGGGGAAGTGGAGTCAGGCTTGAGATGAAATAGACTTCTCAACATATTAATTAAAAATGTATTAAGCATCTAAATACGTTTAAAAAATTAAAATTAAGTAAAGTCGTTTATTAAACAGGTGATTTATACCTTAGTCAAATTATTGACGTGGCTTGATGATCTGGCAGGGTGTAAACCGCATGATAAACGGGCTAGCTTTTTTACTGCTTCTTAAAGCAGTTTTTTAATACAATTTTTTTATTTTTTAACTAGAAAACAGCTTTAAGAAGCAATAAAAAAAACTGTCATAGATGAAGCCTTAGTTTCTTTGCCACTGCTCCTGGCCCTATGTCGCCGATCACCTTTAATTTTCCCGGCTGCTGGAAGGATTAACTGAGTAAACTTTTTTTTTTTTGGTTATTTCCTCTTAGTTATTTGTTGTAAATATCTTATTTTGCTTAGAGGAGTTGAAGTTTAAGAGAGAAATGAAGGAGATGCAATGGTTTATTTTTTATTTTTTATTTTTTTTTGTGTGCAAATTTTTTGTGTCTAGTGAGGTAAAATGAAATGTTGTTATTTTTGTGAGAAATTAATTTTTTTCATTTCTTTTATCGACATAGCTAGAAAGATGTTGGAAGTATATAATTTAGTAAATTTTGGCATTTTTGTTAGAAGTATTTTGGAAAAAAAAAATTATGTTATAATTAATTTTTTTGAAGCATTTTTGTTCTAATGATAAAGAATTTATTGTAAAAAAATTTTGATGGAGAATTTCTTTTAAAAAATATTTCCCTAAAGAAATGAAGAAAATTTTGTAAAATTTAATCAAAAAAATTTTGTTCTAGTACTGATGTTGATTTGTTATAGTGATGGACAATTTGTAATAAAAAAACCACTAAAATTAAATATATTTTTGTTCAAATTGCTTTTCATGTCATTTTTATATTTTTAGAAGAAATAAACCTAAATTTAATTTAAATTTTTTGTAGTAGTGAGCATGTGTACGATTTGACCAATTTGTAGTAGCGAAACGGTCAATATTTAAATGGAAGTTTTAACTGGCCCTGCAAATTTAGCCAGCTAGTCGTATCAAAAAAAATTTGGCTTGCACCTCCATTAGCATATGAATAATAGTAGGTTAATAAATACTCTTATACTCCTATAGAATATGAAGCCAAGTTGATGAAATATACAATGAAGAGGAAATAATTTTTGTAACACTTTTTAAAGAGTCCACTTAGCTTGCATTTTTGCGCTTGTTTGCATCATAAGGCTTGGTATTCATTATGTTATTAGACTTGTTAGTCACTACACAGAGACATGGATGATAGAGTACCATTGGGTTTGTATTTTTCATGGCAGACATTGCTTTCACCTAGATGCAAAAGGGATAATTGATTGTTACTATTTCTATTTTTGAAGTCTATGCAGTCATAATCTCATGTATTTGTCGTGTAATTTGACTTTGAAACTTGTTAAAGGAATAAATTTATCATAATATCAAGAGACAATAAAGATTCATATCGAGAGCAAGTCAACAATAGTGCCAGCTTAAAAAATAATTTTTAATCATAGAAACATGCACATTAATACATACTAGCACTACATTAGAGAATCCATCACAAGAAAAAAATATAAGTAGTGCATGTGAAGTTGCAAAATCAAGTAATAGATATTTTAATCAAATTACTTAAGGTTTTTTCATGTACAATGCTAGATTTAATAATTTCTAGATTTTTTTTTCATTTTGATTCCAAAAATTTCAAGTTCTATTTTGGAAAAATCTTCATCACTAATACCTTCACTTTCTTCTCATTCAATTGCATTAAAAGAATCTATAAAATACAAGCCGCGCAATTATTATTAAAGAAATTCATATTTATTAATTAATTATAAATAATAGCAGTACTATAAAATTAATATCATTATTATCAACTATTTCTTTAATTAAAAGGAGAGTAAAGTGACAAATGGCGTGAAAGGAGCTATATTGATTATTGATCTAAAACACGAAAATAGCATATTGGAAATACTTCCAACATAAAGTAAATTTAGGAAAGAAGAGAAGTGTTAGAGAAAATATGAGAAAACGAAAAACAAGAATGTTGTTTTCATGGAGGACTTTGAGAGGCAAATATGTTTTAGAAGTTTTGCTTTTCAAAAGATAAGATATTATTCTTCTGCCTTAGAATTCATGTAGTTTTTATCTTGCATGATGTTTTAAAAGATGACTGTGATGGAGAATAATGAAGAAAGAGAAGAGTACTGGAACCTTTACAAGATAATCTATAGACTACATCCACGTCACCTATACAGAAATTACAAATACAAAAATATTTATTTAGTATGCTCTAATATGTCCTTGCAAACTAATGGTGCTTGAGTAACTGTTAGTTTGGGTCGTAGTTGATGAAACCTTGGCGTAGAGAGATTTGGTGAAGATGTCGGTCACTTGATCAATCATACTGATAGGAAGAAGACGAATACTTTGAGTTTGCATGTGATTCTATATGAATTTATGATCTATTTCAATATGCTTCGTACGCACATGAAAGACATGATTATTGGTTAAAGCTATTGCAGAGGTGTCGTAACAGTACATATATGTAGGAGAGTTTTATGGTATGCCAAATTATGTAAGAAGTCTTCAAATCCAAATGATATCCTAAGTTAAAGCTACAAGTGCACGATATTCAGATTCCGTTGAAGATCTGGACACGGTATGCTGCTTTTTATAAACGGTCCATGAGATGGCCGTTTCTCCCAAAAAAGAACAGTAACCCGATGTTGATTTCCGAGATATAGGATTGCCGGCCCGGTCGCGTCTGAAAATGATTTAAGGGCAAGATTAGTTTTAGTAATAGGTATATCATAGTCAAGTGTATCTTTGATGTAGCGTAGAAGTCTTTTGAGTAGATAGAAATGTTGAGGGAGTGGATTGTGCATATGCTGAGATAATAAGTTGATGCTATAGGCAATATCCGGACGAGTAAGCATCAAGTATTGAAGAGACCCTGTAAGCCGTATGTAGATAGTAGGATCGGTAAGTATAGTCTTCCTTGAAGGTAACCGTGAGCTTTGTACATGTTGGATTTGATAGAGAATTTCAATTAATGAGTTTTGCCTATTGGAGAATATATTGAGCATATTTTTGTTGAGATATAAAATATTGATGTTTGATGTGAGCTATCTTTATGCTGAGAAATTCATTTGCCTCTCCAAGATGTTTCATCATAAATTTATTGTTTAGTTGATCCAAGATTTTTGTGATGGTGTCTTGATTATTGTCGATTATTAAGATATCGTCAACATACATGAGTAAGAATATTTGAATATTTGATTGATGAATGATTAGAAGAGATTGATCTAATTGACTATGCGAGAATCTCAATGACACCATATATGAAGTAAACGTGTTGAACCACTGTCTTGGAGCTTGTTTAAGCCCAAAAATAGCTTTGTGAAGATAACATACGTAATCAGGATGAGATGAATCCACAAAACCCTTCAGTTGTGTCATATAAACCCCTTCAGAAAGAGTTCCATGTAGGAAAGCATTTGCGACATCCAATTGTTGAACTGGACAGTCATTGTATAGTGCAATTTTCAGAAGTATATGAATTGTAGGTGATTTAGCAACTGGGCTGAATGTCTCTGATAGTCTATGTTTTATTCTTGATGATTTTCCTGTGCGAATATACGAGCTTTGTAAGTGTCTACCAAACCATCAGCATCAATTTTTGTACGATATGTCCACCTACAACCTAAAACAGATGAGTCAGAACGTGGCTTGATAAGACTCCATGTTACTTACTTTTTTAGGGCAAGGAACTCATTTGCCATGGCTTTATGCCATTCAAGGTGTTTCACGGCTTCCGTGTACGATGTAGGATCATGAGAGGGAACCCAAGCAAGAAGAAGATTAGGAGGGAAGAAAGTCCTTCTCGACCACCGCTGCCAGAATTCTGCTTGGCTTCTGAACGACGCCGGAATAAAGCTCGACGCCCAAGTGACACCGGAATTCTTCCCGACGCCCGATTGACGTTAGAATTTCGCTCGACTTCCAAATGACGTTGGAATTCTGACTGACTTCTGAACGAAGCCGGATTTTCACTCGACTTCCGAACGACGACGGAATTCAGCTCGATCTCCAAGTGACGCCGAAAATATGCCCGACATTGTAATTGGATTTCAATCCGGAAGTGAAGCATTGTAATATGATCGTCCTAAATTTTAAGGACGAGTCAGCCTCTTGTATTTCAAACAAATACTAGTTGAATCATTTCAACTGGGCGTGACCCAGTGGTTTTTTCACTTTCCAAGATTTTCCACGTAAAAATCATGATATTATTATTTCTCCTCTGTTTGTGTGTTAGATATCCGTACAACGCTGAGACGGAAACTTTCTAACTCTATCGCCGCGTATATTCTAGTTCGCCACACACACACACACACACACACATATATATATATATATATATATATATATATATATATATATATATATATATATATATATATATATATATATATATATTCTAGTTCGCGTATATTCTAAGATTATCAAATTTAAGTGACATATATTAACGATTTCTTATTCATTATATATATTTGATAATCTTAGATAAATAAGTATCTCCGCTAACTACTCTGGCAGATCCTTTCACATTCACAAATAATTCTCTACCATAGACCGGATGAATATTTGTTTTTAGATTAGTAGCTGAACAAATTACACTAGCCCAAACGAAAGTTATAAGCAGGATAAGTCCGTAAAATACATTAATGGAGGGGGGTGGGGTGAAATAAAATCGAAAAAAAAAAGAATGTAGAAAACCACGCGATACCAAGTCGGAAATGAGAAGGCGATCAGTGACAAATCCCATTTCCCAATTAACTAATCCATTGCTGAAGAGACGAAGATCCGAATCTGATCAAGGAATGTGATGTCCTGCGGCCTATCCTTCCGCTTAACGTACCCAATCGCCTCATCGGAACTATAAGCGCAGAATCCCTTCTCCCCATTCCTCTTCCACATCTCCTCGCCAAAGCTCCGATGCGCGAAGTAAGCTTCCGCCTCCACGACCAACCCCGTTTCCTCCTCCCCCTCGCCGCCGGTCAGGAGATGAACAATGATGGGGAGTCTCTCGTAGTGACCATGGGAGACCGGAATTCTTCCCGACGCCCGATTGACGTTAGAATTTCGCTCGACTTCCAAATGACGTTGGAATTCTGACTGACTTCTGAACGAAGCCGGATTTTCACTCGACTTCCGAACGACGACGGAATTCAGCTCGATCTCCAAGTGACGCCGAAAATATGCCCGACATTGTAATTGGATTTCAATCCGGAAGTGAAGCATTGTAATATGATCGTCCTAAATTTTAAGGACGAGTCAGCCTCTTGTATTTCAAACAAATACTAGTTGAATCATTTCAACTGGGCGTGACCCAGTGGTTTTTTCACTTTCCAAGATTTTCCACGTAAAAATCATGATATTATTATTTCTCCTCTGTTTGTGTGTTAGATATCCGTACAACGCTGAGACGGAAACTTTCTAACTCTATCGCCGCGTATATTCTAGTTCGCCACACACACACACACACACACACACATATATATATATATATATATATATATATATATATATATATATATATATATATATATATTCTAGTTCGCGTATATTCTAAGATTATCAAATTTAAGTGACATATATTAACGATTTCTTATTCATTATATATATTTGATAATCTTAGATAAATAAGTATCTCCGCTAACTACTCTGGCAGATCCTTTCACATTCACAAATAATTCTCTACCATAGACCGGATGAATATTTGTTTTTAGATTAGTAGCTGAACAAATTACACTAGCCCAAACGAAAGTTATAAGCAGGATAAGTCCGTAAAATACATTAATGGAGGGGGGTGGGGTGAAATAAAATCGAAAAAAAAAAGAATGTAGAAAACCACGCGATACCAAGTCGGAAATGAGAAGGCGATCAGTGACAAATCCCATTTCCCAATTAACTAATCCATTGCTGAAGAGACGAAGATCCGAATCTGATCAAGGAATGTGATGTCCTGCGGCCTATCCTTCCGCTTAACGTACCCAATCGCCTCATCGGAACTATAAGCGCAGAATCCCTTCTCCCCATTCCTCTTCCACATCTCCTCGCCAAAGCTCCGATGCGCGAAGTAAGCTTCCGCCTCCACGACCAACCCCGTTTCCTCCTCCCCCTCGCCGCCGGTCAGGAGATGAACAATGATGGGGAGTCTCTCGTAGTGACCATGGGAGACCGGAATTCTTCCCGACGCCCGATTGACGTTAGAATTTCGCTCGACTTCCAAATGACGTTGGAATTCTGACTGACTTCTGAACGAAGCCGGATTTTCACTCGACTTCCGAACGACGACGGAATTCAGCTCGATCTCCAAGTGACGCCGAAAATATGCCCGACATTGTAATTGGATTTCAATCCGGAAGTGAAGCATTGTAATATGATCGTCCTAAATTTTAAGGACGAGTCAGCCTATTGTATTTCAAACAAATACTAGTTGAATCATTTCAACTGGGCGTGACCCAGTGGTTTTTCACTTTCCAAGATTTTCCACGTAAAAATCATGATATTATTATTTCTCCTCTGTTTGTGTGTTAGATATCCGTACAACGCTGAGACGGAAACTTTCTAACTCTATCGCCGCGTATATTCTAGTTCGCCACACACACACACACACACACACACATATATATATATATATATATATATATATATATATATATTCTAGTTCGCGTATATTCTAAGATTATCAAATTTAAGTGACATATATTAACGATTTCTTATTCATTATATATATTTGATAATCTTAGATAAATAAGTATCTCCGCTAACTACTCTGGCAGATCCTTTCACATTCACAAATAATTCTCTACCATAGACCGGATGAATATTTGTTTTTAGATTAGTAGCTGAACAAATTACACTAGCCCAAACGAAAGTTATAAGCAGGATAAGTCCGTAAAATACATTAATGGAGGGGGGTGGGGTGAAATAAAATCGAAAAAAAAAAGAATGTAGAAAACCACGCGATACCAAGTCGGAAATGAGAAGGCGATCAGTGACAAATCCCATTTCCCAATTAACTAATCCATTGCTGAAGAGACGAAGATCCGAATCTGATCAAGGAATGTGATGTCCTGCGGCCTATCCTTCCGCTTAACGTACCCAATCGCCTCATCGGAACTATAAGCGCAGAATCCCTTCTCCCCATTCCTCTTCCACATCTCCTCGCCAAAGCTCCGATGCGCGAAGTAAGCTTCCCCCTCCACGACCAACCCCGTTTCCTCCTCCCCCTCGCCGCCGGTCAGGAGATGAACAATGATGGGGAGTCTCTCGTAGTGACCATGGGAGATGTCCTCGAGCTCGTCCAGGCGAGAGATCGCACGGCGGGAGACGGCGTAGAGCTCGCCGCTGACGCGCTCGCCAGAGCCGGGAATGTTGATGAGGAAGGGGACGCCGTAAGGACCGCATACGAGGGGGAATCGATCGGCGGTATGGCCGTTGCCGAGGAAGGCAGCATCGCCGGCTAGGATCATATCGTGAATCAGCCCGTGGTTGGAGAATCCTCGTTTCAGCGTACCGTAAGTAAAGATTATCGCTCGATCTTTGTCAGCTATTGTTGCCCCCATCCTTAATCTCTTTCTTTGATGTTAGATTGCCGTCGGCTATTCTATACCTTTGATGGATGCAGAGCTTTTATTTTTGGAGGTTTCGGGTAAGGGTGGAGATTTATGAAAGGTGGGGATTTAAATTAGCGGGGGTGGAAGGGACATGATTGCAAAAGCCGATCAAGCTACGTCTGGAAATACGTCCACTAACTTGAATATTTTTTGTCATTCAGTGGCTATGATCAATGCCTTCGTAGAAAATGTTGGGTAAAACTGCGTTGGTTGGCCCCACTTTCCAAGCCTGGGTCAATTATTGATTGCCCGCTTGTTTAGGGATTTATTTGCACCGTTTAAGCTAATCGTAGGGTTGGGTTTATGGCTATTTTTTATCATTTTATTTTTTATGTTACTATTCTTTCTTTCTTTTTTTTTTTTATTTTTATTTTTTTTTTTTTTGAGAAAATTTAGTAATTGAGGCTCAATCTCATTGACTATAAAATAAGTTACAGTTGTAAGATCAGAGAGAGGGTTGCAAAAATCCTATACAATGAGGACAACATCTTAGTAATCTAATGAAAAAGAAAACTCCTATATGAGTAAGAAGGCAGAGAAAGGAGATCAAATACAAGTGACCGGGCTCGAGTTCGGAACATTGCAAATTAAATGATTACAAATACTCATCCCGCGGTTATTCAGAACGATCTGGCGGAAATTGGAGAGTATTGAAGATCAAAAGGATATTTATCTTGCTTGTGTGTGAAGAAATTTTCATGCAAGATGGATAGAGATCTCATCATTGTCTAGCAAGAAATCTCAAATAGAATAGATCTTGGTAAAAGCAGTAAAAAAATAACTCCAAAAATGAATCATAAAACCATGGTCTATATTTAATAGTATTTTTTTAATCCAAAAACTTTTGAATTCACAGCCTTTGAATTTTGTATAATATTGAGGTGAAAATGGCAATATTATTGACAAATCTCCTGTCATGTATTTCACATTATATGTGATAAACTAGGTAAAAGAAATTTTAATAATATTAGTGGTTGTCATCATATCATAGATATAAGAGAGAGCATGATAGAGGTTGGTCTAAATAGAAAAAAGGAGCTCCAGAACAAGCATATAGTGGAAGATAGAAAATGAATGAGCAATGAGAAAACATGTGATTTTTAAGTTCATGAAGATCATTGCAGAAACTACAAACCAATTGAACCTTGATGCTATGAGCATGAAGCATAGCTCCACCATTCATCATGTAAATATAGGCAAAATATGATTCTCTTAAAGCATAGAGTTCAAGCCAGGTATACGAATGCTAGTCCACTTTCACAACATTAATGTTGAATGCTTTAAGAAAATCTTTAAAAGAAGGGTTAGATTACCATCCCACACCAAAGAGTCCCTGCTCTCAAAAGTGAGGTTTATCAAAGCAATGGTGTTAAATATTGCAGTGTAATCCCAATTGCATTGACAATAATTGTGCTTAGGGGAGAATTAGAAAGTAGGTGTAGAGAAGAAAAACTCCCATATCAAAGTGTTTCACATGGGTCTCAAAATATGATAATGTAGTGATCATTACTACTATTGTATGAAATTTAGCCCTAAAAAAGGAAGCAACTTCATTAAGTTTTTTTTCTCCAAAAAGGGAAGTCTTGAGCATGAGAATTTTTTCATAAAGAGTAGTGTTTAGCACACCACCATTTAGAGGTAAGTCCTGATGACTTTGAAAATCTTCAAAAGAGTGTATACATACTGGTGCAGCGACCGGAAGGAGCAAACCTGCAAGGAAAAGTAGGAACACAAGAAGAAGAAGAAGGAAGCAATGGAACAGTAATTTGGTATTTGATTTTCTATCTTTCAATGTTCTCAGCTGCAGCTCATAATACCTCTACTCAAAGTGAGGTTAAAACAGTAAAAGGCAAAAGTAATTCTAATTACTGAAAATAGGTAAATGCTATAACAGAAATCGGTTATGAGGTAGTGGGTTTCCTCCCATCACGTGGCCACGTGGATATTCCACATGTGCGCTGCATCAGGTCTCCCCGTCTTCAAAAGAGCTGGTATCCAGCGAAGAACTACCGACGGCGGTATCATCAGGTGGATGATATTTGAAAATGTCGGAGACATTGAAGGTGTTGGAGGTCTTGAACTCACTTGGTAAGTCCACAATATAGGCATTATCATTGATGCGATGCAGAATAGGAAAAGGTCCTATCTTCTTGGGATTGAGTTTAGCATAGTTGCCCGACGGGAACCGTTCTTTGCGGAAACGGAGCATCACTAGTTCGCCCGGGTGGAAGATTTGCTGCCGTCTATGCTTGTCAGCCTGCTGTTTATAATTTCCATATGATGATTCCAGGTTCTGCTTCACTTCCTTCAACAACTCAACAGATTGGGTGGCCTGTTTAGTTGCAGAGGTGCTATGGCATTTTGGTAGGACTGCAAGATCAAGAAGATGATTAGGCATTTTTGTATACACAATAGCAAAGGGGCAATGACCTGTGGATCGATTGGGCATCGAATTGTAAGCAAATTCGGCTTGACCGAGAGCCTCTTCCCATCGTGAAGGGCTTTGTCCAACTAAACAACGGAGCATGCTGCCAAGTGTTCTATTGACGACCTCCGTTTGGCCGTCGGTTTGTGGGTGATAAGCCGACGACAGTCTAATATCTGTTTTGAACCTCTTCCACAGCTCACGCCAGAAATGGCTAATAAACTTCACATCTCGATCGGAAGTAAGACTCCTTGGGATTCCATGTAAACGGACTATCTCTTTGAAAAAGAGGCGGGAGATGTTGAGGGCGTCAAACGTCTTTTTACAGGGAACAAAATGAGCCATCTTCGAGAACCGATCGACGACGACCATAATGGCGTCGGAGTCGTGCTTAGTGCGAGGCAATCCCAAGACGAAATCAAGGCTTAAGTCCTCCCATATAGAATCGGGAATGGGTAGAGGTGAATATAGTCCGGTATTTTGTGCCGAGCCTTTATACACTTGGCAAATGGGGCAACGTTCAATGAAACGTATCACATCTCGACGGAGATGTGGCCAGTAGAACCGGGACTGTATTTGATGCAGTGTTTTGTCTCTCCCCACATGAGCTGCTAACCCTCCCGAATGGATTTCCTGGATGATGTGTGGCCTCCACGAGGAATCAGGTATACAAACGGTATTACCTTTGAAGAGGAATCCATGCCGAATGCTATAATCGGAAACAGGATGTCCGCCCATACATTGTTGCCAAATAGTTTTAAAATCGCTATCTTCTTTATAGAGATCTTGTAAGCACTGTAATCCAGTAAGTTCTGTCTGTAATTGTGTGAGGAGGGCAGACCTTCGGCTAAGTGCGTCGGCAACGCGATTAAGCTTTCCCGCCTTATGCTTGATTACAAAACTAAATTTTTGAAAAAAAACGATCCATCGGGCGTGAAGTCGATTGATAGTCTTTTGACTGTTGATATACTGTAGTGCTTGATTATCACTACAGAGGACGAAATCCTGATATAATAAATAGTGTTCCCATTGTTTTAGGGCTCTAACGACGGCATAGAACTCTTGTTCATATGAAGACCATTTCTGTCTTGCCGAGCTGAGCTTCTCACTAAAGAACTCAATGGGCCGTTCATCTTGAGATAATACCGCTCCTACTCCCGTCGCCGAGGCATCAGTATCTACCTGAAATGGTTTGGAGAAGTCTGGCAATGCCAGAACTGGTGCGGTCGTCAATGCCAGCTTGATAGTTTCAAAACTAGTTTGTTGAGCTTCCGTCCATAAGAATGACTTTTGCTTGAGAGCATCAGTAATTGGAGACATAATGATGCTAAATCCCTTGACAAATCGTCTATAGAAATTAGCAAGTCCATGAAAGCTTCGTATGTCCGATATGCTTTGGGGAATCGGCCACTCAGCAATAGCAGAGGTTTTACACGGATCGACATGAACGCCCTTTGCGGAGAGTATAAATCCCAGGAAATTGACTTGACTAACCGCAAATTGACACTTGTTAGTGTTAAGAAATAACTTGCTCTGTCTTAACGCCTCGAAAACATTTTTGAGATGCTCAACATGGTCAGCAATATTGGTACTGAACACCAATATATCGTCGAAATACACGACACAACATTTGTCTAGGAACGGTTTTAAGACTTCATTCATAAGTCGCATGAATGTTGAGGGAGCGTTGCATAGCCCGAATGGCATCACTTTCCATTCATATAAGCCTTCTTTTGTTTTGAAAGCCGTCTTCCATTCATCACCTTGTCGCACCCGGATTTGATGATATCCGCTCCTTAGATCTAATTTTGAAAATACAGAAGCACCGGACAATTTGTCAATTAGATCATTAAATCTTGGCATAGGAAAACGGTACTTTACCGTTATTTTGTTAATAGCCCGGCTGTCGATACACATCCGCCATTGGCCATCCTTCTTCGGCACAATAAGAGCTGGGACGGCGCACGGGCTCATGCTGGGTTGTATGAGCTGTTTCTGGAGCAGTTCATCGACAATCTCCTGCAGTATTGCATGTTCTTTTGGGCTCATACGGTAATGAGGTAAATTCGGCAATGACGCCCCTGGAACAAACTCAATCTGATGCTGAAGCTGACGGAGAGGCGGTAAACCCGTGGGAAGATCGGTTGGCATAACATCTCTATAATCTGTGAGAAGTTCCCGCACCAACACAGGGATGTTGTCAGCGTTCCCGTTTGCGGATACATTACTGCAGCATTGTTCTGTTACCAGCAGCCCAATTAACACCTCCCTCTCAGCTTTATTCTGTAACAGTGCAGATCCTGGGGTGATGTACACGACAGATTTGTCACGAGCAGCAATTGAATTCATGGTTTGGCTTTGAGGTAGCAGCCGAATCTTCCGATTCTTCCATTCAAAAGTGTAAACATTGGATCGGCAATCATGAGTGGCACCACTATCAAATTGCCATGGTCTTCCTAGAATGAGATGGCACACATCCATTTCTAATACATCACAGAGCACATCACATGAATAGTGTTTCCCAATGGTGAAAGTAACGCGGCACATGTCGGATACTAGAATTTCCATTCCTTTTCGAACCCAGCTGATTTTATAGGGATTGGGATTCTTCGCAGTCTTCAACTGTAAGGTATTAACTGCCGCACGGGATATAATGTTCTCGGTGCACCCACTGTCTATTAGCAATTCACAAATCTTCCCGTTGATAGTGCACCGTGTGCGAAATAGAGAATTTCGCTGTGATTCAGCTGGTAACCTTGGTGCTATCAATAGTTTCTCTAGGACACAAAGCAGAGGTTCACCAACATCTCCTGATAATTCTTCCTCCTCAAATTCGGTGGTTTCCTCAGCAGCAGTAAATTCAGCTTCTTGTTCCCCGTCAATCAATTGAAGTTGAGGCCTGGTGGGACACTCATTGGACTTATGTCCCGGTTGAAAACAACGAAAGCACTTTAGAGTAGTTGGTCGGGTATAGGGATTATCTTTCTTTGTAGGAATGAGGGGTTTCGTCGGTGCAGCGGAATTGTTAGCATGGCTTCCACTGGCAGAAGCCGCTGACTGTGATGTTTTCGGACTGGGAATGGCTGGCCTGCCGCCTTCTGTCCTGGAATCAATTGTTGTTCTACGGATACCATAAGATCGTGAGTGCCTCTGTAATTGACTTTCGGCTTTCATAGCGAAGTTAACCGCTTGGGATAATGACCATACCGAGTTCAATTCTAATTTATCTTGGAAGATATCACGTAATCCCCCAATGTAACGGGCTACCAACTGATTTTCAGTCTCATGAAGGTTATTCCGAGCGCTAAGCCTGTAGAACTCCTCCGTGTAATCGGCAATTGATCGACTTCCTTGGGTGCAATGTTGGTATTGTAGATAGAGCATCTGCTCGTAGTCAGTTGGTAGATAATGACCCCTAAGCAACTGTTTCATACGAGGCCAGTTGCGAACAACTCCTCGCCCTTCGCGTCGCCGGGTTTGCAATACCTGCATCCACCAAGCGCTTGCCCCGCCTCGAAGTCTGCAGGCGACATACTTCACCTGTTTTTCAAGGGGAATCTCCATATAATCAAAAAACGTCTCCACCGCCCGCTCCCAGTCTAAATAGTCTTCGATATGTAACCTTCCATCGAAGAATGGGATGTCTAATTTGACGCGGAAATCACCTGGTCCGCGGTGATGCATTTCCCGTCGATTTCGAATTTCGGTTGGCCGTCCTTGATCATCTTCAGCGGAATCTGCATTATCATGTGGGAAGTTTTCACCCAACTCTTCTTCTGATCCAGATAAATCGGGGATCACCGGCCGACCTCTAGGCGGATTCCTGACATTTCTCAAATTGTCTCTGGGTAATTGGAAGGGAATGTTCAAACGGGGATCAGGAACAGGGGTAGGATAGTCAGGCAATAACGGTGGTAATGGTGGTAATCGGTGACGCACTTCCACCGTGAATCTATGGAATGCGTCAATGAGTTCGGTCAGTTGTTTTGCGGTGCTGTGGTGAGCAGCCCACAAAGCGTCCAGACTTCGATCTTCGTCGGAAGTCGAGCGTTTACTGCTTTCCGCCATCAATGCCGGACTCAGAATCTCTGGCTCTGATACCAAAATCCTGGTGCAGCGACCGGAAGGAGCAAACCTGCAAGGAAAAGTAGGAACACAAGAAGAAGAAGAAGGAAGCAATGGAACAGTAATTTGGTATTTGATTTTCTATCTTTCAATGTTCTCAGCTGCAGCTCATAATACCTCTACTCAAAGTGAGGTTAAAACAGTAAAAGGCAAAAGTAATTCTAATTACTGAAAATAGGTAAATGCTATAACAGAAATCGGTTATGAGGTAGTGGGTTTCCTCCCATCACGTGGCCACGTGGATATTCCACATGTGCGCTGCATCACATACATACATACATATCTTTGAATGATGTTCATAAGTGGATATATTTTTGGAGGTTTTATTTTTGAATGATGATCAGAACATCTGCATAAATCATATAAGAGAAATCATGGTTCTCAAGAATAACATCAACATAATCACTTGAGACAATTTACCAATCAAAGAGATTATAAAGAGCTTGCATCACAACTTAGAAGAGGTATGTATATAGATAACATCATTATTTAAGTCCATAAGTAGAATTAATGAAACCTACCATGGAACAATTGATACAAATATAGTGGGCATCCTCAATACAAACTCTAATCCAATCAATAAAAAAGGGGAACGCTTTTTTTACTCAATTTGTAGAGGAGGAAGTACCTAATAGTGTGAAGTGCCTTTATGATATATAACTTAGCATAAAATAACATCTCCATATCTTTTATTATATAATTCATTTAGAATCTCTTAAGCTAGAATAATATTATCAATGGATATTTTATTTTGAAGAAAACCCTCTTGATTAGGGTGAATAATTAAAGGCACAACAAATTTTAGGCGGTTGGCAAGAATTTTAATCACAATATCATATAATGTGTTTTATAGAGATTTATGTTTGAAATATGAAAAGGTGTAGAAATATTAGTTCTTGGGAATTAGTGCAATGCTCATGACCTTCATATTTCTAGTTTCTTTTTTGTATGCAAAATGTGGTGATCAATTGAGTAGACTTCAATTCCAATGACCTCCAAAAATTTAGCCAAGAATTCAAAAGCAAACCATCAGACTAAGGATCCATATTCGTAGTAGTATAGAACATTACATTTTAGTATCTTCATTGTTGCTTGGTGCATCAAAATTAGCTTGAGGGTCAAGAGGTATAGTATTGCCCACAGAAGGATCAAAAGAAGGATTGCTAGAGGTGTTTCTAGTGTTGAAGAGATCCTTAAAGTGGAGAATGACATTATTAACAATGCCTGGAGAAAAGCACAGTTCCATAAGAGGTGAAAGTTTCTCTAATGAAGTTATAATTCTTCCTTCCCTTTAGCTTACCATATAAGAATTGGAGGTCGTCATCCTCACGCTTCACAAGAAAGCCATTCAGCCTTGGCCCTTCGAATTTTCCTAAATACCCAAAAGTAAGAATTAATAAGTTTATCACTAATAGCTTTATCCTTCGAATTAATGAGAGGATTGAGGTTGCAAATCCAACAGTTGATTGGTGTACATTAGTTTTGTAATTCTCATATCCCTTTTAAGAAGTCGAGAAAAAATATGAGACTGCAGTTAAAAGACCAAGATGTAGTTCTTTATATATATATATATATATATATATATATATATATATATATATATATATATATATATATATATATATATAGAAATAATTTTAAGAGTAGTAGCAGACATATTGGCATCTAAAATCTTTAAAAATAAGGCTTGGAGTTAATTGTAAAGGTTTCATTACTCTGTCTTCTATTAACGTTCCTTGATAGTTGCATTGCTTCTGAAATTTTTGTATTCTTCCAGGTTCAAAATAATTGATCGTCTTTATAGTTCTGAAGTATCTGATAGATTGTTGAAGAGAATTAGAGAAATAATAGATTCTGGAACTGTGATGATTAAAGTAAATGACTTTTCTGATAGGATACACTAGTAGAAATAGAAGAAAACTGGGCTGAATTTGGAATTTCAGCAAATTGCAAATAGAAATAGAAAAGAAAACTTGTAGCCAAACACTTCAGAAACCTTTGAATTGATGAAAGATGGATGAACACAGACAAGATACAATCGATCTTCATTTTGAGAGGAAGATCCGGCTCTCCCGATCTCTAGACGCCGCTAGAGCCCAAAAGCAGCGAAGAACACACTAAATTCAGCAAAAACATTCGATACCTAACCCTAAGGAAAACATTCTGCTTAAGGCATACAAGAAAAAATGAAATTGCTAAACATCCCCTACTTTCAAATTTCCCTCCTAATCCTCATTAATTTGTTCTTCAATGTCGTCGGTTTGATCCCACGCTTGGGAGGCGGAACCTGTTCGGGCGGAACTAGAGTCGGTCCATTAAGGATCGGCTAGACCGGTCCAACAATATCTCCCTCCCAAAGACCATTCTTGTCCTCAAGGTGGAAAGATGAAAACTTATGCTTCACTCTTTCGTATTGCTCCCAAGTGGCATCATAGTTAGGACGTCCTTCCATTAGACCAACACCTCTTTGATCCCTCATTTGCTCTGTTGTACCCCTTTTAACTCTAGCGGTTCTAATACCACCTACAGATCCTCTGTTAGTGTCACCGATAACTCTAAACTAGTTGCATGATCCTTAATAACCCTTCTCAATTGTGAGACATGGAATACTAGATGTATAGTAGCAGTCTGGAGTAACTTCAATCGGTAAGCCACATCTCTGATCCTCTCCCAATATCTCCTAAGGGACAATACATTGGAGCCAGCTTTTCATTTTTCATGTTGGTTATCGTCCTTTGTCTGTATGGACGAAGCTTCAAATATACCATTTCTTCTATCACAAACTGGATGTCCTTTTTATGCCCATCTGCCTGTTTATTCATGATCAACTGAGCCCTTATCAAATTCATTTTTAATTCCTCCAGCAACCTATCCCACTACTCCAAGTATTGTTCCACAGAAGAAAATGGTGTGCTACTGATGTAGTGGATCGGTAGAAGAATTGGATATGCTAGAAGAAATATAGAACAAGGAACCAACTCAAGCTTAAAAGCTTCAAAATATCATAAGATTCATCTATTTTCCAAGTAGAGTTACAATAATACATTTTTAAAAAGAAGGAATTAAAAACAATTATAAAGCAATGTTCTAGATAGTTGTAACAGAGTTCCAACGGTGCCTGAGAACAGGTTTGAAAAGGTATTGGAGCATCTTAAGTGGAATTAGGAGCCGTATTCTCTATAATAAAAAAAAGGTAACTAGCATGGTGGAAAGCAAAACATCTAATAGAAAGGGAATAAGTGATATGTCATTCCTAAGGTATATTATAGTTAAGATGCTCCGCATCAACTACTTTGCCCAAAATGCACTAGGTGAGGTGGATTCCTTCCATATAACACTTTAAAAGGAGTCATCTAGATGCATAATGATATGAAGTGTCGTATCGATATTCTGCCCATAATAACCACTTGGCTCACAATCGAGGGGTCTCTGAAATGAAGCATCATAGGTAAGCCTCCAAGCTACTATCAATCATCTCCATCTACCCGTCTGTTTGAGGGTGGTAAGTAGTGCTCCTCTTGAGAATTACCCACATAAAACAAAGCAGATTTGTGTTATAGAATGAATAATAAATCGTTAATATATGTCACTTAAATTTGATAATCTTAGATAAATAAGTATCTCCGTTAACTACTCTGGCAGATCCTTTCACATTCACAAATAATTCTCTACCATAGACCGGATGAATATTTGTTTCTAGATTAGTAGCTGAACAAATTACACTAGCCCAAACGAAAGTTATAACCAGGATAAATCCGTAAAATACATTAATGGAGGGTGGTGGGGTGAAATAAAATCGAAAAAAAAAGAATGTAGAAAACCACACGATACCAAGTCGGAAATGAGAAGGCGATCAGTGACAAATCCCATTTCCCAATTAACTAATCCATTGCTGAAGAGACGAAGATCCGAATCTGATCAAGGAATGTGATGTCCTGCGGCCTATCCTTCCGCTTAACGTACCCAATCGCCTCATCGGAACTATAAGCCCAGAATCCCTTCTCCCCATTCCTCTTCCACATCTCCTCGCCAAAGCTCCGATGCGCGAAGTAAGCTTCCCCCTCCACGACCAACCCCGTTTCCTCCTCCCCCTCGCCGCCGGTCAGGAGATGAACAATGATGGGGAGTCTCTCGTAGTGACCATGGGAGATGTCCTCGAGCTCGTCCAGGCGAGAGATCGCACGGCGGGAGACGGCGTAGAGCTCGCCGCTGACGCGCTCGCCAGAGCCGGGAATGTTGATGAGGAAGGGGACGCCGTAAGGACCGCATACGAGGGGGAATCGATCGGCGGTATGGCTGTTGCCGAGGAAGGCAGCATCGCCGGCTAGGATCATATCGTGAATCAGCCCGTGGTTGGAGAATCCTCGTTTCAGCGTACCGTAAGTAAAGATTATCGCTCGATCTTTGTCAGCTATTGTTGCCCCCATCCTTAATCTCTTTCTTTGATGTTAGATTGCCGTCGGCTATTCTATACCTTTGATGGATGCAGAGCTTTTATTTTTGGAGGTTTCGGGTAAGGGTGGAGATTTATGAAAGGTGGGGATTTAAATTAGCGGGGGTGGAAGGGACATGATTGCAAAAGCCGATCAAGCTACGGCTGGAAATACGTCCACTAACTTGAATATTTTTTGTCATTCAGTGGCTATGATCAATGCCTTCGTAGAAAATGTTGGGTAAAACTGCGTTGGTTGGCCCCAGTTTCCAAGCCTGGGTCAATTATTGATTGCCCGCTTGTTTAGGGATTTATTTGCACCGTTTAAGCTAATCGTAGGGTTGGGTTTATGGCTATTTTTTATCATTTTATTTTTTATGTTACTATTCTTTCTTTCTTTTTTTTTTTTTTTGGAGAAAATTTAGTAATTGAGGCTCAATCTCATTGACTATAAAATAAGTTACAGTTGTAAGATCAGAGAGAGGGTTGCAAAAATCCTATACAATGAGGATAACATCTTAGTAATCTAATGAAAAAAAAAACTCCTATATGAGTAAGAAGGCAGAGAAAGGAGATCAAATACAAGTGACCGGGCTCGAGTTCGGAACATTGCAAATTGAATGATTACAAATACTCATCCCACGGTTATTGAGAACGATCTGGTGGAAATTGGAGAGTATTGAAGATCAAAAGGAGATTTATCTTGCTTGTGTGTGAAGAAATTTTCATGCAAGATGGATAGAGATCTCATCATTGTCTAGCAAGAAATCTCAAATAGAATAGATCTTGGTAAAAGCAGAAAAAAAATAACTCCAAAAATGAATCATAAAACCATGGTCTATATTTAATAGTATTTTTTTAATCCAAAAACTTTTGAATTCACAACCTTTAAATTTTTTATAATATTGAGGTGAAAATGGCAATATTATTGACAAATCTCCTGTCATGTATTTCACATTATATGTGATAAACTAGGTAAAAGAAATTTTAATAATATTAGAGGTTGTCATCATATCATAGATATAAGAGAGAGCATGATAGAGGTTGGTCTAAATAGAAAAAAGAAGCTCCAGAGCAAGCATATAGTGGAAGATAGAAAATGAATGAGCAATGAGAAAACATGTGATTTTTAAGTTCATGAAGATCATTGCAGAAACTACAAACCAATTGAACCTTGATGCTATGAGCATGAAGCAAGCCCCACTTCATAGCCCATTCATCATGTAAATATTGGCAAAATATGATTATCTTAAAGCACAGTGTTCAAGCCAGGTATACGAATGCTAGTCCATTTTAGCAACATTATTGTAAATGCTTTAAGAAAATCTTTAAAAGATGGGTTACTATTACCATCCCACACTAAAGAGTCCTGCTCTGGAAAGTGAGGTTTATCAAAGCAATGATGTTAAATATTGCAGTGCTAAAGATGCAGTGTAATCCCAATTGCAATTGACAATAATTGCGCTTAGGGGAGAATTAGAAAGTAGGTGAAGTGAAGAAAAACTCCCATATCAAAGTGATGCTAACATCCAACCGTCCATGCCTATCCGAGAAGCTGAAGATCGATGCCCGTGATTGTCCTACGTCTTAAATTTTTATTTTATTTATGCATTTTTCGTTTTTACTCTTACTTAAGGGTTTAATCTTATGTAAGCCCTAGGGGCATGATCATCTTATTTTAGTTTCCTTTATTTCTGAGGCCTATATATAGAGGCCATTGCTAGTATAATTGCATGATGAAGTTTTTAAAAAAATTTGTTCTGCACTTTTGTTCTTTGGGAGGACTTTAGTGAGAATCGTAGTTTCCATTAACCACAGGATGGGTCCGAGCTCGTGGCTTGAAGTCTCTTGGTGAAGGGCAACGCATCACCCGTCAGTCTTCGAAAGAGTCCAAGGCTCGCGGTTCAATGTTATTTTCTTTGTTTTGTTTTTCCTTTATTTCTTTAAACCACCACCTGCTCAAGCCTTCCACCAAGGCGCCGATCTTCTCACCCAATCACCTCTCCAACACAAGTTGTCGTTTCTCCTCCCCACACTCCCACCCCAACCGCCGGCTAGCCTAATCCCAAACCTCACTGTCACCTAACCCTAGCACAAACATCCAAACCGTCGGCCACATCACCCCCTGATATAGCAAAAGGGGTGGGTGGGGTCGTTTCATCTCCCCTGTGGCCCTTCGTTTCCTCTGCCTGGCCGGGTTCATCCCCCTCTATTTTTGGCCTTTCGATTCTCCCCCAGCTCGGTTCTTCTGCCCCTGGCATTGGCTGTTCGTTGGCTGTGTCCTACTGGCCTTTCGGGTGCTGCTCCCTTCACCTGCCTTTTGGCCTTATGTCTCCTCTTTGCTGATTGGATTCATTGGGCAGCTGTTTGGGCTATTTGGCTCCCTCTCATCTCCTATATATGGTGGCTGATTTGTGTCATTTTAGAGAGATTATGTGAGTATTTTTGGACAGCAAACCTGCGGGCTTCTTCTTGGAAAAGCTTGCGAGCTTGTTCCTTTTCTCTTCTTCTTGGGAAAGCTTGCGAGCTTGTCCTCTCTTCGATTTCGTCTCGGGCTTCTTATCTATTTCTTCTCTTCGCAAGTTCCACCCCATTTGTATCTTTCTTCTTGATGAATGAAAAGCTTCTTTAGGTATTATTTCTATGTCCTAAAATTGTATGTGTCATTTTTATTTTAATATTATTGTTATCTTGTGTAAGTTTGTAATGTTTATATTTTAATGAAGTCAATTTTCTTTGCAATCTAAAGTTTTCCAAATTTTTGATTGCATCACCCCTTCCCCTTGGATCCAAATTTTCATAGCCTTTATTACTTTCCTAAAATTAATCATGGTAAATTTGGGAAGACAATCAATTCAATTTTGAATCAATTTCAAATTTGAATTCTTTTCTAATTTAAGCTGAATTATATTGGGAAAGTTCTTTAAATAGAGTCAATCTATTTTGAATTTAAATTGAAAGAGATATGAGTAAAAAATCTCCTTTAATTTAATTGATCTTATTTAGAAAATCATTTGAAATCATCCCTAACTCTCCCCCTCCCTCTTATAGACGTTGGCCCTACCTCTCTCCTCCCACTAATTCTTCCCCATTATTGCTCCCAATTAAACCCCTTCCTAATTTAGCTCCATTTAATTTTGGAAGCTATTTAAATTTATACTCATTTGAATTTTACTTCCTAAATGAGGAAACCTATTTAAGGAAGCCTCTCAAATCATGCTCATTTGACTTTTAATTAGGATTTAATTCAAAACATTTCCTTAATTAAAATTCATATGTGGGCAAGTCTTTAATTCCTTAAATCAATGTCCCCATCTTTTTGATTGGCCTCCTCCGTTATACATCACAAAGTGTTTCACATGAGATTTTCCATTGAATCGTGGATCTTGAAATATGATAACACAATGGTCATTACTACTATTGTATGAAATTTAGCCCTAAAAAAAGAAGCAACTTCATTAAGTTTTTTTTTTCTCCAAAAAGGGATGTCTTGAGCATGAGAGTTTTCTCATAAAGAGTAGTATTTAGCACACCACCATTTAGAGATAAGTCCTGATGACTTTGAAAATCTTCAAAAGAGTGTATCCATACATACATACATATCTTTGAATGATTTTCATAAGAGGAGATAGTTTTCGAGGTTTTGTTTTTGAATGATGATTAGAACATCTGCATAAATCATATAAGAGAGATCATGGTTCTCAAGAGTAACATCAACATAATCACTTGAGACAATTTACTAATCAAAGAGATTATAAAGAGCTTGCATCACAACGTAGAAGAGATATGCAGATAGATAACATCATTATTTAAGTCCATAAGTGGAATTAAAGAAACCTTCCAAGGAACAATTGATACAAATAGAGTAGTGGGTATCCTCTATGGAAACTCTAATCCAATCAATAAAAAGAGGGGAAAACTTTTTTTACTCAATTTGTAGAGGAGGAAGTACCTAATAGTGTGAAATGCCTTTATGATATATAACTTAGCATAAAAAAACATCTTCATGTCTTTTATTATATAATTCATGTAGAATCTCATAAGCTAGAATAATATTATCAATGGATATTTTATTTTGAAGAAAACCCTCTTGATTAGGGTGAATAATTAAAAGGCACAACAAATTTTAGGCGGTTGGCAAGAATTTTAATCATAAAATTATATAATGTGTTGTATAGAGATTTATGTTTGAAATCTGAAAAGTGTAGAAATATTAGTTCTTGGGATTAATGCAATGCTTTTGGCCTTCATATTTCTAGTTTCCTTTTTGTAAGCAAAATGTAGTGATCAATTGAGTAGACTTCACTTCCAATGACCTCCAAAACTTTAGCAAAGAATTCTAAAGTAAACCATCAGACTAAATATCTATATTCGTAGTAGTATAGAACATTACATTTTAATATCTTCTTGGTGCTTGGTGCATCAAAATTAGCTAGAGGGTGAAGAGGTATAGTATTGCCCACAGAAAGATCAAAAGAAGGATTGCTAGAGCTGTTTCTAGTATTGAAGAGATCCTTAAACTGGAGAATGACATTATTAACAATGTCTGGAGCAAAGCGCAGTTCCATAAGAGGTGAAAATTTCTCTAATGAAATTATAATTCTTCCGTCCCTTTAGCTTCCCATATGAGAATTGGAGGTCATCCTCCTCACACTTCACAAGAAAGCCATTTAGCCTTGGCCTTTTGAATAATCCGAAATACCCCAAAAGTAAGAATTAATAAGTTTATCTTTAATAGCTTTATCCTTCGAATTAATGAGAGGATCTTGAGGTTGCAAATCCAACAGTAGATGGGTTTTCATTAGTTTTGTTATTCTCATATCCCTTTTAAGGAGTCGAGAAAAATATGAGACTGCTTTTAAAAGATGAAGATGTAGTTCTTTATATATATATATATATATATATATATATAATTTAAGAGTAGTAGCAGAGATATTGGCATCTAAAATCTTTAAACATAAGGCTTGGAGTTAATTGTGAAGGTTTCATTACTTAGTCTTCTATTAGTGTCCTTGATAGTTGCATTGCTTTTGAAATTTTTGGATTCTTCCAGGATCAAAATAATTGATCGTCTTTATAGTTCTGAAGTATCTGATAGATTGTTGAAGAGAATTAGATAAATAATAGATTTTGAAATTGTGATGATTAAAGAAAATGACTTTTCTGATAGGATACATTTGTAGAAATAGAAGAAAATTGGGCTGAATTTGGAATTTCAGTAAATTGCAAATAGAAATAGAGAAGAAAACTTGTAGCCAAACACTTCAGAAACCTTTGAATTGATGAAAGATGGATGAACACAATAGATGTTCAAATTGAGAGGAGGATCCGGCTCTCCCAAATCTCTAGACGCAGCTAGAGCCCAAAAACAGTGAAGAACACACCAAATTTAGCAAAAACATTCGATGCCTAATCTTAAGGAAACATTCTACTTAAGGCATACAAGTAAAAACGAAATCCCTAAACAACTCCTATTTTCAAATTTTCCTCCTAAACCTCATTAATTTGCTCTTAAATGACAGCCGTTTGATCACACGCATGGGAGGTAGAACTTGTTCATGCGGAATAGGGATTCTGCCTATGATAAACTAGAGCCGGTCTATCACGGATCGGCTAGACCGGTCCAACAATACCTCCCTCCCAAAGACCAACCTTGTCCTCAAGGTGGAAAGATGGAAATTGATGCTTCACTCTCTCGTATTGCTCCCAAGTGGCATCATAGTCTAGGAGGTTCTTCCATTAGATCAACACTTCCTTGATCCCTCCTTCGCCTTGTCGTACCCCTTTTAACTCTAGCGATTTTAATACCACCTCCAGATCCTCTATCAGTGTCATCGATAACTCTTAACTAGCTGCATGATCCCCAATAACTCTCTTCAAATGTGAGACATGGAATTTGGAAACAGTCGGGGGTAACTTCAATCGCCAAGCCACATCTTCAATCCTCTCCAATATGTCATAAGGGCCAAAATACCTTGGAGTTAGCTTTTCATTTTTCCTGTTGGCTATCGTCCTTTGTCTGTATGAACGAAGCTTCAAATATACCCTTTATCCCATCTCAAATTGGATGTCCTTCCTAAGCCCATCTGCTTGTTTAGTCATGATTTACTGAGCCCTCAACAAATACCTTTTTAATTCCTCCAGCACCCTATCCCGCTCTTCCAAGTATTGCTCCACAAAAGAAACTGGTGTGCTACTGATGTAGTGGATTGGTAGAAGAACTGGATCTGCTTGAAGAGATATAGAACAAGGAACTAACTCAAGCTTTAAAGCTTCAAAATATCATAATATTCATCTATTTTTCAAGTAGAGTTATAAGAATACATTTATAAAGAGAAGGAATTAAAAACAATTATAAATAAATGGTCTAAATAGCTGTAACAATGATCAAATGGTGGCTGAGAATAGGTCTGAAAAGGTATTGGAGCAGCTTAAGTGGAGTTGGGAGCTGTATTCTCTATATTAGAAAAAGGTAACTAGCATGGTGGAAACAAAATAGCTAGTAGAAAGGTAATAAGTAATATGTCATTCCTAAGGTATATTACAATTAAGATGCTCCGCATCAGCTACTTTGCTCAAAATGCATTAGGTGAGGTGGATTCCTTCCTTATAACATTTTAAAAGGAGTCATCTGGGAAGCAGAATGGTACAATATCAATATTCTGCCTATGATAGCCACTTGGCCTACAATCGAGGGGTCTCTGAAACGAAGCATCGCAGGTAAGTATCCAATCTCCTGTTAATCACCTCTGTCTGCCCATCTATCTGAGGGTGGTAATTGATGCCCCTCTTCAGTATTATCCTCTACAGTCTGGACAACTCCCTCCAAAATGGCTAAGGAACACTTTATCTCGGTCGGACACTATAGACTCCAATATCCCGTGCAGTTTGACCACCTTTCTGATGAATGTTGTTGCCACTGTCACTGTTGTGTGGGATTGTCGTCGGAGAATGAAGTGAGCATACTGTCTCAATCTGTCAACGACTATCAAAATCACTGTAAATCTTTCAGATCAAGGTAGCCCATCTATAAAGTCCATGGTAACTTCCTCCCACACCTTATCTAGAAAATCTAAAGTTTGAAGTAGCCCATTATCTCTTCCACATCCTTGTGCATCCCCTTTTAATATAACTCTCCTATCAATCTCCTATGTCTTTTGTACACTAGAATGACCCCCAACAACACTTTCATGGAACTCATTGGCGGAGCCAAGGGGGGGCAAGGGGGGGCACGTGCCCCCCCTAAAAAAATGAAAAAAAGGGAATATAGAGATAAAATCAAGTTGGAAATTTCAAAAATTAAATCGGAGACCATATGAACTCTGATTTCAGCAAACTTACAATCGAACTGAACATCTCGAAAATGCGAACACAACGACACCAAATTCGACTCAATCCGAACCAAAATGACTCCAAATCAAAGACTCAAAAGCATATTTAGAAGGTTTAAACCATAATTTGGATTATCAAAAGGTTTCCAAACATGACATGCTTATAGTCGAATTGAGCGGCTAGACGAGATGAATCCAACAAGCCCAAGATCGTTGAATTCTGATATCACTATGACATTTAAATGACCAATAATTTGTCCACGATCAAGAAATTTAAGATCGACCGTCCATTTAAATCTCTCAATTTAATTTCCTATTCATTTATATTTTTTTCTAGGTTGATATTAGCTTAATCATGTATTGATTCGATCTTAAAGAGATTTTATGATTTATTTTTGTGCAATGAGATTTTTAATATTACATATTTAGTTAATATATTGAATTCATTCTAGCAATAATCAAGTGATTTCATGATTGGAAATCATTTTGTGAAGAAAAAAATAAACTAATTCACTATCAAAGTTTTATCATTTTTGAAACTGGCTATTTTGATCACAAGTCCAGATGTAAAAAGTTGAAGGAAAATAAAAAATAATAATTTAGGCCCCCCTTAAATACATTTTCTGGCTCCGCCACTGATGGAACTCCTACAACAGTTGTGGAATATTGACCGAAGTCCGAGGCAACACAGATCTTCCCTAGTACAAAAGTCTATCCCCCTCTAGGGATTAGCCAGGTGGCTATTTTCATCCGTCAGTAAATCTTCTCTAATCCTTCCCAGCTCCTCATGCACGCTCTTCTTTAATAGCCCCTAACCCAGCATTAGTGATATCGATATGGCTAACTCCTGAAGCTTTTCCATATATCTGGACTAGGCATCAGCCGCCTTGTTCTCTAACCCTAGCCTATATTGGATCTCAAAGTTATTATCCAACAACTTTGACAACCACCTCTAATGCTCCTCGGTCACCATCCTCTGCTCTATCAGGTACTTAAAGCTCCTCTGATCTTTTCTGACAATGAAATGTCAACCCAATAAGCAAGGCCGTCATTTCTGAATAGCCAACACTATAGCCATCAACTCCCTCTTGTAGATTGACTTCAATCTAGCCTTGATTTTCAACTCCTGGTTGACGTAAGCTATGGGCATGTGATTCTGCATGAGCATTGCCTTCAAACCTTAACCTAATGTATCAACCACAAAAATTTGGCTAAAATACAGTAGGGCCAATATGGGTACCGTGGTCATGGCCTTCTTCAGTCTTTCAAAGGCTTGGGTAGTCGCCTCTCCCCACAAAAAAAAAAAAAAATCATTCTTCTTCAGATGCTCTGTCAAGGGCCAGACTATGGTTTTGTATCTCCATACAAATCTTCTGTAGTAGCTCGTCAACCCTAGGAAACCCCTCAAATACCTTTGATTCCTAGGTAGATGCCATTTCAACATTACTTCAATCTTGGCATGATTAACAGCCAGCCAGCTAAACCTTCTCGAGATACCACATTTCCCAAGTATTCCATATTGGCCTGTACAAAACAACACTTCTTCAGGTTGGCTTTCAGATGGTGCTTTGTAACACTTTTAAGACCACCCTTAAGTGCTCCATATGCTCATCTGATTTGCTATACACCAGAATGTCATCAAAGAAAACTAATACAAACCTCTTGAGGTATGATTTGAACACCCTGTTCATGAAGGATTGGAATTTAGCAGGGCATTACTGAGGCCAAAAGGCATCACTAGGAACTCATTGTGACCTTCATGAGTTTTGAATACAATCTTCGAAACATCCCCCTCTCTCATCCTGATTTGATGATAGCCTGACTTCTGATCCATCTTTGTGAACACCACTACTCCATACAGCTTATCTAGTAACTCATCCATCACCAGAATAGGGAACTTGTCTGGAACAATCTTCTTGTTCAAGGCCCAATAGTCAACACAGAATCTCTAACTGCCATCCTTCTTCTTAACCAACAAGATTGGGCTAGAAAAAAAGACTTACACTCGGCCTGATGATCCCTGCCTCCAATATCTCTCTGATTAGTTTCTCAATCTCATCTTTCTGAATATGAGGGCAGTGGTATGGCTTGACACAAATCGGTGACCCCTCCCCTCCTCTCCCTCAAGGTGATGGTGTGCTCTTGTTCTCTTAGTGGTGGTAATTCTTGAGGCGGCTGAAAAATTCCATTGACTTCTAAAGCCAAGTTAAGGGTCTAGACCAACAGACTTCTAAAGCCAATTATGCAAAATTTCTATAAAAAATTGATCATAATATATCTTAAATTTTGTTGAATTTAATTTCAGATAACTATAATACATGAGCAATCAATTAAAATTTATATTACACTAATTTTAAATAAATTTAATAAATTTTAAAGTCATTCTAATTAAAAAATAGATCAAAATATTTTGACCCAGTGTTTTTTTTTTTTTCATATATGTAATTTATATATTTATTTATTTTGATCATGTAAACCCCTACATAGTCCAAAGCTAAATATGATACATAAAATTCTAATTTTTTAAATATGCAAGAAAATGTCAAAGATTTTTGAATTTTTTTAATCATAGTGAAAATTACACTTGCCTAAAGTAAATCCCTATATACTCTGTTTGAGCTGGAGTCTCTCAGTAAACAATTTCTATAGTAGTTCTTACTTGATAGGATGAAAGTCATGGCGGCTGGTGGTATGAGATCTCTTCCTCATCAATACCCTAACGATCTTCCTTTCTTGAGTTTTTGTCAATTTGGATTCGTGTCTCTTGCAATGATGTACCCTAAAGGTTCAATAAGAGCCAATTCTATAACATAAGCCAGAGTTTTCGGCTCCATTTCCCAAAATCTGATGTTTTGATCAAGTTAAATTCTACGTTTTCAGGATGGTCATTAGCTGTTTTAGACGACAATCTATTCTTCTATTTTAGCCAAAGGAATTGCTGTATGCAATTCACAAGTGAGTACATTTCTAACTTGTTCAGTTTTAAAAATGGTTATTTTTTTTGTTGCATTTATGAATTTCTTGATATTTGTTATTCGCTAGGCACCCAGTTCGGAATTTTTCACTGGTCTCTATTACTAGTTTTCAGAAAATGATAGTAATTTCTGGGCTTTTAACAAGCTTTACATATAAAACACTGGATTTTGTATTTGTCCCTCTACCACATCATCATTAAACCCTATCACAATTATTTGTGCTATGCATTGTAAGTCCATATTCTTCCCTCAGTTCTGTTGAGTGCTACATGAATTGCTAATTATGTATTCACAATGCTTTTTGTACTTTTTTAAAACATTGTTCAGGGCAGCCTGATGTCGGCGAAAATCAAGCATAAAGGGAAATAAAGAAGAGCTGAAGGCAACAAGGGAAAAGAGCTACTAAAGATTTGCAGTAATGAATTACATTGTAATTGATGTTAATCTCCTCAAACATTCGTATAGCTATTACATTGTATATATACTAGAGAATGAGAAGGTTTGTTAGTGGAGCAGAGGTTAGTTATTCATTAACAGGTGTGATTTGGTCTGTTTGTTGTATCTGAATATGGCTGAGAAGATTTTGATATAGGAGGTGCCTGTACCATATGCATTTACCATAAGGGGAGCTTAGTAGTAGTCTATGATTGGATCATCAACTAGTCTCGTAGCTTGAGGAGTTGAGTTGTGGAGAGAGGTTAGTGAAAAGATCGGCTGTTTGATCTTTGGAGTTGACTTGAAAAACTGTGACTTCATTGGAGAGTATATACTCTTGGATAGAAAGGTTGCCATTATCAGTATATTTGGTTCGTGCATGAAAAAATGGATTATTCGTGAGCGTTGTAGTAGAGATAATGGAAAAGAAGGGTAGGATGAGATGTTGGGATGTTGAATTCCTTGAGAAGACAACAGAGCCAAATAATGCTAGTTGCAATGATGACGAGAGCATGATATTCAATTTTTGTTGATAAGCACGTGACGGTTTGCTGTTACTTCACACTCTCTAGGAAATGATTGTATTACGACGATAGAAACAAAAGCCAATGGTGATTTTTTGATCATGGGGATCCCTTGCCCAAATTGAATCCAAGTAGGAGTGAGAGCTAAGGATTCTTTTTGAATTGACAAATAGTAGATAATAGTGCCTATTTTATTGCGAATAATACTTTTTAGAAGTTGAAAATCACTTTTTAGAGGATGATGCATGTGTTGATAGAATTGATTGACTGCAAAGGGAATATCAAGCACACCAATCATGATATACTTCAACGAATTGGCTGGTTGACTATATTGATTGGGCTTGTGAGAGTTGCACTCGGTAAATGCATGGAGGGTATAGGATTGGAAATAGACTAACATTCAGTCATACAGTGATTTCTAAGGAAGTCCATTGCATATTTTGCTTTGATTGAGAAGAAAGTCTGAGATGTAGGAATAATCTGAATACCTAGAAAGTAGGAAACAAGACCGAGTTACTTCATTTTGAACTCTTGATTCAACTTTTAAATAATGACTAAGATAGCAAAGGGATTATTTCCGGTAATAAGAATGTCATCGACATGTATGGTAATAGAAATAAAGACTTGATTTTGATGATAAGTAAAAAACGATGGATTAACTGTGCTTGCTTTAAAGACTAGTCAAATAAATTAACTAGAGTCTAGATAAAGTAGAAAAATAGAAAATCATTATCGTGGTGTTATTTTGAGTCCCTGCAGACCATTGTGAAGTAAACAAACATGATGAGGATATCGAAAATCGAAAAAGCCGGAGGGTTGAGTAATGTGGATAGCTTCATTGAGTTTGCCGTGAAGAAATGCGTCGGATACGTCAAGTTGAATGACTTTCCAATTCTGTTGCAGTGCAATGGTTAGCAAAATTCTAATAGTAGGCATCTTGACAACTCGATTAATAGTCTCATTGTAATCAATCCCTTGCTCTTATTTGGACCCTTAAGCAACAAGATGAGCTTTGTAGCATGCAACAGTGCCATTCAAATTTAATTCAGTTTTGAAAATCAACATATAGTTGAGAATATGATGGGGAGAGGAAGAAATAAGTGTCCAGATGCCTTGTTGCTGCATATAGCTTGGAATTCATCAAAAATAGCATTATTTGAGTATAGGAAGTGGGTTCAAAGGTGTTATTTAGAGTTTGTTGAAAATCGAAAATATATTTGGGCTTCAGAGATCCTATTTTGAATCTAGTTTGAATTGAATGAGTTGGAGGAGCAAGTGGAACACAGGAGAATGGTGGGGAAGTTGAGTTGCGTGGGGAAACAAAGACAACATCCCAATTGAGAGGAAGTGGTAGTGGATGGTGAAGCAATAACATAGGATGTGGGTGCTAGAGTAAATGTATAGTTTGAAGGAGCAGCTTTGGTTTGCAGTTTGGACAAAACATAGGACGTGAGAAGTGGAGTGAGTGGTGGGATGGTAGTTGGCTGCACCTAAAGAAATGTGGTGCTGTTTGATGAAAAAGAAAATTATGCTCATAAAAAAACATGTTCGAAAAAAATAATCTTGTGAGTGACTGACTTGTAGCACTGACAACCTTTGTGAGATGAATTATAGCCTATGAACACACAAGGTAGAGAGTACGACACAAGTATATGGAGATTTAGTCATTCTTATTAATGATGTGATAAGTTTAACAATAAATTTTAAAATTTTTGTCAATACAAAGTAACTATTAATTTTGTAATCACATGGGTATAAGCTTTCATTGTCACCCTCATATATATATATATATATATATATATATATATATATATATATATATATATATATATATATATATATATATATATATATATATATATATATATATAAACATGTGACATGAATTTATTTCTCAAATAAATAATCTCCTATAATTATTCTGATTAGAGATTTATAAGATGAAGTTCAAAATAATTGTTATTTATTTTAAGATATATATCAACATTTTATCCAGAAAAAAATAATCCGCCAATTTTCTAAATAATTTTCTCCAGCTCTCAACTGTCCTCCTTCCCCCACTGAAGGAACTCCTAATTTCAACTTCTTCTTTGGCTGTAATCACCCACCAATCATCAGGATTCTTTGACAATTTGTGAAATCTTTGAGAGCTGATTCCTTTCAACCTCGTCAGAGATGGACATCGCTGCCGGACTTTAGAGCATCCATCTCCAATCAAGCTTTATCTCCAACTCTTCTCCTATACGCGAAGGGATGAAAAAGGTTTGGCCTCAATTCCGCTCATGCTCTGCGCTTATGGTAAATTCCAGGCACTTGTATCTTGTCTCACTGAAAATGGCGGGCTTTGGTGGCATATATGTTCCACTCCGATAGTCACCATTGAAATCTCGGAGATGGAGATTGACGCTGTGAGATGAAGTGTAGCCTATGAACACACAAGGTAGAGAACACGACAAAAGTGTATTTTGAGATGAAGTGTAGCCTATGAACACACAGGTTAGAGAACACGACACAAGTATATACTATTTAGTCATTCTTATTAATCTTATTTTATTTGTATATATTTATGTTTTAAATTAATTAAGTGGGGGTTCTTTGTATGTTCAAAATTTCAGCAGCCTCCCAGTATCCCCTCCCCGCAAAGGGAGGTTGGGAAGGCACTTGCCTTTCAAGCCATTCGGCCAGATCAAAAGATATAACGATGTGAGAGCTTCACGATAGATTATTCCCAACACAAGTTTTCCGATCTTCAATTGCTCGATACCTGCATTTTTTTATTTTACATGGATATGTATATATATATATATTCTTTTTTTCTTCTCCTATCTTTATTTTTTATACTTTATATATATATATATACACACACTCATGAGGAACAAGAGACGAAAGCGGTGCTAGCGGACAGCGTGGACTCAAATCAGAGGCGGAATGGACAGTGTGCTAGGGAGTGAAATCAAATCGGATGAGGGAGTCGGGTCGGAGTTATGGGAGTAGACGTGGGTCACATGCAGGAGGTCGAGCCGGAGGCTGGTGGCGTGCAGCAGTTGGGCTGAAGTGTGGATGAGAAGGGGAGCCTGGCCGTGGGATGTTGAAGCACGCTCGGGCTTCGGGACAAAGGCGCGTGTATGGAGGGAGATCGAGCGAGAGATGAGGGGGTTCGACTCCTATTCTTATGTGCAGCTTCAATTGGAGACGCACGACAAGTAGGGATACGAGTTAGGGAGAGACCATCTGAACTAATGGAGTTTCTTTTATGCGGTTGAGTTAGAATGAATAGAGGGAGCGAGCGGTTGTTTGCTTTTCTATTGTGAGTGGAAATTACATGAGGAGCGAAATGTTGTGTCGTTTGGGAGCGAACCATGCGTGAGGTGGGGTTAGTGGTCAACATTATCACATATAGAGATTTCACAATGGAGACACACAAGCGGAAAAGTCACTACTGAAGTCATGAAAGGAGTCTCACATCTTCAGCTCCACTAGTCTTTTTTTTTTTTTGGGTACTTTGGAATTGCAACAAGGAGACAAAATATGAGAAGTGTTAATGGCGAGTCTTAATTATTTGATATTGTTTAAAGACTTAAGTGTTAGGATAGTATGCAAAATATAATAGATTCAAATGTGATGCATGCAACTTCCTAAAAAAAAGAAACAAAAACCTCAAATCTATGGGAATATTTGTTATCCAATTTTAGGCGTGATTTAGATTTAGCTTAAATACTACCAAATGTAATTTTTGGGATTCTAAATTCTATTGTACTGATAATTCATGTTTCACTGTTTCAGTTTTGTTCTTGGTTAAATTCAAAATTTGTTAGATTTCATCATTCAGAATTTTTAATACATTTAAGGATTTGTCTTCTCTCAAATCTTAAATCCTGAAATAGATAGTTAAACAATTTATCAAGATTTAACAAGATTTAATTATTTTTATGGCAAACAATTTCAAACTTTAATCCTCTCAAAATTGACTAATTCTGGATTTAAAGGATATACTAAATCCTACTTCTAACCAAACACAATAGTCACATTGTCCTTTATTCCTCTTAACCACAAGAAGAAGCTTGCTTACGAGATGTTGGGAATGCTTTCTGAGGCTAGCCTTACCTTGTCTCTTTCTCATTTTGGCTAGAAGTTATTAGGTTCTTCTACTACAACAACAACATCAAGCCTTTATCCCACTTTCTCTTCCACTAAAATCCTTCCTCCGTGTGCTTATGTGTAGTTCATCTTTTTCTCAATTTATTGCATTTCTTTTTACTTATGAGGAAGACATGCAACTTGCTTTTTGAAGATGAATCAATTTCTTTGTTAATTATTTTTGGGTTCCTATTGTTAATAAATTCTCTTTTGGTTTCCTAACTATGATGGATCTCAAAAAAAAAAAAACAAAAAAAACCCTCTGGGATAGGTTTATTGAGAGCTTTCATCATTGCACAGTTGAATTCCGGACATTCATTGATTAAATTGCCAAAAAAAAATAAAAAGATCTAATAATTCGTGCATGTTTTCTAGATTTGTTTACTATGCCAAAAGTTTAGCTATAAAAGTGCTTTGATTTATACATATTTTTATGTGAAATAAGAGGTTTCAATTTCATTTCCCCGTATGCTCTTACATCTCCTTAATTATGCAATCTAATACTCTTTGAGCGGTATATTTGGCAAAACTTCTAGTATTCATGCTGCTATTTCTAATTTGTCTCATTCTTTATCAGCTCGGATGTTATTTATTTAACATGGATCCGACGCATAGTTTTTATTAGAAAGTGTAGACTGGCTCTGATCATAATTGTTTTGGCAACATATAATTTTTGAAAATATACTTTTATTTTATCATCATTGCAAGACACATGTTTATGAAATCTCCACTTCTCATTGTTTACTGAATTAATGAGAGGTACTAGTCCCATTGAGAAGGGTAAAAAAGTTGTGGTCCAAAATGTCTCAATAAATAAGCTGTCTACTCCATCATCATTAGTTTATCCCAGCGATTTAGGGCTGTGCGTACTACTACAAGACCTAATGATTTTGCTAAAAAAAGAGTGTATTCCCCAACACTCTTCCTTTTCAAGCAACTGATATTATGGTTTAAGAAGATCAAAGAACAGGGGATCTTTTGAGAACTCTACTCATTGACCTTGGATAGAAGTGGACACTAGTGTGAGGTTGGGGTGGTTTAACCTCATCTAAACGCTGGCATGAATGCTGATGAGAAACATGTTTCTTAAATACTAATAGTAGTTTACAGCGTTAGAATGGTGATGATATTTTCTTATGAATATTGAAGCAGTGCCTGCTTTATCAGCCTCTTCAGAAGCATTTTAACAAATCTGTCATAATAAACACTATTATATCTTTCCACTGTGGGCTCCAAAAATTTCGCATTGTCGGCCTCTCTAAGCCATCTCTTTCTGTTTGGTGGGGAGAGTTTTAACGGGTTTAAATTTTGGGTGAATTTTTATAAGGCAGTTTGGGTCTTTAGATAAGACACTACGATGATTTTCTATAGGCGTAAGCCTCTATAGTTAATTACCTTTCCTGATAACGAGAGAAAACTTCCGATTAAGGCTAGTCATGAGATGGGCATTGAGTACCCAACATATAATAACAACTTTAAGATTTGAATTTGGTTTTATGATTAAGAACTTATTACCATAAACTTAAAATAGGCGATGGGGGGATTGAAGATGAGCCCGATCAAGATCCCATGGTTCCGTTATCTCATGCTGTCATGATCTATGATCTACTTAGTCAGAGGAGATAGACAAACTAACCTGACATAAGGCATCTTATCGACGCCATGTGTTGCTTCGTCCAAGAATACCTTGTAGACCTGGGGTGGTGTTTGCCAAAGAGGATAGAACTGAATCTACCTTAGATAACAGAGAGCATTATGCCTATCGAATATACCATATGATTTATTACTCAAGGGTTTAACGTCATTAGGGAACATACGGGCTTTGGCCGTAAGCGTAATATAATAGTGTCATTTTGCGACAAAATCATTCGATCAGAGGGCACGTGCCACATCCCTGCTGATAAGAGACTATTTGAGGATGAATCTTAGTGATACACCCGACATGACATTTGTTCTTTGTGAGCTGAAGTTAATTTCAAATTTACTACACTCGATAAATACTTACATAAAGTGGATGGGTTTTAGTTGTAAATTTTCAGGTGATAGATTTCATTTTAAGAATTCAGATTTTTATTGGTTTTAAGATTTGACCCATTTGGTTGAGATTTTATGTCAGCGCGGCCATAATCAGGGTGACGTTGAAGTCACTTTAAACTTTTGTATTTTGTAGCAATTTAGGAGGCTTCTTATAATTCAGGTCATGTCAACTCTAGTCATTTCAAGGAGGATAAGACTTGAAATATTTGACCCGTGTTGTATTCTTGGACCATCGGATTTAAGAATCAAATGTGACTATCGGAGCACATGCGGGTCGTGTTTTTAGCATATAAGTTGGAACTATTATGAAAGTATCGTCTTCTGTCCTCTTGTACAAGTGTTGGAATTCGGTGGCGTATTGGGAATGTTTGTTTAATAGGTACTAGGAGGTCGTGTTTTTACTTGTTAGTGAATTGCATTGATCGCTACGAATTCCCTATTATATCATATAGGTTAGTTGTGTGCACTACAGATTCCTTGATCCTCCTATAGGCTAGTTTGATACGAGCTCCTTGTCCCCTCCTGTAGACTAATCATTGTGGATACCACGAATTCTCTGCTCTACTCATAGGAGAATTGTAGTATTGTTCTTGCATAATATTCATTTCAAGATGCTCATTAATGACAATTGTACCGTAGGAGATAAATTGCTATGTTTTTATGGAAAATGATAGGACAATCCATATGAATTAATTAAAATATTAAATGTAGTTACATCAAGTCAATGCTGAGGCTAAATATACTACTTTTCCATTTCACTTATTCTTCGGCCATCTCCATACGTAGATATCATATAGATAAAGATGAATATGTGTTTTGGAGAATTAGTCCTTTGGCTTAAAAGAATGAATCTATGTTTTAGAAGTGTAGTCCTTTAGCTTGTAGAAGTAAATCTAATACAAGGAAGCGTTTATATATGATTAAGATTTCTCACATTGCTAGCCTCATTGTTGCCTTCCCTTATGAGCTAAGTCCATAAAAATCTCTTTGCTTCACCACATATCAATTCAGTTTAAGGTTATCTCCAATAAGCTTTCATTGTAAGTTCTTTTTTTCCTTCACATTACAACATTCATTACTACTTTCATCTTATAAGAGATGGAAAAAACCCACCTCCTTAAAACAGCGTTGGTTCTTTTGATGCTTACACCCAACTGGAGAATTTAGCAATCGAACACAAAATTACTTTAAGAAGAGGATTGAGGTGACAATGATAATAGCTTTTGAAAGAAGAATGGCGTCATGGAAAACACTCTGATGACGCATATACCTCTAAACTTTTGTATTCCATAATTGACCGGAAAGCAAGCCAAAGGAACTACACCACCAACATAATTTCAAGCATTTTGCTTGCTGTCTTTATTAAGATCTGGATGTAATTTGTTAGGTGTAATGGAAAGATCCGACCACTGATTAGGGATAACAAGAAAGTATTCAGAAACTGCTTTCCTAAAATGCTTATATTTTTTGGGTGAAATCATTGTTGGAGAGACGTTATTTGGTTCATCCAAAATACATGAAGGCTTTGGTTGATGCTTCAAGATGTTTATCCAATGTATAGCGCCTTATAAAATCAATCATTCATATAGATGATTCATGCTTCATTTCATCTACACCAACTTGTTTCCCACAAAATTGGATATGTCGGTATGATTTCGGTCAAAATTCTAATCAAGAAGTAATTTGTTATTTCCATTTGCATCAAGATTATATTTTAATCTCAACGGTTAAATAGTTTTGTTACAGTTTATTCAAATAAAATATTTGTCATAACCGACGCATCTGTTATCTTCTTTTTTACTCCACAGATGCTTGGTTGCCACTTGCACACAAGGAGAATGGTGTGGTTCTCTATATTTTTGTTTATTAATTAGACTTACACATGATTAATTTAATATATATATATATATATATATATATATATATATATATATATATATATATATATATATATATATATATATATATATATATATATATATATATATATATATATATATATATATATATATATATATATATATATATATATATATATATATATATATATTAAAATGTCAGTTTTATTAATTAGACTTACACATGATTTAATTCTGAGAGTCATCATGTCAGTTTTAATTTCGGCAGCCTCCCGGTAGGAAATTTCAAATCCGTCCAGCCGAATAGGATTCAACGACTGAGGGCTTTGGGGGGAGCTAATCGAATCCAGTATCATTATTCGAGCACCTGTTTGTGATTCTGAGTTTCCCCGAAATTTGGCAGCCTTCCAGCACCGCCTAGCCGCAAGGGGAGGTTGGGAAGGACACTTGCCCTTTTGGATTCACTTAGCCAAATCAAATCAACGGCCGAGGGCTTTTGGGGACATATCAACCCCATAATTAGCCTTCAATGATCCCAATTGAAAACCATATATTCTCTCTCTTTTTTTTTTTTTTAAATTTGATATACACACACATGCACATTAAATAGAGAGAGGGAGGGGGTCAGATGGACACAGAGGAGGGCTCGCGTGAAGGGCTCGGAGATGAGAGCCAGAGTGGGAATCTGATTGTGATGGTCCCGGTTAGAATCGGCGATCAGTGTGGAATGATCAATTGGCTCTTCATGGAGTTCGATCCAGTCGGTTAGAACGGAGGGCGGATGAGAATCTGGTTGGGAGGATCGGATGCATACGTTGGATTGGAGCAGAAGTGGAGCAGAAGTGTTCAGCTTGTGGAAGATCGGGAGGGACTGAGGCTTTGCCTCTAGGATTCGGTTCTGAGAGAGAGAGAGAGAGAGAGAGAGAGAGAGAGAGAGAGAGAGAGAGAGAGAGAGAGAGAGAGAGAGAGCCGAATGCCTAGAGGGTTTCAGAATTCCTACGTTCCTCTGAGGTCGGGGTTTGCATCTGGTTTTTAGAGGGGAGACCATGAATTGTGTCGTGGGGAGTGGGAGCCGATGTGAGGTGAACGTGGGTGAGTGGGGACTGGGTGTTTGGACGTCTATGGTCAACATCCACATATGCTGGGCAAGATGTTCCTTTGGTACGCACTAAATCATGTCTTCTATCTCAGTAGGTGATGTTCCTTTCTTGGAAGTTGCAGGATTTGAAGAACTCACTTAAACTAAAAGGGTAAAATGCAAACTATACCAATGTACATCACGACAAAGTCAATCGAAATAAAATTAAAATATCAGTAGGACTATAATCATTCTTGAAGTTCCTAGTGTAAAAGAGGGTGAAGTTCAAGACTTAACCATCAATCTTGAGTCTATATAAATATCATTAAATTTTATAAATCTTCTTGGGCTTTCATGGTATAATTTTTATAAGTTTGTTTAATAGGGAACGATATTTACTTTTTTCAGATCTCACTGTCATGTTTTGTCTTTACTGTTTGTAATACTTTTGTTTTATGCCAAATGTTTTAGATTCTTTAGATTGGAGCATTTGGCCTCTTTTGTTGATTGCTTTATCAATAACCTTTTGTTGACCTCTTCGGCTCTTTTGTTCATGTAACTCCAAGTTTAATAGATTGAGACTTTTGTCTAGGCTTGCGAGGCTGCTTATTATGTATTGGATCCTTGGCTTGTTACTGGAGTTTTAAATATCATTCTGAATGCTAATGCGAAATTAAGTGGCAACCCTCCTAATGTCTCATCCATGGAAGATTTCATGGATTCTATGCTTGACTGTGGTCTTCAGTCCTTAAATTTTAAAAGGGAGTTCTTATAGTTAGTGATGGGCGTTTTTGGGAGAATTTAATGAGTTTTTTATTCATATTTACTACTTATGTTCATGCACTTCTGTTGCTTTCCATTGCTAGGATTACTAACTATAGCACCATTCCCATTAGATTGCACAGTATTTAGGCTAATCACCATGATTTTCTTTATTTATTCAAATTTAATATAAGCTCTTCGTTTGCGGAATGAAAATGAATATGGATATTTATTTGTCTAAGTTTAACTTGCTAATAAAGAAGTTTAATTTGTGGAGGAAGAACTGAAGAAGTTTAGAGACCACACTCGCTCATAGGAGAGGGATTTCCCCGATCGATTGTTGTCCTATTCTCTGTTCTTTCGGGAGATAGTTTACCTCCTCATCTCCTACAGGCCTGATGACTGCAAGATATTTTGGTCCCCCTCCAGAATTCTCTACAGGTAAAGATTTACCAAGCTGTTTCTCTTAATGCGTGAGCCCAAAATTCTGAACAGGCATCAAATCCATTAGTTTTGCTCTGTCTTCATTGACAATATTTTTCTCAGGCAGAGTGTCTGTGAAGAATCAACTTATCATCGTGATATAAGGATTCTTTCTCCCCAGTGATTATTGCATTGCTTTATTAGAAGCTTACTCTGTACCAGGCCTATTTATGATTTCAAAGTTCTGATGGATCCTATTTTTGTAATTTGAAATAGTAGAGGGATTGTTCAATAGACATGATCAAACACGCCTTCTTCTTGAAATAAACTGTCACATCAAACATATTGAAGGAAATGATCACAAGGGAATCAATTGAGAGCTAAGTTTTGGAGAAATTATTACATGTAGTACGTGCGAAGTCCGGGCGCAAGTGCGTGGGTTTAGGGTTTATGGTCTAGTCTTCCCTTTCATTAGAGTCACAATTGACTTAACCATCTATCATTGCTCAACTTTCAAGTATGTTGTCAATCGTTATCATTGACCTTCGCTAATTTTCACTCGTACCTATTTGCAATATTTTATCTTTGTCCATCCTCTAACAACTATCTTTGAACAACATTGACATCAACCATATTTATCCCACCTCGCCCACTATGGATTGACGCTAGCAGTAATTCATCCGTAGATGACCATTATCGTTTGACCTCCTATTGCCACCATTGCCTGTAATTTATTCGTATTATTTTTTTGTTGTACATTGATGCCCATCATCATTATTGATTGATGCCGACATTCAGCATCATCCATCATTTATTTGTTAACACCATAGTTGTCTAACATTCTCCATAAGCATTATAGGAGTCGATCATATGATTTGAGTATTCTTACCCAACTTCTTCTAACAATGCCAAATGTTAGACCATCATACAATTTAATCAGCATAGTATATCTATTTTATTTGTGCTATGCCTTATTTTTTCTCTCCTTTTTGAGTTTTATGCATGTTGTGCCTGCTAAATGATATAAGTTATTCATTTGTATGTTATAGACTTCCGTGCAATACTAAGATGATAAACATAATTAGTATGATGTATGAAGAACTCGATTTAATACATGGAGTTGCAATGGTAATCATTCACTTATGAATCCTATTTTATCATTATTGATGATATCAAAATTAGGGCAAACTATTATGAGCAGTCACCGGATTGTCCGGAGGTGAATCAGAATGCATCACATCATCTGACAAACAACAAAAAAAGTGACGTGGTGTCCTGATTCGCCTCTGGACGACATTCGGTGACCGCATAGAAGAATTTGTCCAAATTTTGGGAGTCACAAACTACAAGAGCAACTCAATCCCAGTCCAAGTATCAGCTTATGAGCTATTTATTATAATTATGAAGTAAATGTGGAAGTAAAGTTGGAGTTGATAGAGCCCTAATTAAATTTATTTTTAAATGAAAAAAATTAAAATTAAGTGTACTTGAAAATAAACAAATAGTATTGCTATATTAAAATTTTGCAACTAATTATTATAAATTAGTTTTAATATTTTTACTTGTCATGGTAAGTTTATGACGCTAAATGTCCTCCTTTTCGTCCATTCTTGAATCGTGAGCCGTTCATTGAGGCTTTAGCATTCCTCGGCTCGTCTCTTTATGGACAGGCACTCATGAACGGTCGTTTTGGCTCGATCTATTTGAATGATTTGATTGTAAATTAGTTAAATTAATTCATTTAGATTGCAAAATTATGTAATTATTTTTCCAATGAAATTAAATTATTTGAACTTGTTGCGTCCTGGAGTATTCGTGAAGGTAGAGAAAAATAAAGTTTAGCGTCTTAGCGTTGTTCGTAGATCTAGCATGCATACAGATAAAGAGAGAGGGTGCATCATTCATTAGAGACAATAAGCTTTTTACGTGGAAAACTCTTGAAAAAGGGGGAAAAATTATGGGGTTTAGCCCAGTATGAATGAATCCACTAGTATTTGCAGTTGATTACAAATGAGGCTTTTTTTTTTGGGGAAGGCCTTAGCTTGATGTACATCTTATAGGGTACATTACATGGTGGTAATACAAAGAATTACTATTGATGTGTTTGTTTGGTCGGAATGACTGTAGTTAATGAGCGATGTAAGCCGGAAGGATTGTATTTGGCGGGTGACAAAGGTCGAAAGGATTATAGTCGGTGGGCGACGGAGGCCGGAAGGACCGTTGGCTAATGAGAGAGATCAGAAGGACGGCGTCATGTAGAAGTCCATCAATGGATAGAAATCCCACATTAGATAGATGTCCGGCAAAAATTCGACAACGGGCAGAAGTCCGGTGTCGGGTAGAAATCTAACGACAAACGGAGGTCCATCGTCGGGTAGAAGTCTAAATTCAGTCGGTGGCTGGGGTGAACTACGGAGTTGGATGGTATTCGGGCAAAACTCCAGACTCACTTGGAGTTCAGACAGAACTCCGGCGTTACTTGAAAGTCGGGCGAAACTTCTGCGGCAACATGTATATTTTAATTTTGGATGAATTAAAATATGCTTAAATTAATTATTTTTAGTTTGAATAAAGAATACTAAGTAATTTTCATTAAGATTTATAATTTCAATAGATAGAATAAACAATATTCATGTTGGTGTTTGTCACTTATCTATTTACGTGATTTTATTAGTTTAATATTTAAAGAAATTAAGATAATTCACTTTTTGGTTTTATTTGTTTCATAAAAATAAGAATCAAAACAATAACTAAAAATCAAAGAAAGTTGAAGTTACAAATAATAATGAAATTGATATTTTATCAATTGAACTAAATAAATTAAATGAGATTAATTTGATTTTTTGGTTGTCTAAATAAAGCAAACCATTAGGCTCTATAATTCTTTGATTTAATATTAAAATGATTATTTTACCATTAAAATAAAAACAGAAAGAAATAATAAGAAATTTATGTAATTCAAATTGGGAGTACTCAAATCTCCTTTTTAGTAAATATATTGGCAAAGCATAATTAAATAAATCTAAGAGGGATAATATTACTTATTTCTAATAATATTATGAAGTCGCTCAAATGCTCAAAAAATATTATAAGGTCATGAGAGATTAGTATGAATTATTAAATGGAGTACCCTAATTTTTTGTTGAAATGATTTGAATTTTTCTCTTATCAAATTTATGAATATATCAAACACATTTGATGATGCTAGGATAAGACAATAAAAAATATTTTAAATGAGAGAATTCCGAGCTTCGTTACGAAGGCTTCGTTTGATTATTTGGTATTTTTGTAAAAGACTTAAAACATTGATTCAGAAAATGGAGTTTTTTAACAGAGAAACAAACATATATAAAAAGCTTTTTCAAAACAACAGAAAAATGAAAAAAATGAGTTATTGGGAATGAGATTTGACGAACCAAACAGTAAAGAAGAAATAAATTTGTCATTTTAAAACATAATAAGCACCAAAAACTTCTAATCAAAAGACGTATATTATTGACAAAGCTGACAATTATTTGGTAAAAGGAACAATGTTTGTCGCCTATCTTAATTAATGATATGCTTGTCAATGCTAACACTTGTTTTCGATAATAAAGCCAATGCCCACCATTGAAAAAAAATATCTATGCTACTAAGATGGATTTGCTCTTTTGGCCATTACTCACTAGTCTTCCATATTGAATATTTGAATGACAAGGTATCGCATATCTCGTGGTAACTTTAGCGCCTCATGGCTCATCTTATTTTCTATCATAGAACTCACCTTCCAAAGTTCATATCCATTATTTGTTTCCATGCCTTCTCTAATGGTGGCAAAGGGCATCTTTTGTAAGTTATGACTGATATTAATACAATTATTTTAGCTGGTTTATATCTCATGATTTTTTTTTCATGTAATAAATCACATATCTCTTAAGAGATTTTTTTCAAATTATTTATTTATGTATGTGGGGGTTTTTTTTTTAATGCTAAAATATTGAACTCTTTTTATTATCAATAATATTTAGGGTTTAGGATAACAATACAACAACAAAATCAAACCTCTGTCCCATTACGCAGGGTTGGCTTCATGAATCTTTTTTCTCCATTGTGTCCTTTTAAAAGTAAAATTCTCATTTAAATCAAATAAAGAAAGATCATTTCTAATATTTTCTAACTAAGTCTTTTTATGTCTACCTCTATTTTTCTTAACATAAGTCAAATCTAAAAACTCTATTTTCCTAATCGGGTCATCGAAAGGCCATTGTTTTATGTGACCAAACCATGTAAAGGGACTCTCTTTAATCTTATCTTCTGTTGGCGCTATTCCAACCTTTTTCACATATATGCTCATTTCGTATCCTATGTCTAAGGGTTAAGCCACTCATCCATCTGATCATCCTCATCTATGCAACACTTTACTTAGTATTATGCTTCTCTTTTAATGGCCAACATTCGACACCATAAAGCATTATAGGTCTCACCACAATCTTATAGAATTTCCCTTAATTTTGAGGGGGACTTTTCTATCACACAACAAGCCCGATGCATTCCTTTACTTATAACCATCCCACTTGAATTCTATTAATAATATCCCCATCTATTTCACCATCACTATGAACAATAGATCCAAGATATCTAAAACATGTATTCTTATTAATGACTTGATTGTCCAAAGTCACAATCCCCTCACTAGGTCTATTACTATACTAAAATTACACTCCATATATTCAATTTTAGATATATTCAAGCGAAAACCTTTAGACTATAAAATTGACCTTCATAATTCAAGTTTACCTTCAACTCTCTCTAGTCTTATCAACAAGAAGAATATCATTAACAAAAAGCATACACCAAGGCACATCATCTTGCAAATGTCTAATGAGAACATCCATGACTAAAGCAAAAAAATGCGGGCTTAAGGTTGATCCTTATTGTAATCCAACCAAAATAAGAAAATACTTGGTCAAACCATCTTGTGTTTGAACACAAGTAACCGCTCTTTCATACATATGTTTAATTATTTGAAAAAAAGAGTTATTAACTCCTTTCTTTTCAATGATTCCTCGCAGGACTTCTCTTGAAATTTTATTATATGCTCCCTTATTCTCTAAATCAATAAATATCATATATAGATCCTCCTTATTCTCTCTATATTTTTCCATCAAACCTCTCAATAAATATATGACTTCCATAGTATAGCCCCCAATAGAAGTTTTTTTTTTTAAAAGCAACAAATAAGCAACGCATAATTTATCTCAGATGATTGAGAATATATAAGAATATATTAACACCACCACTATCATAACAACATAATTACACTAAAAAAAAGTTTAATGACATATATATTAAGGCACTTTTATTTAACTGCCTTAACAAATATTTATTAAGGCATTTTTCCTTTTCGTGCTAATTAGCAGAGGTATTGGCGCGAGCGCTCGGCATATTTCTTTTCGCCGAGAAAGGGATTGTGAACAGAGTAGTTACGTTGTGGGATAATTATCAAGCCCGCTTCTTCTTGTCTCGTCATCTTAATTCTAATTACTTTTTTTTATCTGAATTTGTAGATAAAGGTGCACACGAACTTCTCAGCTGCCTTTTGGATAATATTCATACTATCTATCTGAAAATCGTATACAAAGATCATCAGTTCTTGTCATATAGAGAATTAGGTCTTGTTAATCAAGTATTTAGAGGTTGTCTCATAAGCCAGGTATGGTGGATTGTAGGTGCCCCTCAAACTTATCATGAGCGCTAGCGTCTATTTTTTATTTAATTTTCATGCTTCACAGTGAAAATAACAAAGATTTTCTTAAAATCTTTTATTAAAATAATATGATCTAATCTGTTAAATTCATAATATTTGCTCTAATTATCATTTCCAATGATATGCTTCTTAATGTAGTTTGTGGTTCAAAGAAAGTGAAATTTTTTGGTTGTGGGCAAGAGTGGATGCCAATGAAGCGTGGAAGTAGAAATCCCAAGACTTGGTTGCTATTGTGTAAAGAAATCGCTCTCATAATAATTAAGGGGCATTTTTTTGGATTTTCGTGTAATGTTTTGTGAAGACATTTATTGTAATAGATTGATTATTTATGTATATGAAGATTGAAGTTGAATTTCTGTTGTATTTAAGATCGAAGATTCTTATAATTTTATGTTTATGAAATAAATTTTTTATTTGAAGAAAAATATCTTATGTAAGCTCTCATATGTGCGTGAGATATCTAGAAATTTGATTGGAGATTAATTATTTGCAATTTTAATATTATGAGTCAGCATAATTAATTGATAATTGAATGTAATTTATATTGAATATAGCATATATTGAGGAACATAATAATGCCATTTTATTAAATTTATTTTATTAAATTGAAGTGTTGGGAAATCATATATCTTAGGGCAACTTAAATGTGTCTTATTATTATAGATATTCCATCAAATAAATGTGTTAGGAAAGTTAACTTATTTGTCACATAATATTTGTTTTATTTATTCACAAATTCAAGGTTTTATAAAAGCTTGTCTATTATGACACCTTATAAGTGTCGTTAAGGAGACTATGGCATCAAAAATATGTCATCAAAATTTAATTTTTAGGGCACATAAAGATGTCCTTAATCCTATGCCAACGACCACCTAAATGACATCATTGTTTGATGCCCCAATATATTATGTGCCCTAATAGTTATATATTATAGCACTTTAAGGTGCCCAAATAATCATTATTTTTTGTAGTAATTATATCATAGTTTTAATGGCAAAAAAGTGTTTTAATATTAAATTGATGAAACTAAGATACAATAAATATTTGATATTTTATCATAATTAGGAGGTAATCTAATAATAAACTACAGTTCGAAGAAATTAATTAATAATTAATTTGATGGTCGGAACAAAATTTATAATCAGCCAAACATGGCACTGTTCATGGCCGCCTTCATATAATTGCAAACGGTGGGGAGATGACTGTGATGTAATGGTTTTATGTTTTTCAGTGATAATCGAAGCTTAAATAATACACTATCTTACATCAATTTTGGAATTTAAAATATTGTGGATGGGGTTTCATGCTGTAATCAAGTTTGCTCAACTAACAATAGGGATGGGGATTTATTATTTGATGCCGAACCTATAAATTTACAGCTGAATTGTAGGGTTTCTGCCAATATATTAAGTCTATTGATATCTACATCTTTAAGAGCTTATAATCAAAATAAGTATCATGACGAGAGCTTAATGGATCGCCATTGATGAATTGTTGTTACTCACCAGTGATCGCTTGGTTGTCATAGTACGTTCATTTACTGTCCTCTAATTGATTTTGCTCGAAATCCATCATATGCCTCTCATAGCTCAATTGTCGTCATTGGATTAGTATTGATTGATTGTCAACCACCGATCACAACTACATCTTTGATTCTCTCCAGCATTGTCAATTGCAATCATTTAAGCTATTATTATATATGTTGTAATCTAGTATTCACTAGTTGAAGAGAAGAGCTGAGCTCTATACCTCACCTATATATTAGAGTTCGTTTGGGACAACTTATTTACTGTTTCTTAAAGCAGAATTTTTGTACTAAAAATCTGCTTTAAGAAGCACTGAGAAAGCCGTCCCAAATGAAGACTTAGTCTATTTTATCTGGATTAGGCCATTGATTTCAATTTTTTTCAAATTTTCTAGTAAATACTTTAATGCTCTCAATATATGGTGTTATCTACGCAAGTGTATGATGTTATCTATGTGTTGCGTCTAGGAGTATTCGCAACGGTAGAGAAATATAAAGTTTATCGTCTTAGCGTTGTACGAAAATCCGGCACGCAATCAGATAAGAGAGAGGGTCTAGCATTTATGAGACACCAAGATTTTTACGTGGAAAACCCCTGAAAAGGGGGAAAACCACGGGGCCTAGCCCAGTTTGAATGAATCCATTAGTATTGCAGTCGATTACAAATGAGACCCTTCCTTGGGAGAAGGCCTTAGCTTGATGTACAAATTATGGAGTACATTACATGATATGAATACAAAAAATCACTATTGACATGTTCGTTTGGTCGGGAGGACCATAGTCAGCGGGCGACGGAGGTCGGAGGGCTTGTAGTCGGCGGGCGATGTAAGTTAGGGGGACCGTAGTCGACGGGCGATGGAGGTCGGAAAGACTATAGTCGGTGGGCGACGTAAGTCAGAAGGACCGTAGTCGGTTTGCAACGGAGGTCGGAAGGACTGTAGTCGGCGGGCGACGTAAGTCAGGAGGATCGTAGTCGACGGGTGACAAAGGTCAGAAAAATTGTAGTCGGCGGGCGACATAAGTCAGAAGGACCGTAGTTTGCTGGCGACGGAGGTCGAAAAGACTGTAGTCTGACGACGAAGATCAGAAGGACAGCGTCAGGTAGAAGTCAAACAATGGAAAGAAATCCATCATTGCGTAGACGTCCAGCGAAGTCCGATAACCGGTAGAAGTCTGGCGTCGGGTAGAAACTTGGCGAAGAGTGAAGGTCCGACGTCGGGTAGAAGTCTGGCGTCTGTTTGTGGCAGAGGAGAACTCCGGCTTCACTTGGGCGGAGTTTCGGCGTCAAAAGGGAACTCTGTTGCAAGTTGGGAAGAATTTCAGCATCACGTGGAAGTTGGGAAGAATTCCTGTGTTATCCCGAATATCACGCAGAATCCCGGCATGTTTGGGCGGCAGGACGAACTCCGGCGGTGGTCGAGGAGGAGGGGATTCTCCTTTTCCCATTTCTCTTCTTCTTCCCTTCTTCTTCTTTCTCTTCACTTCCCTCCCCTTTGTGTAGAATGAGGGCTCTATTTATAGTTTTTCTGGAGTGGCATAGCCCGTAAATAGGCGTGAGATCGTGGGCGAATAGGGAGTGGTTTGAATGGACGGCTGATGTTGAACCCTTCGATCGTGCACCGTTCGTTGAACATTTGGAGGCCTTAATAATGTCGGAATTCGGTGATCTTGGGCTCGTTGGATTCGTCTCGTCGAGCCGTTCTATTCGATTATAAGCTCGTTAAAATCGGAGACCGTTTGGTAACTCAAATTGCGGTTTGAACCTTCCAACAGCGCTTCGGATCCTTGATTCGGACTCATTTGGGCTCGGATTGGGTTGATCTTGGTGTCGTTGGGTTCGTATTTCCGAGACGCTCAGTTTGACTGTAAGTTTGCTGAAATCGAAGTTCAGGTGCTCCCAGATTTAATTTTTGATGTTTCCAACTTGACTTTTGCCTCGAGATTCGTGCCCGATCAAGATAATTTTTGCATGACGTATCACTATGTAAGTGTAGAATCTCTGTGCAAAATTAAGATATAAACCTCTCATTATTATCGTGAATATTCTAGCACTCAATAATAAAAAATAATTAAAAAGCAGATTAAGATAATAATATCTTAAATCTATTGGCGGAATGAGAATATATTTTCTATATAAGGTTTTTATCATTCATTTCTTTTTCATTTTCATTTCAGTTTTTCAAAAAATTTGAATAAAATTATTCTCGAAAAAATAGCGAGGTTCCTTTTTGTTCTCTCTCGCAGCTATTATTCCGTTCATCAGTTCATGAAAGGTGCCAACATGGCTCCCTCATGGCTGCCATTAGCTTCCTTTATTCGATTTATATGTTAGATTTTTCTTTTTCTTTTTTTCATTGCCATAAAAAAATTGAATTATATATAAAAGAAAATGAATTATCTAATTTTCTGTAAAATAAATGGAAGTTTTGCATATTTATTAAATTTATTTATTATATAAAAAATGTCAACTTCTAATTGTGTTATGCACGCAAGAGTGCCCATCACATTCACCAGGCATGATGAGTAACAATCTTGGCTACAAGGAAGAAAGTGATATAATAAATATTTTCTTTTTTTTTTAATAATGTCTTTTTCATTAATAAGAAGAATTATTTAGGGTCCAAAGCATAACCTCGCATTTTCTAAAATAAATTTATAGCATAGGTTTTATTTGGGGAGAAATTATTACATGCCGTCATTGCACGTCGTCCAGAGACGAATCAGGACGTGCCATGTCACTATTTGCTATGTACCACTGTGTATCGGGGGTGGCGTTACACATCCTGATTCGCATTTAGACGACGGCGTCCGGTGACTGATTCCTCTGATTTAGGACAATTTTCTTTACTGCTTTATATAATAATTTTTTAATACAAAAAATGTTTTAGAAAATAGAAAGAAATCTATCCACAATGGCACCTCAATATCATGATTAAAAGATATTAATGATAGACTTTATAACTAATAGACCTATTTTTTAAATATAATATATAAATAATTTGGAGTACACTAATCTCGCAAAAAATTCAAAGAACTTAAAGGCCATCTTTATACTGATATTTTTTTTTCTTTTTATAACATCAAAATCTCAATGTTTATTTTAAATTAATGGAACTAATAAATCATAATGGAAGTGTCACCATATGGAGAGAAATTATTAGATATAGATATTGTATATGTAGAAAAATAAATCGCATGAAATATCTTATTATGATTTCTTAGATTGCATGAGATTTATCATCCGCACCTAATTCGAAATCTAATAATTTATCTTATAATTGAGGGCTTTAGCTCCTAATCATCATAACATAGATGTGGGAATTTAGGAAAATTAATTATGAAATTTAAATATTTATAACTATATTTGTTAGACTTCTCAAAAACTTTACAAGTTATAGCATGCAAAAATTAGAAACATTTGGATGTGAATTTTATAAATATATAAAACTTGAATGATAAATTGATAAATTGCATGTCTATTTTTTACCATATGCTCATCAAAAAAAGTAAGCATCAATTTACAATCAAAGGAATTAAATAAGTAATATAATAAATCTGATGCATTTTGATTATCATAAATTAATTTTTATCATTTTAAGTTAATCAAACTAATTGATTAATATAATTTCAAGAATAGCAAAAAAAAAGTTTGAGAAGTCATTTAATTTAGGAAATTGACAAATGTATTTATATTTATGCATTCATTTATTGAAAATTAATTTTCATTTATTTTTTTGGTAAATTAGTTTTTTCATTTATTTAAAAACCGGAGTTCGAAAGAAAAAAAAAAACAAGAGAATTTAATAACTTATTATAAAAAAATTAATAAATATTATATTAAAGCCTAGGTGGATTTGCGTTCCGGCAGGTGGGTCCCACTACCTGTATCACCCAATCACAAAGCGACATATGCAAGTGGGCGAGCATATGTGCCATAGAGCAAATTCAGATAATAGAAGTTTTTGTCTTGGAAGTTATTTATTTATTTATTTATTGTAGAAGTATGGCTTTTAAAATCGGACTGGACCGGCCGGTTCAGAAAAGAGAAAGTGAAACCGGTTGAACCGCGAACCGGCTGGCCGGCCGGTTACGGTTCGCCTGAGAACCGTTTTCGCGTCGAACCGCGGTTCGACAGTTGAACCGGGAAACCGGCTCCGAGGAGGTGAGGATCTTCTTTTCCCTTTCTCCTTCTCCTTCTCTTCTTCTTCTCTTTCTCACTTTTGTCCCCTTGGTGTAACCTATTTATAGTTTTCGTAAATAGGCGTCGAAGGGTTGGCTTCTTGACTGTTCGTTGGTCGACGAATTCAATGCGGCTGTGCAGCATCTTCGCCAGAGGTAGGGGCGGGATGCAGCATGGGGGCACGTGCCCCCACTGACTTTATTAATAATTATATATTGATACTATTTTTTATTATTTTTAAATAATTATGATGAAAATTTAATTTTTTTTAATTAGAAGAATTAAATTATTTTCCTATATTCAACTTTATAAAAATGACAAAATTAGAGATATTTCAGTTAATATTTCCGAGGGAATAAGTTCGTGAATAATGCAAAAGTAAATAAGTAGGATGAGAATGGAGAAAGGGCTAATCATGCAAAAGTCGCCAATCTCGTGTCCACTAAAGGATTAAAGTTAGCAAGTGGTTAAGGTGTGATTAGGCCCTGACATTCACCGTTAATCATCAATGGCACGGATGTAATTAGCCGCAATAACTTGCCCAACTATTAATCACCAAAAGTTTTGTCTTATAAAACTAAAATTAACATTAAATAATTAATACGGTGGACATTGCAATAAATCGTGGAAATGGGCAGCCAAGGAAAGGAAGGTTTCCTTGCAATTAACGCATCATAGAGAGAGGCTCGGATTCGGAGGCAAAGGCTCGGGCCGAAGACTTTTAGCAGATAAGAACAACCGGTGTCTCTTCTTCTACCTCGACCACCTTCGACTTTTCCCTCCGCGCGCGCGCGCTTTCTCTCTCTCTCTCTGAGCTATAATTGACCGGTAACAGCCGTTCAGGGAGCTGAAAGTGCACAGAAGACCATGGTGAGTAAGCTTTGTTCTGGTTGTTTGGAAGGATATCAAGTTTTTTTGCTTCTTTTAAAGATGTTGAATTGGGATGTTGATCATGTTTATTGAACTGTTTCAGGGAGGAGGAGGAGAGAACGATAGCCGGTGGCCGCCATGGCTGCGGCCTCTGCTCTCGACGAGCTTCTTCGTTCAATGCAAACTCCACGCCGACGCTCACAAGAGCGAGTGCAACATGTATTGCCTTGACTGTATGAACGGCGCTCTCTGCTCTCTCTGTCTCGGTTATCACCGCGACCACCGCGCCATCCAGGTCATTCCTCCATCTTCTCTCTCCTCCCGTCTTGCTTTCCCGATGGAATAAAAAGAACAATTTTGGGTATTGTGGCTCTCTGCTCTGTTTTCCGCCAATGGAAGAGGTAGCAATTGATTTGTTTCTTTTTTATTTCAGATTAGAAGATCATCATACCACGATGTGATTAGAGTTTCCGAGATACAAAAGGTGCTGGACATTAGCGGCGTGCAGACTTACATAATCAACAGCGCTCGCGTCGTCTTCCTCAACGAGCGGCCGCAGCCGAGGCCAGGCAAAGGCGTCACCAACACCTGCGAGGTTTGCGAGCGGAGCCTCCTCGACTGCTTCCGCTTCTGCTCTCTCGGCTGCAAGGTCCTACCTTTTACCCTTTTCACTTCTTGTTCGAATCAATCTCCATTGCCCTTCTCTGATTCTTCCAATTAAAATTTACAGATTGTTGGAACGTCAAATGAAACCGGAGTCAGGAAACAGGGGAAGAAGAACAGAAAGACGGCTGGATCGGATTCCGATGAATCCTATTCGAGCACTGTTGTGCAGAGTTTTACACCTTCGACCCCACCACCGACCGCATTCAGCTATCGCACCGCGAAGAGAAGGAAGGGGATTCCTCACCGAGCCCCCTTTGGTAGCCTCATTCTAGAGTTCTAATAACTTCGCATAAAAAGAATCAAGATGCCTCCTTTCTCTCTCGTTTAGTTGTGTATAATCTATATAAAGCATAAATAAACGCATGATAAAAACTCCGATTACTGAGCACGCTGCGCTTCTGCTTGCGGAGGCCGGTGCTGTGCTTCTCCAACAGTGAAAGGAGGAGCAGGAGGAGATGGGTAAGCTGAGTTAAGATTGCTGCAGTTAATGGAATAATGTTGTGACGTTAGTGGTTTTTATTATTAAAACTGGTACGTAGTATAAGATAGGTTTAATCCTTTGTCTAAATGTATATACGAAGTTAGCAGAAGAGATTAGAAATGAGAGAGAAATGTATAACTATAGTTGGGAATGCAATAATAGTAATAAGAATAAAATGCTACTTCTATTCCTTTGGATTCACATTTGGCAGCGAAAAGGTGAAGCTTTTCCAATTTCAGAATGTTTATTTGCTTGCAGCGCCGGCGCCGGCGTCGTCGTTAGATCACCGGCGGCCGCCTCACGTGGGCCACTGCTTGCACACGCGGCCTACTTTCTTTGACTGAAAGGTAGATGGCGTATCATGGTAAAACACAAAGCTTGTTTGTTGATATCAATTTCTTTCAAGTTGACATTGTTTCTGGCCGTTAATGGAATAATGGAGGAGGAAAGTTCCCATTGGAAGAAGATAATAATGAGATTTCATATAAGTTTTCTGAAATTTTTTAAATCTGCAGGAGTTTACTTTTCAACTTAAATTAGACTCTGATAGTCTTTCAGTGGAACAAAATGATACTCTGAATGGATTTTTCGTGCTGTTTAAATTTTTCAGCAAAGTTTGTTTAAGGTTTTGAATGAGCGGCTTTCTAAGCAATTTCTATTAAAAAATTAATTGAGAAAACAGTAAAAAAGTTGTCTCAAACTAAGCTTAAATTTTGTGAATCAATACTTAAATGAACTAATACCAAAGTTAAAAATTTGCAAAAGAATTTGAATTTTCATATTAAATTATTAATAAATAAATTTAATAAATCTAGATATAGAAACAATTTAAAAATTAAATTAATATCTAACTACACCAATTTAATAAGATAATAAGTATGTTACACACATGCTTTCTAGTAATTATATAATAAGGAATTCTAATAAATTAGTTAATTGAATTAAAAAAATAAGAAATTGCATTAAATTAATATATATTTTTGTTACGTTAATATGCATGTTCATCATAAACATCATTAGCATTATCTCAATTATCATCAACTTCATACATGTGACAAATACATTTCCTTTTTGCTCGAATTTCTCAACATCCACACAAAGATTAGATCCTCTTTACAAACCCTAAAATAACCAATCAACTTATTGCATAGATAAGTATTAATTCAGTTAGTGCATCGAGCAGCTGGCTTCATTCTTCGGCCTTCGCTTCGACTGGGTTCTCCCGGCTGAGTTCTTATTTCTATGCGCTATTTTGCGATTTGTTTGTGTTTTTCTCCTTTGTTTTTGTCGAATCATCCACCTCCGATCGTTCGTATCTGGAATGGCGATGATTCACATTTATGATCCTGGTTTTTTGGATGAATCATTTAATTCTCGCTCTTTTGCTAATGTCCTAGCTGGTTCTTCTTCGAATGATTTTTTTAATGAGCTCAAGTGAGCTACATTCCATGGTCTTCCTTCTTTCTGGATCTTGGAAGAGGAGATACTGGCTCTCGTGGAGCCTTTCCAATATGCACTGCTTAATTTTTTTCCTTTTCGTCGTCCTTCTTTAGACGTCATTCGCAAGTTCTTTTTCAACTTTAAACTTAAGACGATTTTTCTGTGACGTTGATCAATCCATCGCATGTTCTGATTAAGTTGATGAATGATCTAGGTTATAGTCTGGTATTTTGTCATATATCATACTTTATTAATAATTGCTACATTAAATCAAATAAATAGTCTCTTTCAATTGATATTAGTGTTGAATCTCATGTGATCCCCAGTTGGATATCTTTCCCAAAGTTAAGGCCACATCTCTTCTCTCCCCATATCCTTCATGTTTTAGATTCAATGTTTGGTCAGTTGTTAAAATTCTATAATGCCACATCTGTGGGTTCACGTCTCTCTGTTGAGCATATTTTGGTTGAATTGGACATTACTAAAAAAAATACTTACAAGGTGTGGATTAGTCATGATAATTTTGGATACATTCAGATAGTTGAAATGGAGGCTTCATCTTCCTTTTGTATTTTTTGTAAATGCATTGGACATGTTAGGGGGGAGTGTCACACCCTGTCCTCTACCCCAAAGAATATTCAAGCTACTTCCATCAATCCTCTTTTGTTTGATGGAAATGCTACTACTGTTTTGAAAAATGCTATTAATGATGGTATTGTTGTTGCTATTGTTGAAAAATTGGATAATCCTAGCTCTAATTTGTGTATTGTTGCTTCTAACATTGAAATGTTGCCTGGTGGGGGTAATGATGTTGAACATGGTCTTGGGGTGATGGTTGTTGAGGTTGATGTTCTACATGATCCTATTCCAGTGATGGTGGTTAATTTTGAGGGTGCTCATCTGTCGGTTCTTTTCTTGCCTTTGGCTATTTCATGTGGTAATATTGAGAGTGTTACTTGTGGGGCTAACTCTTAGTCCCATTTTGAGTGGTATTTTTGGTTCTTTGGAACATGAGGACTGTGCTGCTCTTAGTCCTATGGATGTTGTGGTTCCTGATATGCCAATTGAGAATGGAGGTGTTAATGCTAGTTTGGATGTTCATGCCCCCGATATTGTTGGTAATATTGTGGATGAGCCTCTTTCTAATGTTCTCATATCTTTTGGCTCTAATGTTACTTCGACTACTTGTTTGGGGCCGAATGAGGCGATGTAGGTTGTTGATGTTCCGATTATGCTTATTTCATCTGATGATTTGAAATCTCAATTGACTTCCAAATTTGTTCAAAATTGTGAGGTTCATTTTGATTGACTGAATGGTTCATTCTTCTTGACTTGTGGGGATAGTTTAGATGAACAAGAAGATGCTTTCCAAGAAATGTATGGTTTAAATGTGAGTTGTATTGTTCAAAAAATATTTTTCATTGGTGGTATAAAATATCAGAGGCGTAAAGTGAAAAAAGAAGTAATATTTCCCTTTTACTTTTTTCTTCTTCTTCTTTGTTATGATAGTGCTAGGGGTGATTTGGTTATGGATTTTCGATTGATAGCTTCTATTGCCTAGGTGGTTGCTTGCCTTTTGATTTTCTTGCCCTTCGGTTGGGTCGTGTGATGGGTGCTTTGTTTTTGTTTGCTACTTTTTTCTCCCTTTGTGGTTCTTGTCCCGGGTTGGGGGTTTTGGATTGTAGACCCCCCTTTTTTGTTGTTTGTGTTTGCCTTCTATTTCTTGCAGGTGGTTCTTCTTGGTTGCTGTGGCGCTTCATGCTGGATTTTGCTGGCTTTTTTTTTTTTTCATTTGGGGTTTCTTCTTTTTGGGGATTCCATTTTTTACTGTTTTATCACTTTCTTAATTGTATAGAATCACTAGCTTTTAGGTTTTAGTTCAAATGTAGTATTTTTAGTGAGCTTATGATTCTTTAAGGACATGCAATTTACCTTCTACTTAAAGCGTAGGTCCTAATGCGAGATAATGATAAGTACTAATGCATTGTTATTGATTATTTAAAAAAAAAAAGATAAGTACTAATGCAAATAATAATAATAATAATAAAGATGATCAAGCGGTGGCTCGTTGGTTGACAGAAGAATTTCATCTCGCATCATCCGTGTTCGATGCCCTCAACGCCTAAAAAAAAAAAAAAGAAAAAAAAAAGTACTAATGGAAATAAAAACTTAATCCATCTAAAATATAAATATATCAAAAAAGACAATGAGAGCAACTATATATTTGATAAATCTTATGCTTATGTTAGATGAAGCTCCCACTGATTTCTTCCCCTGTCTAAGATCGACGAAGCTCAAGTCAATTTTCCTCACAGTTTGGTAAAAGACTGAAGGATTTTGCGATCATGGGCTGAGTAGGCGGGCAGATGGAGAAAATTGATGTGGGTGATCAATGAAGCAGAAGGCAAAAGAAATGTTAATAAAACAGGAAATGTTAACAAGAAATAAGAATTAATTAACATGTAAAAGATGAATAATCCTAAAATAGTAATAAGCTTGCTGTGTGCTAAAAGAGTCATGGCCATAAGTGTGAGAGACACCATCATTTTTAGTATAGTACAAAATTTTGATATACAGAAATTGCTAGAGACACCATCATTTTTATAAGATAAAAATTGTTATGTTATATGCTTATGATTACTGTTATTTTGTGTTTGTAAACTTTGTGTTTTGTGAAAAAAAAAAAAATAGAAGAAAAAATAGGAAAATTGAACAAGTATTGCAGCACTAGAACTTATTTCAGCGCCAAGGCGCCACACCCTCAGCACCGCAATGAAAAAGCTTACCAAAAATCGGTTGGAGAGCTTAGTGTTGCAGCACTGAACCGGAGCGTCATAGCACCAAATCGCCCAGTGCTATGGCAGGAGATAGTTGAACCGATGAACGGTGACGATGATTGATGAATTGGCGCACCAATTCAGTAGTGCCACCAAGCCAGCCTTCCAACGCTAGTTCAATTAAAAATTAAAAACTATAAATAATTATCTCATTACTTGCGTGAGAGGAGAGGCCACTACGAGAAGTCATTGGTGGTGAGAGTGTGTGAGTGCGTATGAGTGGTAAAGTGGAGTGTGTAGCTTGTGTTCATTGTGTCATAGTCTTATATTGAAGTAGAGTAACACAAATGAGTGAACAAAGGATTGTAGTAGTACTTTCGGGTAATTTTTAGACATTACTTGTGTTTCTTTGTCTGTGTTTTGAATGTATCTTGGGTTGTATTTTTGAACAATTAAGTTAATAAAATAAAATGCTTGTAATGCTTATTATGTTTCTTGTAAGCTTCAACACCTCCATTTGTAGCTAATTATTTACTTTTCTGGATTTGTGATGAATTAAAAAAGCATGTATTGCTTAGAGTAGGGTTGAATGTTTATTAAATTCATGTTATTTTTATTTTCTTCACAATTAAGTTGGTTTATGTATAGTCCTTGCATAAATTCAAAATACTATGTGATCCTAAGCCTTGATAGATAGGCTAAAAGAGCAAATAAAGAACTTAGAATGTAATCTGTTCATTCATAGACATATGGTGGCTTGGGTTATAGGGTCCTAAGGAGATAGTTTAATTGCAGTTAGCATTAAATTTAGCTTAGTCTCAAATGAACTTGATAGAGATGAGGAGAACAATTACTCTGATCTACAACAACTTTAGAAAACATCTCTCTCTAAGGCAATCATGTTCTTTTAAGGATTCATAGGTTCATAACTTTATAATATTAGAAACTTTGTTCTTGTATTTTGAAGCTTTTATTTTTATTTTTTTACATTTGCAATCACATTTTTGTTAGTTCTCTAGATAAGCATAATAGTCTAGTAAACATTAGTAATTTGCACGTAGAAGATTGACATTCTATTCATCACTTTATTACTTCATGTGATAACATGCACTTGCAGTTTAAACAGGATCTACACAAAAGAAAAATTAATTTTACTTCAAAATTTAATTAGAAACTTAACCATAAGTAAACCCCTGCTAAAAATACAAGAACCTAAAATTAGCAATTGGTATAGCCCAACCCATTTCCCATCAAGATTTTAAGTGGAAATTTCATGAAAAGTGATAAACTAATTTTTTTAAATATAAAAAGAGAAAAACTATGGGATTTGACTATGTTGGAATGATTCCACTATTGTTTGTCATAAGTTACAATACAGAAAGTGTTGATACAAATTACTTATAATGAATTATGTGTTACAAGTTGAAATAGCTCTAGGGGATGGGAGAGCTGTCTTCAAAAGTCATTTGCTTTTTGTTTGATCATTTTTTTCTTATGCGGGAAGTTTAGGAAATAAGAAGTCTAAGATAAATCTTATAGTTGATTTTCGGGAGTCAAAGCTGGCGAATACGACATGAATCGACCTTATATGCAATGATGTGCGTTGATGTTATTGGTGTAATATGTGAAAAAGTTTGTTGGTGCTGTTATAGCAATGTGACATTGGTTTGAGGGTCGTAGTTGGAATGATTATAGTCGAGGAATTGTGGTTAGGGAAACATGGTTAGAGGATCGCAGATTAGAGATGGAAGTTAAAAAAATATAGTCAAGTAATGGTGGTCAATAGACTGTAGTCGGGTGTATGTGATCGAATGACCATAGTTGAGTAAATGTTGTCAAAAGATCGTAGTTAGTTCGACGGCGATGGTCAAGTTTCAAAAGCCCCACAACAATGGTCGGGTAGTGATCTAATGGCAGCGATCAAGCAGTGGTTTGACAAAAGTGGTCAGGTGGTTGGTATGACAATGGTGGATGGATGGCGAAGGTTTGACATTGCAATCAGGCAATGAATATTCGATGGGGATGATTAGGCGGTGGTCCGTTACTACAACTGAATGATGGTTTGACTATGGGTGCACATGTGAAGCTTCAGGATTCTTCAAGCCTAGAAATGCCCTTGAATCTTAAGCCAAAGGTCCTTCCTCTTTATTTAGAGAGTTAGAGCATATTTATATATTTTTAAAATTGATATGCCCATAAATATGAAAAATTTTTAAAACCCTCCATCTGACAGCTTGTGCCTTATATTCATTACCTTGATCATAATACATTCATCGATCACTTAACTACATGAATATTGTTAGAATTATGGGACATTTGGCTTGTTTGATTCTTCCCGTAGAGACATTTGATTTAACTAAAAGCATGTCATATTTGGAGATCAAATGGTCCTCCAATTAATATATCAAAATTTTCAATTATGCTTTAACTACTTAATCAGAACTTATTTATACTTAAATTGAATTGCTTTTGTTGTCAATGGGTTCATTTTGTCGATACATACGACTGAAATATAAGTTTACTAAAATTAAAGTTTGAATGGGTTTAAATTTAATTTAAAAAGTTTTCAATTCAAATATGCTGTTAGATTCGTGCCATATTAAGTCAATTTTTAATGGCACAATTAAACTAAAATATGATAAATAAAAATATTAAAAATACATAACTAAAAGTTGACAGTAAGATTCTATTGATATTAAGTTGCATTATATCACTACTTGTTGCAAGCTGGTAAATTTAAGATTGTAGAATAAGAAAGTTTTATGCCCTAGCGGTGCACGAATGTCCAACATACAAACAGATGAATGTGAGGGCATGGGAACGCTTGAAAGTTTTTACGTGAAAAATTAAAAGGGGAAAAACCATGGGTCTTGTCTGGGAAAAACCATGGGTCTTGCCTAGGTTAACAAATTTCACAATCTATGATTGGTTCGTCCCTTAACATCAAGAGGATGAGATTACAATAGTATAAAAAATCTGTTGAAGTTTGTATGGCTGCTCAGGGCTAAATGACCACGGGTTATTATGGTAGTGGTTTGGCATGGGAGGTTCGATTGGGGTGGTCGGCTAACGATGAGTTGATGGCCACAGTTGTCCAATGGCGATAGTCGGACGGTGATGGAGGAAACTATGAGGTAGAGGTCTTGCGGTCGGTTGATCAATTGAAGGTCTGGTAATAGCGCTTGGGTTAAGGTCCAACAAATGATTGGCTGGTGAAGGAGGACGACGGGTAGGTGGAAGACTGGAGATGATGATCAATCTTTTTAGGCAAAGTTGATTAGTTGGAGGTCGGACATCGATGATCAATCTGAGGTCCGACGGCTACAGTCGAACAATGGTACGATAGCTACAGTCTGACGAGGGTCCGAAGGCTACAGTCAGATGAGGGTCTGACGGCCTTGGCTGGTCGGTCAAAGGTCCATCAATGACACTAAGTGGCAAGGGTTCGTCGTCGTTGGTACTTGAGTAAAGCTTGTGGATTTTTCAAGCTCGGAGCTCTCTTCAATCTCTAGCAAAGTGTCCAATCTCTCCCTCATGCAAATATTGGGGCCTATTTATGGATTTTTTTTAGAATGATATGCCTCGTAAATATACAAAAAGTATGTAGCACTCCATCGGATAACCTGTATTGATTCTCCCAATCATATGGCTTTTTTTTTTTTTTTTTTTTTTTTGCATTTAGTGCTTAAATGATGTTAGAATCAAACAATCTTGGGCTCATTGTATTTGTCTAGTTGAGATGCTCAATTCAACTATGAACATGCTAAATTTGGAGATGTCTTGAAGCTTCCAAATATACTTCAAGCTCTTGGATTGGAGCAATTTTGATGTTTTTAGGTTTGTCTCATCGAGACGTTTAGTTTGACTATAAATTTGTTAAAATTGTAGTTTAAATGATCTAGAATTGATTTTAGAAGTCTTCAATTTAGTATGCATTGAGATTTTCGTTGATGTATAACTACTAAATATATATATTTAAACATGTTCTAATGGATCAAATTTACGTAAATAATATATGAGTTATCATCAAGCTTAATATCAAGCATTTACCAAGTTATTTGTTGAATGATAAACGATTTTATTCATGAATACAAGTAAACAAGTTGGATCATATTCATGAATATAATTAAAGAAGTTGAACATTGTTCATGTTTGATTTTTTTAAACTTCAAATTTTCCAAAGGTATTCAAAAAATTTTAGTTACTAATTTGATTGAATTTGAACAAGTATTAATTGACTCGAGTTCGAGTTTTTGAAATTCACTTGATGAGTACAAATCTTAATGCATTGCCAATGTTCTAGCCTTTTAGAACTAAATTAAGGAGCATTTGAGTTCTAATTTCAACAAATTTATAGTGAACTGAACGTCTCTATAAAATTAATTGATAAAAATATCCTCATTCGAGTTTAAGTGTGTCCAAACCAAGCATTTGAAGTATTATTGAAAATTTTAGGATATTAATTACAGAATGAATATTCTCTAAATCTTGCAACTTGCATGCTTAAGATTAAATCGAGCATCTTGGTGAGGCAAATCCAATTAATGCAAGATCACTCGATTCTAAGATATTTAAGCCACCTAAATGTCGAGCAAATGGTATACGATCAATGTTTCAATATGGGTCATCTATTGAAGTGTTTGAAATTTTGGCTAGATTTAACAAAATGTACTCCCAAAATACTACAAATAATTTCTTATTTTCCATTTCAGAGTGGCCTTGAGGTGAGTTTAGCGTGATCTTGAAGATCTAAAGAATTTTAAAGCTTTATATCGCATTCAACACCAACAAGTACTGTTAGCTACAGTCATTTCACTTCTACCATCCAACCACGGTTGTCCAATGGTCGTTATTTAACTACCACCACCCGACTATCATATGTTATTTATTGTTATATGATTACCGACATCTAAGCATCATTATTAAAGCGTTATCATTCGACCCAGTGTCACCTAATTAACTGAATCCAACTGTCATCTTTATCCCTCAACTACTTTTCCAATTAGCTCTCTACTACAATTACAAAAGACCAAGCTTAGGTTTATTATTTTCTAACCCCGTCTTTTCTAATTGAGAGGAAGAACAAACCTCTATAACTTTATTTAAATAGTTGATTATTTCATATAAATCATGCCCCATGATTTTCTCGTCTCAAGTTTCTTAATTAAGTAAAAAACTCTAGCATCTTTTGCATTATTCTCTTTTATTTATATAGACGCTAGATCTTCATATAAAATACAAAAATGAAAATCAAATTACGATCCAAGCCCGTGATCAATCTTACGAAGTAGAAGAAGCAAGTACTTTCTATATGTATACATCAAATCACTTATGCTGAGCTCGAGCCAACCTAGCTAGCTAGAAGAGTTCATTCTCGTGTGCCGATCATATTGAATGTATCGTGTTTCTATCCCCACATATAAAAAGGGGGTTAGAGGGCAAATTTAAGGGCACATTAAAGCTTATTAGTGCAAGCTCTCTACTTTTTGGTAATGAAACACCATAAAGTTCTCCCTCCCCTTCTGTCTCTTTATCACTTTGTAAGATTCGGATATCAACATTGAGTTTGAGGCCATTATTAGTGAAAGTTGGCCAAGATGATGTCTCTTCTTAATTAGAATAAAATATTAGAATACTCCAAATTAGCTTAAAATCTTGGGCAAAATTTTCAACTAATTATGTTTAAAATTTTAATTAAGTGATTAGGTACGTTAAAAAATTAATTTAAAAATATATGTAATTGCCGAATGAATGGGCGACTTTATCCTAACTTAGGTGCAGACTGAACTAGTCGTTAGAACACATCATACAAAAAGAACATTATATATATATATGTCGCCCAATATACTGGTGACTTATAGAAGTTATATTTAAAAAAAAAACTTTAACAAGTTCAATAATTTATTTTTCATGTAATCTCTATTATTTATAATAAATGGCTGATTATTGATTACCTTTATATTAGAGCATTGTGATTAAATTATACTTACGTAAGTCGTCTATTGGTGGGCAAATTATTGCATCTGGTCACCTGACTTGTGAACATCCAATCCAGAGACGCCACCTCATCCGAATGCACTGGGCCCCAATATTTTTGAGTGACATGGCATGTTTTTATTGGTGTTCGGACGAATCCGGACACCGGACACAATAATTTGACCCATTGGCAAATTATTGCGTCCGGTCACCTAACATGCGGACATCCAATCCAGAGACACCACCTCACCCAGATGCACTGGGCCCCGATATTTTTGAGTGACATGGCGTGTTTTTATTGGTGTCCGGACGAACACCAGACACAATAATTTGCCCTATTGGCAAATTATTGTGTCCGGTCACCTGACATGCGGACATCCAATCCAGAGACGCCACCTCACCCGGATGCACTGTGCCCCGATATTTTTTAGTAACATGGTGTGTTTTTATTGGTGCCCGGACGAATCCGGACACCGGACACAATAATTTGCCCCATTGGCAAATTATTGCGTCTGGTCACCTGACATGCGGACATCCAATCCAGATATTATAAAAAATGTGAGGCAACTTAGTTTTTGATCTACCCAAGTCATTAGTTTTCGATCTACTTAGTGTCCAAGTGGCATTGAAGGGTAAAAAAAACTGGCATAGTCGTCCGTTCAATAGATGACTATGGCTATTTTTAAACTATTTTTAAAACATATTTAATTTTCTAATTAGTTCTTAAACTGTGATTAGTTTACAATTTTGTCCTTTTATTTATGATGTTGGTTTGTTCATTTTGTTTGGTTCTCTTAAATATTTGGCTTAATCATGCACCGCTTCAAGTCTAGTTTTATTGATTATTATATTGAAGATTTGAAGAAAGGAAATGTCTTGTACCATGCTGATCGAAGGCTCTTGTACAAGTAGGTTTTGTTTGGATTGAAATAAAGAAAATGAAATAAAATAAGAAATAAAACTAAATATAAAAATCTATCCACATATGTAATTAAAATTTGTATGAAATAGCAATTTTATGCCTAAGTCAATAAATTAATATAAAGGATGTACAGCTGCAACTTTTTATAAATGTGATTATAAAGTTGTTAAAAACAATAGAAATATCAATGGTCAAACCAAAACTTTGGTTTCTGCCTAAAAAATAAAGCAATAAAAAAGTTGTCTTGAATGAAGCCTTATGTTCAGTTTGGACGACTGTAATGTTTTATAAAAGTAATTGTGAAGCAGTTGTGAGGAAAATAATTTTACTTGGAAACAGTTGTAGATATTATAAAAAAAAGATTATATAAATATAATAGTTGTTTTCTTAAAGCTACCATACATTAGCAACTCTGGTTGCAAAAAATAGTTTTCCACAATAGAAATTTTTAGAGAGCAACGAGAAAGTGGTAACTAAGCAGAATTATGCTTGTAATTTGAGAAACAAAACAGTGTGAAAATTATCTCAAACATACCCTTAAGCACAAATAAGAATTAAATACATATATGATTAAAAATTTGAGCATAATGACTAATTTAAGACTTAATTTAATTTTTTGCCAATCAAAGGTCACCCTCATCAATTGCCCACCTCTAGATTATATTGGGTGTTAATGGGGCTTTATTGAGCTTATTTTTAAGCCATGATGTCAAATGAAAGAAAGAGAGAAAGAAAGAGAATTTTAGATCCAATTGAAAATTCAAAACATAAAAACTTTATAAATAAAAAATACACACGCAACCAATTCATAATGTAAGAGCCCACTCATCAATTGCCTACTCCCGATCGCATCCGGTGTGAATCGGGTTTTGATTGGAGCTTAATTTTCTAAGCCATGATGTCATTAGTTTGGCGACCCTTATCAAGAAATCAAATAAATAAATAATAATAAACTATATATATTTTTTTTTTCTCTTCTTCTTCCCTATTCATGTGGGCCACAGTGGCGTAATTGGGCCTGTCAATTTCAGCTGCCGGCTTAGTAGACTTCGGACAGCGACGGGCTTCTGTCTGGGCCGCGTGCTTCGGTTCGTCCGTCAGCGGCCGGCCCTTTTGTCGCCGGCGCTTCACGTTTTAGGTATGATTATGTGGCTAATTGCGATTACTAATTAGGCTTAAAGTTTTGATCGATACAGAGATCTTATCATTTTGCACCTGAAAGCAACAAGAAGCATTGTACTTTCATTATCTATCTCTCCAAGTGGTGGTGGGTCTTTTTGTACTTTCCTTTTCTCTCTCCAAGTGGTACAGAGAAGCTTTTCAAATTACATTTATTCAATGCGTTTGTGGGGCCCTCTATCGCCACCTCCTTCTTTAATGGTGGCGACTCATTTGTCCTTTGATGATCTGATGAGAAATATAAAATAACTTTATTTGATTTGTATGGAAACCTACCCTGAAGAACTTTATGGATCTTAGTGTGTGATATTAATGTGGATTAATTTGAGGTTAAATGATTAAGCTCATGCTTTCTAAACACAACTACATTAGCATTCTAAGGGTTTGTTTGGACGGCTTTTTTAATGCTTATTAAATCAGGTTTTTAGTACAAAAATAAAAACTTTGAACTAAAAAGCTGCTTAAGAAGCAGTAAGAAAATTATCACAAACAAAGCTTAAATGATTTAATTTTCGTTTGAACAACTTTTTATTGCTTTATAAAACACTATTTATTACTAAAAATTTTAGTTTAGAAAATTTATGTGCTATTTTTTTAAGAAAGTTATCTCCAATAATGAAGCTTTAGTAAAAATTACGTTCTCAATTTGTATTAGTTTAAGTTAAATGTACAACAAGTTGTATTCAAAGACTAAATTCATACTTACTAAAAGTCTAATACTTATAACACACGAAATTTTGATGAACAACTAGTTTGAAGTTATTTGATTGTGGTAGATAGAGGAGGATTTCATTTGTATGAAGAGAGTAATCAATGCTTTAAAAAATAAATGAATTGATTTTATCTTCTTTTATCACATATACATAATCATCATCATTATCATTAAGTTTTTTCATATTAAATGTGACGATAAAATTGATGTATAATGATATGCTGACCAAGATGATTTATATTAGTATTTATAGGTAAATGGACTCTTTTATAAATATGATTTTGATTTGTGCAAATTTCACAAATAGAGAAGAACTAAGGGGTATGTAGTAGATTTGACATTATTGCCCTCTTTGGCCGCCATTAACTAATTATTCAAATTAAATTATCATCAACAACTACATTAGAGAGGCCCTCACCACAATGATAGAGAGACATCATCATTGCTTTATAAGTTATCATTATGATTGTCATTGGATACCTCAAGGTTAATATATATAGTAGCTTTAGGGTTCATAACATGCTCTATTATAGTTCATGTTCTATTATTCTCTCCTTCTACTTCATGATGGTATGTACATGAAGGGCATCAAAACATTATGAAGTTCTTGTTATGAGTAGAATCTGATTGTATTGATCAATCGGGTTGACCAATTTCTTTGGACCTCAAGTTTCTTGTGCTCACTCGAGAATTTAATTGAGTTGATCAATTTGGTTTATTCCAATTAAAAAAAAATTCGTACAACGTCCCAACGCTGTGTACTTGAGCACCTGGCACTATGTTCTCGAGCATCACAATTGTCTAGATATGGCGCCGTAGTGGATTAAGACAGGCTTTGGGCATCGAAGCACTCGAAACTGGCGTCGCAACAGTGCATGACGGGCTGGACGGTTTTCTTTCTAATTTTTTCTGAAGGGTTGCATCCATTGGAGTTATTTAACTTGGCTTTCTCCTTTATTTATGTCTGTAAGATATAAAGAATGGTGTATGTGAGAAGATAAGTCAGGGGAGAGAGAGAAAAGAGAAATATGTATTTATTTCTTTCAATTTTCATAGTGAATTTCTTGGTGTAGTGTGACTACATAGTTTTTTTTCCTAATTTGAGTTTTTTCACGTTAAATCTATGTGTCCTTTACTTTTTGCTGCTTTTATTTTCTTACTTGTTTCTTCATTGTGGTGTTTACTCCTCATCTCCAACAGTTCATTTAGATCTTTTCTAAAGTCAAAATCTAGTATCGATCATGCTCGTTCGTAACTAATAAAATTCTAAGAACTTCATCAATTAAAAGAGATGCTAATTCAACTCCTAGATTAGAGAATAGTTTAATAACTATTTAAAACCCTCATCATACTTTTGACAACATCAATATGGTTTCTATCACAATTAACCAGAGGGGGGTCCCATTAGATCCCAGAGGAGCTATTACTCTTTGCCTCTATTATTATTGGTCAATCATTATTATGTATGTGACATGATTAGCATCCACATGGTTGCCTAAGTTATAGGAGGCTAAGAACAAAAATCATATGAGAAATTTCATATAAAAAATCCTACGCAAAAATTCTTCATTGTCACAATGAGATTTATATTTACATACCTTCTATCATTTTAAAAAATAGCTATATTTAAAATCAAATAATTCTCAATACAATATGATTGGTGATAAGAGCATTCTTATATAACTTTCTAGAAGGAATTCATTATATTTCTATCGGAAGGGTAAACCAATACCTACCATCAAACCAAATGCTTTATTCTTCGTTCTAAATAACTAATCATTCTGTACAAATCTAAAATGACATGGAATTTATTTTTCACCTTTATTTAAAGCTTCATTATGGACAGCTTTCTTAATTCTTTCAAAAACAATTTTTTAGCATAAAAAATTCTTGAATAAAAGTTATTTTAAAAAGTAATAAGAAAGCTGTCGACCCAAATGAAGCCTAAGTATCTCATAGAGTGGTTCTCAAAAGCAAAGTAAGCGCAACAACATTTTTTTTTTTGAAAATTAAGGGCAGCGACCAAACACACACAATATATACACGAGATTCGAACCAAGGATCTCTAAGCTGGGAAGAGCCAAACTCCCAACCAACAAATCAAAAAGAGATGTGTAGTACAGTTACAATGATTACAGAAGTTCGACGGTGATAAATGATTGAACATAAAAGCCTCTAAAGGCATAATAGTGAACAGAGGATCTCTCTTACTTGGGGTTCTCTGCAAATAAATTCTCTCAAATTGTTCTTTGTGAGCAAAAGGAAGAACAGAAGGCACAAAGCATCATTAAATTTTCATTGGAATAAATGCACCATTAATAAAGTACTAAAACTCTAAGTTGAATGGCATTCCTCTTATTTTTCTTCTGCGTGAAAATCTTAAAGAATTTTTTATTTTTATTTTTTCAGATTCCCGTCCATTTTTTGAAAGTAATGGAAAATGAGGGTTGAAAATGTAAAAGAGTGAGAAACGAAGGTGGCTTTTGCAAAGTGATAGGCTCCATCTTCCACAAATAAATAAATAAATAAAATTGTCGTTGCCTCGACTATAAATTCAATATGTAATATTAAAAAATTAATAAAACAGAGAAAATTTAAGAACATCTTGCTAGACTTTATATTTTACCTGCTTCTATTACATCAATGCAATGTGCAAATATAATAAAAATTTTTGGGCTAATAAAGTCGTAAAGCTTTACATTTTATAAAGATAAATGAGCTTCACGTGGATTTCCATCATATATATATATATATATATATATATATATATATATATATATATATATATATATATATATATATATATATATATATATATATATATATATATATATTTTAGACATTTAGGTCATTTAAGACAAACTCACACACACAACGCATACACATGGACTCGAACCTTTGACCTCTTAGTTGGAAGCCTATGCTCTCAACCAATAGGCAAAGGGGAGTTGTGTTCCATCATATATTTTAACCATTAGTTCTTTTCATAGAGTTTTTTTTTTTGTTAAGAAAGTAAATAAAAAGAGGATACAAATCCTTTTTTTATAATTTAGTAAGGAATGTTAATTTTTGAATTAGAATATTTTATTTAAAATTTATTTGAGATGAGATTATAATTATTAAATTTATTTTAAGATTAGCATAATGCATTGTCTATTAATTGCAATTTGTAGTTTAGTCACCTCAATTTAAATTCAGTGGTCAAAATTTTATCCCAACAAAGTTTTGATTATGATATATATATATATATATATATATATATATATATATATATATATATATATATATATATATATATATTTGTAGAAGGAGCTAGTTCTATGTAGAAAATCCAATGTTTTGCTATAGTTAAAGCTCCAACACTTCATCTCTATTTTTTTAAATTCTCATCAAAATATAATAATTTATAACTCTTATATTTGCACAAGCCTGCTTAATTATTGAAAAATTATTCCATGAGAATATTGGATGCCGTCCAGAGTCGAATCACAGTGCGGTTATATACAGGGTGATATGACACACTCTAATTCGTCTCCGGATGGTCCGTTACCCGCACAGAATAAATCTATACACACACAAAAAATATATAAATTCGATAATTCAAAAAGAATATTAATTTTATAAACAGAAAAGATTTTAATACTATATATGCTACCACCACCAATATAAAAACTACAATAAATATTACACGACAATTCTCTTCAACGTGAGAACTTCAGTTAGATTTCATTCATTTTCGAAACAGTAATATATACATATGCGTCGATCATGAATTGTAGTAGCCTTGCTTGTACTGGGAGAAGAGTTTGTCGGTCTTGGATGCCCGGAAGGCAAAGCAGCCTGCAACGTATATGAAGATGAGGGCAACGAGGGCGAGGAGGAGGATGAGATCGGCTCGTCTCCATTCCCGGCTTAGGTTGGCGAGGAGACCGGCCTTGCAGGAATCACAAGCGTAGCAGAGTTGCGTCTGATCATTGCTCCACTGCATGCAATCGCCTTCTATCTTCTGGTTTATTGGGCTGATCCAATAGGTTGGATTGACGAATGTGTATCCACAGTCTGTCGGTGGCTTGCAGCATCCTGACTGAGCAAATTAAATGTAGAGGATTAGTACTTTAAGCGTTTGATATATTTTGGGGAATTTAGAAATAATTTGTAAATCAAATAAATATCGATTATGATATATTAAAATTTAAAAACAAAGATATTATTCAGATTTTTTTGAGATTCTTCATTTAGTTTTAACTTCTATAATATTTATTTGTTTATAAAATATATGATATTAATAACTGAATTGATTTGATTTTGAAATTAACATAGACAAAGGCAAAGGAGCTCTAATTTACCATCTACTAATATTTGCTACACCATTCTATATTTTTTTATAGATTTGCATGCAATGTCATGGATATTGTTTGGTTTATCGTCGTGCTGTTGATTGCATTGTTGGATCTATATGTAGTCCATATGACTACCTACCTCAAATGTCAAGATTTTTTTTTTTTTAATACCTATTTTGAAAAAGATGTGCTGCAATTATCCTTAGAAATTTTACAAACAATATATGATTATGTTATGACTGCATTTAAGGTTAGTCGACATAATAGAGTGAATAGCATAAAAAACATGGAGCTCGTTTTGATCTGTTGGTTGGAGCTTTAGCTATCAATGAAGAAGTTTTGAATTCGAAGCCTGCGTATGTAATGTGTGTATGAGTTTATCTTAATTGACATAAATGTCCAAAAAAAGGATAAAAACAATTGACTAGATAGAAAAACTACCATTTTCCTTTTACAAACATTTCAGATATAAATCTCCTTCTTGTTTTAGCCTTCAACTAAAATTATTGAGAAATTTGATTTTTACTCTGTGATCATTAAGATTCTATCTTTTATTGAAGTTTTGGTTCTAGTTAATTTATCTTATCTTTGGCTTTATATTTTCAACAATAACATTCTTTTCATTTTTTCAGAAAAATATCTACAGATTAAAAATGTTATCTTTTAATCTTTATATTTAAAAATTTAAAATAAATTCTTTCAAATGATTTTATTTTAAATTTTAATTCCTCCACTAACTCGTATCTATATAATTCCATAGTTGAAGACTTAGATTTCATTTGGGACGGCTTTCTTATTGCTTTTTAAAGCATAAAAAAACTGCTTTAAGAAGTAGTAAGAAAGCTATCCCAAACGGACAGTTAGGCTTCGTTTGGGACGACTTTCTTATTGCTTCTTTAATTTTTGTACTTGAAACTTATTTTAAGAAGCAAGAAAAAAATCATCACAAACGAAACTTCAAAATACCATTAGGTGAGAATACAACAATAGTAAATAGAAGACGCACAAAATAATTACAACTAAAATTATATTTTAAAGTAGTCATAAACCATTAAGCTAAAATGACACCCATGTACTAATTTTCAATCAAATTTTATTACAAAATTATGTCTAAAAAATAACATTTATATTATAGTTTTAGCCATTTACATTTTTTTTAAAAGATTATGAATTTTAATAGTTAGTTTTAAGTTTTAACTACAATCCCAATTTTAAGAAAAAAATAAATATAATTTAATAAGAATTTTTAAATCAACAATTTATTAATGTTATAGAAATTTTTATTTAATCACATAATGTACAATTTAGAAAAAAAAATCAATAAATTTAAAAAATCTAACGATGGATTGAGCTTAGATATAATTATACTCCTTAGAAAGAAAATATCTAATGAAGATCCATTTAAAGCCCAGCCCATTATTTCCATATTAGTACGGCCTATAACTTTTCGGTTTGGTAAATAGGCTTGTTCCGTGTAGGTCTAGCCCACCTGAGAAAGCAAATTCTAGTCAGAATTTTAGGTTTACAAGTTATAATGACCCGGTAATGACATTTCCGGTAAGAAAAATAGATGTATTAGATATTTGACTTATGTTAAAAAAGATAGAGATAAATCTAAAAAGATTAATTAGAAAATATTACTAATAATATTTCTTTATTAGATTTAAATGAGAAATTAACTTTTAACAAGGCACAGAGGAGAAAAAGGATTCATGTAACAGACCCCACATAGTGAGATAAAGGCTTGATATTGTTGTTGTTGTCGATAATTTTATGTACGACAAAAGGATTAATTGATTTATTAATAATAACAAAATCTTACATATTTATAATCAAAATGAGTGTCACAACAAAAGAAGCTTAAAATCATTTAATCTCAAGATCAATACGTATAAAATATTTTTCAATTGAGGGAATCGTCATTAATGATTCATTAAAGTTGAGAAAAAGACTCATTTGCATAATAGACTATTTCAATCGGGCTATGTTGCATTTTTTTTTTTTTTTTGAGTTTTTTGTTGGTAATTGAAAAATATTTCATAAATTTATATTTAAGGTTTGTTTGATTTCAAATGTTTAAAATTTAGGAATACTTTAATTCATTTTAGGTATTTGAAATTCTTATAATATTTTGGTTGACTTTAAATTAAATTCAAGAGACAGCTTTTTTAGTTGAAAAGTAAATTATATCTAAGATTGTTTTCTTATCTTTAGTTAAAAATAAAATGATTTCGAATTAAAAATCTATTTAAAATTAAAAAAAATTGTCTCAAATGAATCCTAAGTTAATTATTAAATTGGATGATCATCATTTTTTTTTTTTGATATCTTAATCTTTTGTGTTGTGTACTTTGGTGAAAAATAACGAGTACTATAGCATCGACGTATATTAATGCTAGTTTATTGTTTGTTTCAATTTTTGATTATTTCATGAGGGTTTACTAATAATTCAAGAAAAATTAACTCTCATACCACTAATGGATGCACGTTGTAAAATCTATATTTGCAAAAGTTTCAAAAATTAAGTAACCGAGTTTGATCTACTAATAAATCAGGTTTTTATAGCACTTTTGTTGGCCTACTGCAGTGGTTTAAACACCTACTAATTTATTTACAACGGTTTAGAAATTGCAGCAAATCTAATGTATTTGTGTTCACTACAGGCTTTAGCAACAATTTCATGAATACTAACCAAATTCATGTTGCTTTCTTGCCTTGGGCCAAAAATAACACATGATGTCGAGCAGGAGCTAGGGCACGAGCACCGACATGGGAGGTAGAGGGGAGATGTTAGTGATTTTAAAATTGTGAAAAGTTTGCTGCTGTTTGCAAATACAAAGAGTTATGAAAAATTTAAGTTTTTGATAATCTTTTAGCAGCTGTAAAAACCACTGCTTATAATAATTACTGCGGAAATCTCATATTTTAGATAGTGTCTATAAGTGGACAAAAATTTATATGAGAAATATTTTACATGCATTCAGTTCTATGCTCATAAGTCCTTAATGAATTGTGCTTAGGAAGCTCATGTTCTGTTAAAAAATAATGCTCGAAATAAAATAAAGAGAAAATAGACATCAAATATAAATTTATGAAAAATTTTATCGTTTATAATGGGAGAAAAGCAATACTAACTTGAAGAGGAGTTAAGCTCGCATAAAAGAAATCTTGTGCGAGGCGATACGTCTGGTTGAGCTCCGAACAAGTACTGGTAGAGCTCAAACACGTTCGAATTCGATCCCACTTCTCTGAACTCTCCACTCGCCGGCGCAGCCAGCCTGAATAATCCTCGAGCCGGTATTCCTTATAAATCCGATTCGGAACGGCTCGATCCGAGCCACCACTGGTAACCACGAAGATAAATATCACGAGTGCTGTGAGGAAGAGGATGACCAGGAGCATGGCCACTAGGTAGAAGAGTAGCAGTGAGGGAAGCCGCCATAGGGCTCCGATGAAGCCGGTGAGACCGATGAGGAGGACAATGATGCCGACAACGATGACCGGCCATTGGAGGAGCTTGACGCAAGAGTTGTCAGTCTGTGTGGTTAGCCAGATGCCGGCGGCGATGATGGGGATTGAGAGGAGCATGGCGGCGAAGTTGATGCCGGCGATAAGAGTGTTGCTTAGTGCCATGGGTTGCTTGGGGGGTGAAGGGGAGGAGGAGGAGAGTGATTTAATAATAGAGACAGAGAGAATATTATGTATCGTTGGGAGCTTTTGATGGGCAAAGGATTGATACCAAGCAAAGAGAGATGGCTTTGCTTTTTTTGTTGGGTTGAGTTGTAATGGCATCTAAGATAATTTCTTTTTTTGGGAAATTTCGGGGCTTAGCCCATGTATTAAAAACCATGAAGATTACAATCTCTAAACCAAAACAGAACAAATAAAATACATGTAATTTCTATACCCCCAAAGCCCAAAAAGGAAGTATGAAAAAAACGGAAGAGGAGGAAAATAGGACTCAGAAAAAAGAACTACTCCCAAAAATTCAAAGCCTGGGAAGAAAACCAGGCATCCAAAGCGTCCAGCAGCTCGGAATGGGGCACTGGTTGCCTCAGGGATACAAGATAACAGATCCAGGACCCTCACAGTGTCCCAAAAAGCAGCACCCCAAAGTCGCAAAAATCATACTATTAGCACATCCAGGTTGCCCGTAGACCCTCCACGGATGAGCTTGGTGTAGTCCATGGCTCATCATAGTCCAAACCTCCACTAATTCCCCCAAAAAAATTCTGTAGCAAAAACCTGCAACTCCCAAAAGAATCCAGACGTGAATGGACAAAAAGATGCCAAAACAAGCATCCTCCCCAGCATAACACCAAATTTCCAGATATGCAGAAATAGAGCCCAGAAACAAGCGGAACCAACTAACCCATAATATCTCTAAATTTCCCATCAATAATCTCCTTGATATTCCATTTATTAACCTTAGCTCGCATAGCATAGCAAATTTTCCCCAATATACCATCCAAGTTACCAATGTCGCCATTAAATCTCCTTTGGTTTCGCTCTCTCCAAATATAATAAATCGTAGCCGATAAAGTCAGGGAGCGGAAAATTTTCTCCAAAGTAGTAATATTAGAATTGTTCCAAAAAAAATCATAAACTTGAAAAAGGTTTGGCCTTAAATAGAAAGCATTAACCGCAGGCAACAACTTAGAGAGGACCTCAAAAGTGAAATCACAACAAAAAAACAAGTGAGAATGGTTTTCAAAATGCCCAAGACAGAAGTTGCAGTTCGGAGGGGTGGGAATACTCCTCCTGATTAAGGAGTCCGCAGTTTTTATGTTTCCTTGAATAGCCATCCAAGCATAACACGCATAATGCAAAGCATGTTTTTTATGCCATATATATTTGCACCAATCCATATTATCCAGATCATAATAGAAGAGAGCAGTAAAGTTTTTTAAAAATCGGTTTAGAAACACCAACCCAAACCAATGCATCCTCCTCCTCAATGGCAATTTCTCGAATTTTTTCACAGATGTCATTGGGCCAACCCAAAGGGAGATTCCAAACCTCATTCAAAATAATTTCTTTCACCCAACAACCATTCCTAGAATGGAAAACCAGGCAATTCCCTAAGGAGGTTCCAAAAAACCATGGATCCCAAAAAATCAAAAAGTTGCTGTTCAAACCACTTTAAGGGTGCGTTTGGGACGGCGTCACTGCTGCGGTACTTTATAAAAAGTTATCAAATAGTGGTTTGGGGCATTGCGGCAGAGAGGCGTTAGAAAAAATTCGCAGCAAAGAGCTGCTTCCCGGAACCTTCCACTGCCTCCCGTGGTCCACTTGCGTTCCGCCGTTTCGAAGGAGAAAATTACTAAAATCTCCCATCGGCGCCTTCCGCATCGCTATTCTAATCATCGAAGGTGGAGACATCTTCAGGAATTTTTCTCGAATCAGCACCAGAAGCAGCAAGATCAATAGCTTTCACTGAATATCCCTTTGATAGAAGACAAGCCATCACCTTATACCAACACCAAGCGCCATGGCTGGAGCCATGAACTAGAATGATTCTCATTGGTTTCTGATCACTCATTCTTCCTTTTTATTTTCAATTACTGGTGATTCTTGTGATAATATGTAGTTGATCAAGCCTTATATGAAGAAAATTCAACATCTAAAACATTAAGTAATCTTAGAAAATCAATGGGCTTTGTCATTTAAAAACCTGCTCTGGTCAGCGACCTCCAGCTCAGGAAGAAGAAAAGATAATGTACGAGACAAAAAAACGCTCTGCTAGGTCTTTTGCGTTCCTCTGGCTGCCACCGCCTCCGCCTCTTCCCTGAGGGGGATCTCCTCTGGGATGTCCTCCTCCATCTTTCCCCCTCTCAACCCCTCGTCCAACCTCCATTCTTCCTCCTCCACTCTTCTTGAGTTGATATAAGTTTTGTTTCACAGCTGCTGTGTCTAGCAATCTAGGGCTATGCCATTGAAATCGTAATTATAAATTTTATTTTTAATTTATTTTTTGTACGACTTATAAATATTTTTAAAGACGAAATTTATTTTTTACAACAATATTTTAAAAAAAAATTGACAGCTTTAATATTTTTTAAAAAAAAATTGTACAAACCTAAGAAGTGATACAATTTTGATTTAGGATTGTTAGTTGATTATCATATACATTTAAAAAAAATTAAATTTAAAAAAATTATACATTTCATCTAAATATATATAAGGGTACGAAGGTAAATTGTTCTCATACAGCTTCAGCACCGTAGTTCTACAGTTATGCTATCCAAACAAAATATAATGATTTATATAAAGCAACTTCAAGAAGCAACTTTCTGTACAACAATTTCACAACCTACTTTACCGACAGGTGCAGCCGTCCCAAACGCACCCTAAAACTGACCAGATCTCTTAAAGTTTTTGCCTTGTTGCAACTTAATTTCCAAAATTTTGAAGCCGAAGGGGGAAATTTCCATGGAGATTCATAGTCAGCTTTAAACCACAAGCCCAGAAGTGATTTAGCATTATCAAAGAACAAGCAACCCCATGATAATTTCTTTTTCAAACTTTGAATGTGTTTATGACAGTGCTTTAAAAACCGGACCGAACCGGCCGGTCCGATCGGTTCAACCGTGAACCGGGTTAAGGGCCGGTCCGATCCAATCTGAAAACCGCCTTCACATTGAACCGGCCAGTTTTGGGTAGAACTGGGGGCAAACCGGTCACAATTTTTTAAAACCGGCCGGTTCAAGTTTTTTTATTAATATTAGTTAAATAAATTATATAATATTAAATAAATATTAAACTTAATCATTATCAATATAAACATTAATATTAAAACTCTTAAATTAAATTAAACACATTATTATTAGGGTTTAGGGTTTAAAAACTTTTAAATATTTTTTAAATAAAAAATTTAACATATATTTAAAAATTTTAATTAACAATAATATATCTTTTATTATAAAATATTTATCTCCAAATCATCATGAAGCATTTCACATGGAGTAGTGGTACCATGTGACCTCTTAACACAAAAGAACTCAAAATGCTATGTAAACACTAGCAAGAAAGTCTTCTCAAGTGGTGTGGGACTAAAGAAAAGAGTTGAGATGTAAATGAACTCATAACTTATATAATGCATATAAAAACTATTTTTAAACAGATTTTTTAATTAATTATTTTTTATGTAAATGAAACTTATTTATTAGTTAATAATAAAAAATTATTTTTATACACTATAAAAATAATTTATCATTAATAATGTTATGTATTTAATAATTTATTAATTATTTAAGATATAAATTTATAAAAGAAATTTGATATACAACATAAACATGTAAAATATATTTAATCATATAATATAAAATAAGAATAATTTATATTAAATTTATAAACTTATGTTATAATTAAATTTATATTAAATATGTATTTATATTAAATTATATGGTTATATATAAATTTAATTTACATTAAAAATTAAATTTAAAATTCAAAAAATAATTAAATTTAAAATTATCATATTTTTATGAGTGTAAATTCTTATAAATATGAGATTTAGAATTTTTTTCTTTTATGTGAGATTTTAATATAATTCTCTTACTTAATTATATAAAATTTATGTTTCATAGTTTTTTTTTTTTTAATTTAATTTTTTACCTCAAACTTTGAATGATAACATTATTATTATGTTAATTTTATTAAATTTTAATAATATTTATTATTTATTACATCATCCGGTTCGACCCCGGTTAGACCGGTTGAACCGGTCGAACCGTGAATCTCTCCTTCTTCCTGTTCGTTGTCCGGTCCGGTTTTCACAGCCTTGGTTTATGACATTCAGATTTACACATAAATTGAAGTTTTTGGGACGATTTTTTTATTGTTTTTTAAAATAAAATTTTAATATAAAAATTAAGATGTAATAAAAAAATTGTCCCAAAAAAAATCTGAGTGTATATAATCATATATTCATATTTATAAGCTTGTCTTGGGATTTTGCATTGGTGCTAAATCTTAGGGAAATGCCTTAAGAAAGTGAAATAATACTTTGAATCATTGTGAGTCCGAGATTTGAGACAACTATGCTACGGCTGTGGACTAGAGCTTTGATCTCAATAAGATATTGGGTCATGAACTCATGATGAAGTCACTCATGGATTTATGTAGTTATCTTGGAGTTGCCTGGACTTTGGCTCGACTCGTATTTGTTCATGTCATTGACCGTTATTCGCTCGACATATATGTCGGGGGTTCCAAGGGAGCAGCGCCCTCTTGTAGGGTTCAACCTGCACGATCAGGTCGCGGGGGTTTCTAAGGGCAACGCCTTCGGAATAAATTTTGACTGTGAGGTTAATTTTAGCATTTTGTTTATTTTTTAAGTGCCTTAATTTTGTCCTATAAATTCGTTGTAAAGGGCTTAGGGTTTGTGTTGTTTTTGCATTCGTCTTTTATTTTCTCTATAGTGCAGCCATACTCCTCCCCCGTGGGTTTTTTTCCAGTTTTGGGTTTTTCACATAAATCTTTTGTGTTTGTTGCATTTCTCAAATTGTGATTTATTACTTCTTTTTATGTTTGATTCGTCGTACCCTAACAAGTTGGTTTGTCATTTTGATGATTCAGGAGAGGTTTGTGGGTTGAAAATGAAGAGCCATGGTCATCTAGATATGGAAGCAAGAGCCTAAGTAGAATATTTTTATAATCATTAAACCCTTCTAAACTTAATAGTAAAAAGAAAAAGAAAATCAAAAGAACTGTCGACGACTCTATCTCAACCGAAGGACGCTTAGATGACTAAATTAACAAGGATGAAACTCATAACAAGTAAAATTATTGGAAAGCCAAAGTAAACAGAGGTGCAGGTAATAGAAGCCGCTAGAGTCAAAAGTTACAAAGCCATTGGATTCAAGATCACACCAACTATGAAGATAAGCGCAACCTTAACCAAAACAGCTGCGATTCCCATATTAAAAAACCGAAGTCGCCAACAAAAGCTTGCCCGAACATGTTATCCCAGAAATAGTACTCTCAGCACTCTCCAAAAGCCAAGAGAATATTATTCTGTGCGGAGACCGGACGAAGAACGTTGTCCGAAGATCAATCAGAATGCATCACGTCAACGGTACCGAGCGTAGGGGTGACGTGGTGCATTCTGGTTGATCTCCGGACGACGTTCCACATTTGCATAGAATAATTAATCCCAAAAGCCACCGTGTAGTAATTTTCAAAACTCTAATGGTAGCTTCCAACAAAACAATCAAACTAGCTCCCATGGTAACAACAACCATCCACCTCAATTCCAAACAATCAGATAACAAACTTGTAAAGGTCAATTTCATCTCTCCTATTTACACGGAAATTCTTAGAAGAATTTTAGATAGTTCAACCGACATTTATGTAAAGAACAACATATGCATAGTTTAATGAAAAATAGCACATAAATATACAGTGAAAAGTAAAAAACAACACTAAGTCCTATAAGTAATTGAACTGCCAAAACACAAACTGGTCTTTTTATTTGTTCGTCTTAACACCTACGTCATTCATTTTATGACGATAATAAACTTAGAGCATCTCCAACCGAACGTCAAACAAGCGTATGACGCCGTTCGGTCGCTCCAGCCGAACGCCAAATCTTCCGCCATTTACTTGCAGGTGGCACTGTTCACCTACGCTATTTTGCTCTCTCAACCGGAAAAACGCGCGAAAGGGAGAAGGATTGTTACCTTCACAGAAGCACATAAAATGGCGTTCGATTAGACCAGCACCACTGCATTTTGAAGTTTTGTTGTATTTTGCCGTAAAAAATGAAGTTCTCCGTTGGAGATGCCCTTAGATCTTTGTGGCACATTTGGTTCATCCTAAATCAGGCAACTTATCTTGCTTGGTAACCTCGATCCACTGGATATAGATTTTTTTACTTTGTTAAAATTTTGGCCATCTTCTTAATTTACGAGCTTACAAAAAAATAAAATAAAATTAAGCATTCCTGAAAAAGTCTGTCTTGTATTTTGTTTGAGAAACATTGCATGCGCTTCTATTGCGAGAAGATGATGAAGCTACATGGCTGACTAAATATAAGAATGGCATATTTTTTGAACCACCATAGCAACATTAGCATTGAAATCACACCACATGCCATCATCATTAGCCTTAATCTAATTATTTGTGGCACCACACACATATAACATAATATGGAAAAGATGAGAAATTTCAATGATACAGCTAAATATATAAGAAAATAAAATGTTCAAGAATCAAGAAACTGGACATAATGTTTGTTCATTCATTTTGGTTGAGTAATATTTGTAATGTTCTCGAAAAGCAATTACTCTTATCTTTTTCAAAAAATGGAGTCAAATTAATGTCAAAGAAATAGATAGTCAAAAGTGTATAAAGCTTACTTCCCACAAATAGTTAGATAAGATTACTTAATAATGCTGATGGACAATGCTCCTTCCTTGGAAGAGATTAGTAAGTGTGCCTAGCACTAACATATTATCTTTTTTTCCTTGCTAATAAACTTCTGTCATCTCAGTTACCCTTTCATTTAAGGAGCCCTTTGGTCAATATTGTGATTAGTCCAGATTTATAGTTGTGATTTCTTTAGTTTAAATTCTTTTGTATTTTGCTCTCTCTCTCCCTTTCCCTGACGGCGGAGCTGAGTTGTTTAATTCTATTACTTCATGCTAGATAAATTTCGTATGGTGGCTTATATGAATGTATAGGAATGTTCTTTTTTCATTGGAGTGTAGCCTATTATGTTGCTCTATTTTAGTCTATATATACATGTAGACATTGCTTGTAATAGAGAGATTTTTAGAGAATAAAAAAATAAAGGCTTTATGCCTTGTTATTTTGAATTCATGTATCATAAGATTTGATCTTAAACGAAGGCTTTTGACATGTTACTTTTGGCTCTTGTATCTTGAAGTATATTTCAGGTGGTAGATTCTTCTTCCAAGTTCTTGGATCTGTGCTCGGACACGGCCACCGAATCATTGACTTGGATTCGTCGAGCCCCCTCTGGTCCGGAGTCATTCTCTCTCTCCCAAGATGCTCAAAAAGAACTTCTTTCTTAAGAATATCCTACATGCAATGCTTAAAGAACAATACTCCCATCACACGTATGATGCAACGAAATAATATTAAGGTTTCATTTGGGACGGCTTTTTACTGCTTCTTAAAGCAACTTTCTTGTACAAATATTTTAATTTTTTTAAGTCCCAAACGAAACCTAAATATTAATCCATTTCATCAAAGCCATTTTTTGTCTCAGTTTCTCATTGTAGAGATCTAACGATCTTTAATGAATGGTCTTACGCAGTATGCACTGTGGTGGTTGAGATATCTGGAAACCAAACAGTTTCTAGTGCTACTTTTGAGAAATGGTCCCATGGGGAATCAATTCCATTTCTGACGTGCAAATCTCCAATTGTTGTTACTTTTGAGAAAGGGGCATCTTATTACTTACTGCTATAGTCTGCTGAGTAAAAACTTGTAAATTTCGATTTCTTTGTCTAGTTAGCTTTTTATCTCATAACTTTGTTTACCAAAATCACTTCCAAGGCTTGATAAACAATTGGATTGTAATTGCTTTTCATAACTAAATAATTATAGGCGATATACTTTGAAAGAAAATAATTGTAAAAATCTTCTCTCCTTCTGCATCAAGCAGAGTAGGGGTGTCAATTTCGGGTCACGGGTCGGGTTCGGATCGAACCCGGAATTGACCCGGGTTCAAATGAGTCGACCCTAACCCGACCTAAGTAGGTAAACGGGTTGAAAATACGAACCCGGACCCGACCAGGCGGGTTGTTGGGTAGACCCGACCTGACCCAGGAATGCTGGCTGCTTCCTGGCGCACGGGGCGGGCGTGGTCGCATGGGGTGCGCAGGTCGGACGAGGTTGCGCGGGGCGGGCAGGGTTGTGCGAGGCGAGAGTGGTAGCGTACTCGCGCGGGGGTGGGTAGGCGGGAGGGGTCGCGGGCAGCAACAGGTAGCAGCGCTGGCAGGGTCGCAGGCAGCAGCGCGGGCAGGCGAGCAGCAGCGCGGGCAAGCGGGTAGCCGCACGTGCAAGCGAGCAATTGTGCGGGCGCGCGGGCAGCAGCGCGGGTGAGCGAGCAGCCGCGTGAGCTTGCTGGCACGGGGCGGGCAGGTCTGCGGGCAGCGAGCAGGGGGCGGGCAGGGGTTCAAACGTGTTGACCTGGCAACCCGTCGAGTCAACCAGAACCCGACCCTTTTTGGAAACGGATCGGGTCTAACACGAAAATTTCGGGTCGGATTTTCGTGTCATGTTAAATATTGACACCCCTAAAGCAAAGTATACGTTGAATCAGAAAGAACTTAGGATGAGCAATTGCCATCCTGAATTTTTTTTCTTAGAAGAATAAGCATATAATGCACTATATAATACACTCTATATGATGCATATTTGCTACATCAAGCCAAAGTCTTCCACCCAAGGGCCTCGTTTGTAATCAATTGCAAACACTAATAGATTCATTCAAACTGGTCCAAGCTCTGCCAGTGTTGGAACCACATCATGCTTAGGGGGGGAATTCCCCCCCCCCCCCCCCCCCCCCCCCCCCCCAAAAAAAAAAAATTATAGGAGATAAAAAAGAGAAAAAAAAAAATTTTAGAGAACTTTTTTTTGCCCCTAAAAAAATTACTTAAAAAAAAAACTCTTTTGTCTTAACTTGTCCTAAAATGTCTATATATTTTTCTTCAAATTTAGTTCTAATATTTTCTTATGTGTTTTTCATGAAATTTTTAGTACAACTTTTTTCTCTATTTTTCTTGCTTAATTTTTTTAAATATATATATATTTTATTGTACTTGCCCCCACTCAAAATTGAAGCTGGTTCCGCCCCTGAGTTCTATAGCTTTTCTCGCTTTTTAGGGCTTTTTACGTAAAAATTCTAGTGTCTCTTATAAACGCTACGCCCTTTTCTTTTATTTGATTGTTTGATGGATCTTCGTACAAAACTAAGACGTTAAACTTTGTATTTTTCTTTTCCCATGAATATTCTATGACGCAATAATATTAAAATTGATACAATAGGGTGGTCCGTCTGGACGGACGATTGCAACATTTTATAAAATTGGTTTTGAAGATGTTATGTATAAAATAACTTTTTCCAAAGTGGCTATAGAAAATAGCTTTTTAATACAAAAATTTTCCTTAGCAATGAAAAAGCATTGACCAAATAGTAACTATGATTATGATATGAAAAAAAAAGCAGCAAAAAGCCAAAGAAATATAATTACTTTCCTATAAATTTAATATTTAATGATGAAAGCATAGTTATTATGCGTGAATGTAATTTAACTTGACGTAAACTGTGAATAGAAAAGAAAAAAAAAAGGAAATTATTTCCTTCTTTCCCAGAAAAAATAGGTAGAAATTAAGACTTGTAGTGAAGAAAAGAAAAGGGTAGGTAGCATATTTAACTCAGTGGAGGTCATAATTATGATATGTTTTCCACATCACGAATCGGCCCAACGAGCCTTTAAAGATGCAGGTCTTGCCTTTAAATATAAAAATTAGGTTGCAGTGGCATCATTTTCCCAGATTAAAATAATTTCTTTAAAAATTCGATAGGAGATTGGAATGGTTGAAATTTTGGTTGGATTGGATAATAAAATAAAATAAAAATGATCAATTAAATTTAGTTGAGTAATTAAAGCATATAATTAAGGGGGTCATTAGAAAACATTATTTGTTAAAGAGATCTTATTAAATAGTATAATTTGGTAGCATTAATATGAGTTTACATTCAATTATGTTGATATAATGATATGTGCTCAGAACTTTAAAATCTTTCTTAGAATATTTGAATTTCTCAAAATTAATTATAATGTGGTTGATATTAAAACATATATTTTATGAATCATTTATCTCAAAATACTCTCTTATAAGAAGATCGAGTGATTAATAAATAAAAGATAAAATATTATTATTGATCTTTCAAAAAAAAATCATTTAAGATATGATGAATTTTTATATATATAATTATTCCCATAACATATTTCTCAAAATTTTAATCTCTTATCAAAGATGTCATTAGTGGCAACATTATCATTCTTGATTACCATCAATTTAGTTTTCAATTTTAAATCCAAAATTAAAAAATAACTATTTAATTTAGGTCTTGGCTTCACTTCTGATTAATTCAATTTAATTTTCAATATTAATTAATTTAGACTTCATTTTGGACAGCTTTATTACTGCTTCTTAAATTAACTTTCTAGTATAAAAATAAAAAAATTAACTAAAAAATTGCTTTAAGAAGCAATAAAAAAATCATCCCATACTAAACCTCATTTAATTTAATTTAAATTAAACTATAATATATTATGAAAGCAATTAAATCAACCCAACCCAGCTTGTAATAATAAACCGATAACTCGAAGTCGCGGCCTTGATGACTATGACAATTAACAATATATAAAAGGGAGATTTACATACATACAACTTATTTTCATGTTATTTACATATCTAACATTTAAAATATTAATATTACATACCTTTCACCTATAGAACAAATATGGGTTCATGAAATGAAATATTAAAGTTTATAGGGTTGTATGATGGTATGAATGAAATAAAGGAGTGATTTATTTGATATTAAAGATGTATAGGATGGTAAATATGTAATATTAATATTTTAAATATTAAATATATAAATAATATAAAATAAAGTGATATGTGTGTAATTTCTCTTTTATATATATATAATGATCTTAAATTCGTACTGAGAATTTTAATGGTTATGGGTGAAATTTATTGGGTTGAGGGAAAGCGTTAAATCTAATCTTTCATCAAAATCACCTGCTTACAGATAAAATTTTCGAACTAAGTAAAGGCTGCCATAGTTCATTAGCTCTCTTTACGACTCTTAATTTCTAAGTCAATTTTGATGAAAGAATCTTACCAACCCATCTACCAATGTTGACCAGAGCAATTAAGTCCAGACAGCAAATTGCTGCAAAAACTGACAACGTAATAAAAGATTTTGTTTTTTTTTTAATTTTCATGTAAGAAGATTAAGGTTGAATAATTAGTTTTTTTTTTCTGATAATTTGTATTAGGAAGAGTTTAAGAGTTTTTAGATTTACATTGTGCTTTTATATAATATCATAAATTACATTAATCTCGATATAAATCTAATAGATGCTTAGATTTTATTTGGACAGTCTTCTTATTATTTTTTAAAGAAGCTAAAAAATCGCTTTAAAAACAATAAGAAAACCGTTCAGAATGAGATCTTAGTCCATTATAATTGTAAAATATGTCAAGATGTTTTTATGTATAATTTATTATCACTAAGAGCATTGTATAAAATCAACATGAATTCCAAAAAGATTTGGCTTGATTCTCAAATTCTATAATATTGTTGGCTCAGCATAATAACATTTAATTTTGTCATAGATTTTGAAGATAAACGTCTAGATATAGAAACATTTTTCATCCAAGTGAGTATCGATAACCCTAAGGGAAATTCTATTGGTGTGATCCAAATTTAAATTATAAATGGAGTCATTCAAGAAGCATAAGTAACTCGTTCAAGCTATTTTAAGTCACACATAAAAGTTATATTCAAAGATTTCAATATAATTTGCTTTATAGATCATCAGTTTAATTTGACACAAGTTTTTCATATAGCCAACCAAAATTTTACAGTTCCTTGAGTTTTAATGAATTAAGCAAATCGAGCGATTCATTGGACCATGTCCTTAACATGCAATGATGTTTTATTTAGTACCATTGATTATTCATATTTCATTATAGAAATAGAAAATTAGAGGGCATAATGAATTGATCAATCTCATAAATTTAGTACCAAGGATCTTCATCAACAAAACTAACAATCCACAAATATTATGATCAAAGATGAATACAATAATTTGTAAGTTAGGTTTTTTAATTAGCCCCTAACAACTCCCAACAATATGCATGTCCAATATCATTAGTTTATTTAGAATATAAATTTGCTAATGATTTGATTGACCCAAAAAATAAATAAATAGATTGATCTTGAAAATATCCAAAGTGACACCTTAATCTTATCGAGCAACACCCTTTAATCGAATAAGTTGTTAGTTTGGGTACTTTAAAAAAAACCTCTCATTATTGTGTTATAATGCCTACGATCAAAGGATACAAATAATACATAAATTACGGATCAACATTATAAAACACTAAAATTTATGTAGTATGATTGAAACAAACCTATATTTATAAGAGAAGTGATAAGATCTAATCTACTACAAAGAAGCTAACTATATGCATAAGCAAACATAAAAAATATTTATTCTCAAATCCCAATACACTTAATCTCACTATTAAAGAAAAAAAATACAAATCTTTTAATTTAACACAACATAGATAATAGAGATAATAAAAAATATATGAAAATTTGCCTTCATTTTAAGGAGAGATTATAACATGCAGTGACAAGACATAAAGAACCATTCAGTTTTATTTCTGTGAACAATAAAAACACATTGTTGAATAGTAAAAACATAATTATGAAAAATAGCTGTGTTTTTACTATTCACAGTTAAAAAATCGAACGATTTTTTATATCAAATCTCCCCACACACACACACACACATATATATATATATATATATATATATATATATATATATATATATATATATATATATATATATATATATATATATATATATATATATATATATATATATATAATTCATATGGCTCTCTATAGTCAACCACATAGATCTCATGCAAGTCCTAAGAAAACTACCAACCTCATGCAAAAAGAAAAAAAAAAGTACGAAATATAGAAAATCCGAAACGTCCTATGCGTACTTTGAAATAATATAAAAAACAAAAATGAAGCACATCAAATCCAACGCCTGACTATAAAATTTCCTAATAAAAAGCAAGCTTTGACCACATCTACCCACTCATACATAATACTACTCTATGCATTATCAAGGCATAGATAAATCATGGAATAAATAGAAGTCCATTCATTATTTAGGATAAATAAATACAACCTTATATCTAAAAAAAATTAATAATTATTCGTTGACTATGTAATATTATGATAAATTTAAGGTTTTTATTTTTTTTCCTCTAAATTTAGCATTCTAACCATTCAAAATTATAAAGAATTTAGCAATGCATAATGCAAATTGAGTTCAAATAGTGATTGAACTTGATGCTTGTGAGAGAGATTTATTATCGGATGGTGTTGATCTGTTATGAATAAAAGTATATTTATCATTGATTTTTTGTGTCCATAAAATATTTGTTTCTTGTTATGTATGTTAGAACTTATTGTTCAGTAAAAAATTGACAAATATGATTATCTTCATTAATGTTCATGTCAATTTATGTCCTTTTTATTAAAAAAATATGATCTATATAATTTACATGCAAACTATTTTCAACTTAAATCATAATGTTCTAACATACATAAATAATGATGAAATTGAAACCACGATACTATAAGTTATACACTATACAAAGTCCACTCATTCACTTCACCTCATGATATCCATCAAATCCTTAAAAATCATAAGAAATTGAATGCCTTGGGGTGATAAAGATTCAATTTTGAGACAAGCAAATGCTGCTCGAAATTGCCTAAGACATCTAGACTAGCTTAAAAAAGTATTATAAAGGAGAAATTTCAAAGTTCTATATACCATCACTTAATGCTCATTGTTATCAATAGGTGGCTATATAACAATTATGAGATAAAATAAATGGAGTTATGCATATCCATATCTATAAATTTTATGATTAATCATAAGTAAATGATTTTATATAATTATGACATAAGTCCGTATAGAAATATTTATGAATGATTATGGCATAGTAGTTTTAAATAGATGAAACATAACACATGCTAAGTTTAACTCAGGTTATGTTAGATATTAAAAGAGATTTCGTTAGAGGTACTTCCATTAACAATTTATATTTTTTTATCTATCTTAATTTTTTGCACTAATTAAAAAATGTTTAACTATTTAAACACAATGAAATCTTGCGTACAATGTTGTTTAGAGGTTCTAAAAAATCATTTTAGAAAGTGTGAAAATGATACATATTCAAGCAATTTGAGGAGCATTTGTTGAAGCTAATGTTACAATGGCACCAAGGAGTTAATCTAATACTTAGGGTTTGTCTAAAATAGCTTTCTCACAATTTTGCTTTTCAGATTATAATTACAGTTCCGCTTAGTTACTATATTTTTTTTCATTGCTCTTTAAAATTTTAATGTTGGGAAGCAATTTTTTTATGATTTGAGTTGTTAATGTGTGAAAGCATTCTTGATGTCTTTGAAAAAGAATATATTTATAATATTCATAACAATTAAAAAAAAAAATACCAACAGCTTCACAAACATATATCTTTATAAAACATTACACTTGTCCCAAATAAGACCAAAATTGCAAAAAATAGGTAGTGTTATGATGAGAGATCCAATGTAATGCCCCGAGATCTAACTTGGAAAGAATGTCGATCAATTCGCAACAATTTACCAGAGTTATCTATAAATCCTTCAGTAAGCAATCTATCAAACATCTATAACATTTAAAACATCAATATAACTGTCGATTCATATCACAAAACATCATGTACATTACTCAGGAACTACACTATCAATACAAGAAAGGAAACTATCCTGTCCTGAGTACAAAAGAATCATCTATCTATCAAAAGAACTAAAAACCTGTAGATCTGGATCAATGCCTATCTCCTGCTCCCGAGCCCTGACCTGAAAATATCAACCACATATAATGAGCTTTACAAAGCCCAGCAGGTCACCTAATACCTATAACTGAAATCAAAGCACGGCGACGCTATCAATATGCATGTCAATCTATCAATCTGAATCAGTCAATGGTCAATGAGTCAATGCAGCGGAAATCAATAGTCAATAAAACCAATCAATGCAGCGGCAGGCAATTCGATAATCAATTCAATCAATCAACGTCGTCAATCAAATCGATGCTATCAAATCAATACGATTTAATCAATTGAAATCAATCGAGAAAGGCGATACGAAACAATGAATCTATAAAACAGTACAGTAAACATGCAATTCAATACTATATACTGAACAAGTACAATCTACTGGCTATGTTGCTGTTGTAGAATCCATATTGCTGTTGTAGATAATACATTGGTTCAATCAAGAAGAGTCGTCACTCTATTGCCCGTCGGCATATTAATAAACTCCTTATAACTCCCAATCGTTATATCAATGATCAATGGTTTAAAGGAAAGCTCGTCGGCCCACCATCCTGTACAGGTATCAATCAATCTTCTACCAATGTTCAACCAGGTTCCACTTGCGATCAGTATCAATAGTCAATCAATAATCAATATTAAAGCAATCATATCAATAATCATATGCATATCGATTCAATCTATCAATTTCAGCCAAATCAGAAATCATACGAAAATCGGGCAGAGTAACGGTAGTCGGTCAAATTTACACAAAAATCCTGCAAAAAGATACAAATTCTGAATTTCTCCAAATTACCAACGAATATCCACGGCATCAATACAAGACTATCAATGTAAAGAATCCAAATCAAAACAAGTCCTGATAATTTTCTATTCAAGTAAAATCACGTAGAATCAATTCCGACCGATGAAATCTTCGTAGAATACAGTCAAATCGTGTACAATAGTCATATCTATAACATACTAAAAGTTGTGCGGTGGAAGTCGTGTCAAATCAAAATCACGTCTAAAAGTATACTACGAAAACAGAAAACAGTGCACAACTTGATCAAAACACAATATCTTCGAAAACAGAAACAGGGTTCGGAGTCCTTACCACGAGATCTTCACTTTTCCCAACAGCAGCGTCGGACGAAAAGCGCTCCGCGGTCTCCGAAAACCAGCTTTTCTCTTTTCTTCCTTTCTCTTTCTCTCTCTACAAAATATCTGATTTTAACAAATGATTTTCTCTCTCCTCAAAACGAGCTCATTTCCTTAAGTAATGCTCATATCGGCCCGGCCGATCGTCTCGATCGTCCTGGACGATCAGACCAAATTCCTATCGTCCTGGGACGATTTTTCAGGACGATAATTACTGTTCATAGGCGATAAAAACCCCTACTCACTGACTTGTGCCATCCACTGATCGTCCCGGGACGATACCTCGATCGGCCTGGACGATTTCATCCTGAAATCATTCTAGAAAGCACTCCAGAAATCAGCTATTTTCAATGCACTGATCGGCCTGGACGATCCAAATTTCGTCCTGGCCGATTCTGGGAGGAAAATCCAAATCAGAGAGGAACAGTAAGGAAACGAGATATTACATCCAACACCATGATGCTAGAATCCAGGTTTTTGGAAGATCCTACCGTGCCTCAACACTAATTTCGACACCATAATGTGTGGGTTTAACCCTCCAACTTCTGAAGATAGAATAATCGATGCCCTGATGTTATTTACGAAATGAAGGCATCAAACTTTATAAATGCATGATTTTGAACTAAACATGGAGGGGATTTTATTGGGAGAAATCTTTTTTGCAATATTTCGAATATCCCAAGGGAGAAATAATGTTATTTTTGAGTTATTTTTTAGACAGAGAGATGGGAATAATTGTGGAGACTTGATACGTCATCTTGAAATTATCTTGATCGGGCACGAATCTCGAGGCAAAAAGCTAGTCGGAAACTTCAAAAATTAAATCCGGAATCACATGAACTCCGATTTCAGCGAGCTTACAGTCAAATTGAGCGTCTCAGAAATACGAACCCAACGATACCAAGTTCGACCCAATCCGAGCCCAAATGGGTCCAAATCATGTATCCGAAGCGCTGTTGGAATGTTCAAACCACTATTTGAGTTACCAAACGGACTCCGATTTTGACGAGCTTATACTCGAATCGAAGGGATCGACGAGACGAATCCAACGAGTCCAAGTTCACTGAATTCCAACATCACTAAGGCATTCAAATGACCAATAAACGGTGCACGATTGTAGGATTCAATATCGACCGTCCATTCAACCACTCCCTATTCGCCCCTGATCTCACGCCTATTTACGGGCCATGCCACTCCAGAAAATCTATAAATAGAGCCCTCATTTCTCATAAGAGGGAGGCCGAAGCAAGAAGAGAAGGAGGAAGAGATGGAGGAAGCTCCTCCTCGACGGCCACCGGACCACCGCAGAAGCACCGCCGGACCGCTGCAGGAACCTCGCCGGACCACCACCGAAGCCTCGCCGGAGTTTCATTGCACCACTGCCTTAAGGTCCGACGTTCAGTCACGATGTCCTGCTGAAGACCCGACGTCTTGCTGAAGACCTGACGTCCTGCTTAAGACCCGACATCCTACTCAAGGCCAGACCATCAACATCCGATCTTCCAAGTGATATTGGGACTAACACCTGACTCCTTGTCTCCTACCGCCTACGGTTCTTCTGACCTCTATCGCCTACTACGGTCCGTCCGACCTACATCACCAAACAACGGTCTTTCAGACCCCAGCTTTCTATCGACTACAGTCCTTCAGGCCTTCGTCGCCTACTATGGTCCTTCCGACCTCCATCAACAGACAACGGTCTTTCTGACCCCGGTCTCCTGCCGACTACGGTCTCTTGCCGACTACGATCCTTCAGGCCAAACAAACATGTATATGTAACTCCTACCATGTAATGCAATCTATATGATGTACATTTGCTACATCAAGCTAAGGCCTTCCACCAAGGAAGGGCCTCATTTGTAATCGACTGCAATACTAGTGGATTCATTCAAGCTGGGCTAGGCCCCGTGGTTTTTCCCCCTTTTCAGGGGTTTTCCACGTAAAAATCTTGGTGTCTTATAAATGCTAGACGCTCTCTCTTATCTGATTGCGTGCCGGATTTTCGTACAAAACTAAGACGATAAACTTTATATTTCTCTACCGCCACGAATACTCCTGGACGCAACAAGACTAATAAATATAGATCTCAAATTTTGATTTTTTATTCCCTTCTTTGAGCTTGATTTTTCAATGATAACTATCTTGCATTCTCTTTTCTATATCATATTTTACATTCTCTTCCTTTTGTAATATCAATCTGATATTTGTTATTGGTTTTACTTTAGTTTGATATATTGATATCTTTTATTCAAATTTTATGCTGCATATTTCACTTTATTTCTATTTTGCTTTAATTGTTTGACTGCCACCTACCTGATTCAAAGATTTGTACAAAGTTGTGATGTTCTTTGAGGTAGAAATATCATAACCAATAATAAAATAGATACATCCACATCATATGGACAATTTCCTTACTTTTTTCTAAAGCATGTATCTAGTAAAAAAAATTACTAAAAATTTTTTGTATAGGGAAATTGCTTTTAGAAAAAAGTAAGGAAATTGTCTCAAACTAAACCTTTGTTAACATTCATTATTAGTAATTTTTGGAGTTATTATTTAGATTTCTTTACATTAAAATTCATATAAATCTTTATTTTTCAAATAAAACTTTTCTTAATTACATTAAGGTACTAAGTGAAAATTAATTTCAATATGGATGATATTTTACTCAATATTTTATTATTTGCGCAATCACATATTCTTATGAGCTAACACCAAATTTATATATTGGATTATATCAAAAACATTTTTTTAGTAGAGATTACTATATTAAAGTAGACATATAGATTATCAAATAAAAATAATTCAACAAATTTCCTTAAAAAATAGGCCAATTAATTATAGCATGCACACAAATGTGATCCCTTCACTAATCCTGAAGAGCTATTTTTTGTATGAATTAGATAATAAGGAATATATGAAAAAAAAATCTCATAATAGTATTAAATTATAGATCCTTTAAATCAGCATGTTCAATAATAAAATATAAAATTTAAAAAAAAAGTGCAGAAGAAGCACAAAGGCCCCAAAGCAGTCTTCTTCCTCACTTTGCTTTGCTCTCAAGCTCTCAGAAGATTCTCCTCTCCACAGTCTAAACTACAGCAATCCTCCCGATTCCCCATAAATAAACACTTAAATCCTCCGACTCCCCCTAATCATTCACCCCACAAAACTGGAAAAAAAAAAAACAGTCATGAAATACAAATCTCTCGCCTGCTAACAACCTCCCTGCCTCCTTCCATGGCAACAGTGGACAACCAGCAGGGATGGCTTCCCTACGACGGTAGCATAAACAGAGACTGCTCACAAGGCTTCTGCAGCATATACTGCCCTCAATGGTGTTACGTCCTCTTCTCTCCTCCTCCTCCTCTCTCCCTCGCCGGCGCCGACAACGACTCCTCCAGCACGACCTTCTCTCCTCTCGTCATATCCATCATCGCCATCCTTGCAAGCGCTCTTCTTTTAGTTAGCTACTACACATTCGTCTCCAAGAACTGCGCCTCCCTCTCCTTCAGCCGCCGCCCCTTCCACTACGAAGAAGACAGCGGAGGCGGCGGCGCCGCCTCCGTCCGCCATGAGGAGTGGCATGTGTTAACTTCTAATGGACTTGAGGAAGCGCTCATCAACAAGATCACAGTTTTAAGGTATAAGAGAGAGGAAGGCCTGGTTGATGGAACTGACTGCTCTGTTTGCCTTGGAGAGTTCAAGGAAGAAGAAAGACTTCGGCTTCTTCCTAAATGTAGTCATGCCTTCCACTTGCAGTGCATTGACACCTGGCTCAAGTCTCACGCGAATTGCCCTCTATGCCGAGCAAACATAGTTCTGGAGCTAGATGTGCATGAGGAAGAGATGGTCATGATCGTAGAAGATGCAGAAAGAAGTGGAGAAGAAGAGGAAGAAGAAGAAGCAGAAGAAGAAGAGCAAGAAGAACAAGAAGAAGAAGCAGAAGAAGACGAAGAAGAAGAAGGAACAGATCATGGAACTGATGCGGCGGAAATTGGGGAAGAAGATTCAGAGCGGGTAAGGCGGTGCTTGTCTATGGGATCATCGGCGGAGTATCCTAGCCGGGTTTCAATTGCAGATGTGCTTCAAATGAGCATGGAGGAAGAGTACATGGTGGCGAAGAACTGTGGACTGGTTGGAGACGGTGGGGCTTGGAGGCGGAGGGAAAGAGAGCAGAACAGCGGCAATGGAAGAAGCAGGGGATTGAATTGTGTTATGAGTACTGTGCGTATGAAGAGATCAGTTTCAAGTGGAAGGTTTTTCTTTAACAGGCAAGGAAGGGGAAGATCTTCTCTACTTCCAGTTTGAGCAATTGCAGAATGATTGAGTTCTTTTGCAGCAATCTTTGATTTGTTTTGAGATTTTTGATCTGAAACAGTAAAGAATGCTTTCATCTTCTTCTCTGTCGTTTTTTTGTGTGTTATTGGATTTGTATATTGGAGACTTTGATCAGTGAATCTGTAAAGAAATGCAGATACTAAGCTGAAATCTCTTTTTGCTGCTTTTTTCTTCGATTTGAATTGTTTTTTCTTTCTCTTTTTTTGGTGTGTTGATCACCTGAGTTTTCTCTGCAAATTGAGCAATGAAGAAATACATAAGTTTGCTTTTTAAATCGACTTTCCCTTTGTAGTTGGTTATGTATATGATGATCGCTCGTCTTTTTACATACCAATTAAGATTTCGTTTGAGATAGCTTTTCTACTGCTTTTTAAAATTGTTTTTAAGTACAATAATTAAAATTTTTGTACTAAAACTCTGCTTTAAAAAATAGAAAGAAAGTCATCCCAAACGAAGCTTAAGACCTAAGACTTTGTTTGTTACTGTTTTGTAAAATTGTTGTAGAGAAAAAAACTTTTTAAAACGATCGTAGAAAACATCTTCCTAACAAAAAAAAAAAAAAAAAATTGAAAGCAGTAAAAAATAATGTCAAAGTAATGCAGCATGAAAGCTATCACAAATAAAACCTAAAGCTACACTGACCTAAGAAACCATTGCTACATTCTAATCCTTAAGACAGACTGGAGGATTGCGAACTCACCCACTAGAATTTACATCATTGATGACATTCCTCTTTTGTGTTTCACTTTCGCTTGTTTCTTTGACAAATCCGCATGCAATCGTTATCATAACATAATATCAAAAACATCATGAAATATGCAACCTACTCTCAATACATTTAAATTGTATAATTCTCTTCAAGATTGCATTGTCTACTCTCCATTCCTCGCCAAGAACTATATGAATCCATCGATCTCACAAACATCACATATTTATCAATAAATATTGGTCATATCATCATAACCCTTTCAAATATGCTTGCATTGATAATCACAAAAGTTTACTTTATGGTTTCCCCTCTTTGTGGGGATTGGCAGATGCCTTCAAGTTTGTGGCATCAATGTGCATTCCCTCTTGGCCAAACTATAGTTAACATCATAATAATTATTAGAAGCCAAATTAGACTATTGAACACTGTTGTTATCGAAGAGGCTATTAATCATTAAAACTATTTGCTGTGTTGAATCAAATGTAATCATTTATTTATATAATACTTAGATATGATAGATACTAAATTTGAATTTAGGTTTACGACTAATCAAATTGTTGCAAAACAGAGAAAATCTAATAGCAAACGCCGATCAGGAATCTCCAAATCTGTCACTCATACGGTCATAAAATATTAAGATTTGTTTGGGATGACTTTCTTATAGCTTTCTAAAGCAAGTTTTTAGTACAAATTTTTTTTTGAATTAGAAATTTTTATATTAAAAAATTAGTTTAGAAAATAATAAAAAAAAAAACTATTCCAAACCAAACCAAAATCAAATTTTGGTTTGAAGAATCTCACCAATTTTTTTCCCAAAATAAATTACTGTAAATCTGTTGTAAGAACTTTAGGGTTTGTGTTAGCCTTTTGTGAATAAACAGAATTAGTAAAATGATGAAACTTTGTACATTCTTCAATATGATTGAATGCAATTAACATGTCTATTCAAATTCCCATATCTGTTATTGTAATTAAGTTTTTATTATTAATGAAAAATTAAATCAAAATAAAATATTTTTATCTATGTGACGAATGAAAAGAGCCCAAATATACAGTACACCACAAAAACTTCCTCTGTCGAACTAATTATGCCCACCCCAAATCCTATGCAATGTACAATTAGCTTGGCAACAACTTTGTCTACTCGACTATGACCTATTGTCGCATCTTATTTTGTTTAACTAGATTATGTCAAGTCTTCATTATAAGAACTCGTCCCAACAATATCATATACCCTCACCTCTTTATTATTGATTTTACACCCAAATTTTATCATGATAGTGACCATCCTCAAGTATTATAAGAAGGAAGTCAATTTAGAACAAAGGATGATGCTTACATATCAATTCAATCAATTCAACCTATTACTTAAGATTTATACTCTACCAAATGATTTATTCCAACAACCTTAAACTCCTCAAAATAGGAATCATGCCTAAACTATTCAAGTTAATCACTCGATGATCATATCTGCATTTCAATTGATTAGTGTGTCAATATTAGCTACGTTTGATGTCATCATCAACACTTTTTCAAATAATGGTCAAATCAACATACACATCTCTTCACTAAATATCATTTCATGTGTGATATATATCTGAATCTTGCAATTCTCGTTCTTATCCAATTATACATTTCTCCAAATAATCCTCTATTACACCTAAATTTTATATTTTGATTAATTAGTCATGCAATTTTTATTCTTCATTCCAAACTCCTAGGCTATTGTTTGGGGAGAAGGAATTAGAAGAGTTGAATTAAAATTAAAAATGATAAATGAACTATATTGAAATTGCTTTTCACTCACTTCTTATATTGAGGAGGAGATGAAAAATAAAACTTATTTTGCTGAGAAAAAAATTGAATTTTTGTTTGTTATATAAAAGAAGCAAATCAGACCCAAAGATGACTTTTTTTCTAAAAATTCATATTTTTACTAAATCTAAGAAAGGAATTGTTCAATGAAAAAAGAAGTTTGCGTATGTTTACCAAGTAAAATCAGCTATTTTTTTTTTTATTTAAATTGGGGCCTAAGCCCATATATTAATAAAAAAAAGAGAGAAAAAATTACAAGAAAAAAGCTACCCACCATAAGCAAAAAACAAAACCTAATGAGGGTAAAAAAAATTAAAAAAAAACCCCAACTAAATCACCCAATACAATTGAAGAGCAGAAAAAGTAACCAAAACTGTGGAAAGAAGCACCAAAAGAAGGTCTTGAAAGCAAGTAGTAGCTGACCGAACTGAAGGAAAGTTTTGATAAGAGTCAGCACCAAAAGATCCAAAACCTGCAGCGAGACAATACCCAGCTCCCAAGCCATAAGAAAAGGACTCAGATATAAAATTTCGCACGAAAAAAATGGAGGAACCCTGGTTGCCAGTAGACCGTCCAAGGGGCCTGCAAATGGGAGCATCATCATCGTCCAATTCAGGCTAGCAGGCAAAACAAAGGGACGAAGGGACCCAATAAATGCCATCACAATATGAACGCCCCAATCAATACATTCCATACATCCAACCAAAACTCCACATCCAGAAAGCATAGAGAACATAGCCAAATTCCCACAAAGAAATACCAGCAACAATGCCATCCAGAAAATTATCTTCTCCTCCGTCCCCTTCCACGAAATCTACCACGAGAGTGGACACGGGATTATTCTGCATATTATCCACTCTCACACAATCCTCAACATTCACCACAGTCGCAAACGGAATAGACAAAGCCTCGACGCCAGGTAGAGGAGAAACTGAACCTTCAGCCACAGCCACAACAACACCCTCCTCATTATTAGGATTCACCTCAACATTCGATATATTCTCACACTCCAGAGGCAACAAAACATGAATAAGGGGAGGCTCAGCCAATACCTCCTCATGAACAACAGGGGCCTCCACTGCAGGAGACGAAACAACCAGCTCAACAATAGATTTAACCTCATTTACCTGCAAAGAGACCGACGCCAGAGGAGGTGTAATTTAAGATTTGCTCCAGGATCGTCCAGGACGATCTGGAATCCTCCTGGGACGATCAGGTGAGAAAGAGTTCCAGAATTTGCCCAGAAGTATTCCAGGTGATTTCCTGTAGGCATCGTCCAGGCCGATCTAGGTCATCGGCCAGGCCGATTGCACTGTTCACAAGCATCGGCCGGATCATCGCCCTGTGAGCTGACCAGGACGATTAAATTGGTCTGATCGTCCAGAACGATCGGGCGATCTGCCGGGCCGATCTGAAGATGATTTAAGGGAAATCAGTCATTTGAAGAGAGAAAAATTTTATAAATATCTGATTTTCGATCCGAGAGAAAAGAGAAAAAAGAAGAAAAAGGAAAAGTTGATTTCGGGAAGACGCGGAGCCGTTTTCGTTCGAAGGGACTGTTGAGGATATTGCTGTGCACGAGGTAAGGCATAATCCGACTTTCTCAATTTTCAGAACCGTCGTGTTTGGCGGTATTATCTGTCCGGAATTGATTTTTGTTCGTGATTTTCGTCCGTATCTTTTGATTGGTTCAGTTTTTACCGCGTAAGTTTCTGTATATTGTTGACGTGCCGAGTGTGCACATTTTGGTTATTTTCTGAAGATTTTTGTCCGGGTATTTTTGATTCGACTGTGTTTTTAGTCGACTGGATTTTTCTGTGAACTTGGAAATTCTTTGTGCAGTAGAATAAATGTTCTGAAATGTTGATATCTATATTCTGTGCAAATTTGGTGAATTTTGATTTTTAGGAAAATTGTGTAAATTTTGTATACTGCCGTTGTGCTGCCCGATTTTTGGGTAATTTCTGATTTGTCAGGAATTGTTTCTGATTTGATATGCTATCTGTATATGCTATAAAAAGGGAGTTATAAGGGGCCTGGATCCTATGAGATTCAGTTAGTGAAATGGGAATTCTGAAATGAGCTCAATCTGAAATCTGATATCTGTTCTGTTCCGGATCCGAGGAAAAATCCGTTTAGGTGCTATAAGCACTATTTATGTATTCTGGTGCAATAAGCACATCTGATCTGTTCTGGTGCCGGGGGCACATTTAGCTATTAATTACTCAGCTATTGTTCTGGTGTCGAGGGCACATTTAGCTATTAATTACTCAGCTATTGTTCTGGTGCCGAGGGCACATTTAGCTATTAATTAAATATCTGATATCTGATATATGATTCTGTACGATTCTGATTCTATTGATCAGATATGTCTGATCTGTTCTGTTTCTGATTTGATACGACTTCTGTTTCTGTACAGTTTTGTTTGATTTGATATCCGTCCGTTTCCGTTCTGATTTATGTACGGATTTGTCTGATTGTGTTGGTTTTGTGATTCTGAGGATTTTGATTGGAGGTTTGTTGCTTTGCTGAGCTGTTGAGCTCACCCTTGCTTTCTGGTGGTTTTCAGGTTCTGGGAAAGGGAAGGAAGTCCATGACTAGTTCTGAGTCTGATCAGTATAGGTATTGTTTTGTACCTTTTGATTTTTGTACAGTCATGACTTTTCTGTTCTGTCTTTCTTTCTGTCTAAAAGCCATGTACTGTATTTGTAGATGATTATTTTGAGGAGAAGAAATGATAGATGTTTTGTTCCGCTGTATTTGATGTTTTTAGTAGCTCTGTGTTTGTTTGTGTTGTTTAAAATAATTTGGAAGATTCAGTTTCGAACCAAATTCCAAAGCTAGATCCTGGTTAGTGCTTCTCCGTCGCGGCCCGGTGCGAATGGGATCCGTCTCGTCTCGGGTCGGGTCGTGACAAGCTTTTTTGGTATCAGAGCAATGATTTTGGAATTTGGGAATTATGTGAAACAGAGCTATAGGAAGTGATCAGTAAGTCTGTCTGGGGGGTAGTTTTGGTTTGTTCGGCTTTTTTATTGTGTTGTTTTTGTGATAGTTTTCTGGATTTTTTGGATTTTTCTGTATGGATCAGCCAGACCCAGATATGACAGACGGGCAGAGTTCTAGTCAGGCAGCACCAGTGGGGAGTACAGCCCCAGTGGTCGGTGCTGACACACTGTCATAGTTTGCTACGCTTGTTGCTCAGATGATGAGCGAGACTCAGAGCAGAGCTTCTACTGTCCAATCTGATGACCTGGATAGACATTTGCAGTTGTTTTTGAGATTGAAACCTCCGAGATTTGAGGGCGCTGTTGAGCCCAGAGCTGCTGAGGAGTGGCTGAGGAGATTGGAGAAGACCTTTGACGGGATGCAGTGTCCGTCAGATAGGAAGGTTCCATTGGCTGTTTTTCTGTTAGACGGAGAGGCTGAGCACTGGTGGGAAGGCCAGCAGGCAGCCAGATTTCAGGGCAGACTGAACTCTTTGATTACTTGGGAAGAGTTCACTGAGGTATTCTGAGATTGGTTTGTTCCTCCTTCTGCACGACAGCAGATGCAGGAGACTTTTCTGAGACTTGTTCAGGGGAGCAAGACGGTGATGCAGTACGAGGCTGAGTTTACTGCATTAGCCAGTTACGCTCCGCAGCTGGTTAGCACTTCTGTTGAGAGGTGTTACAGATTTCTGAGGGGATTGCGAGATACCTTGAGGCAGCCCCTGATACCATTTCGGATCACTACCTTCTCTGAGCTTGTGGAGCGAGCTCGACTGATAGAGAATGACTTGATGGCTACTCAGCAGCGGTGGACTGCGAGTAGAAAGAGATTTGGAGGTGAGGCTTCTGGCAGTGGTTCCTCTGGAAAGAGGAGATTTGTTTCTGGCTCAGGATCTGGAGATTCCAGGAAAAGCGGAGGGTCGTCTGGTACTGCTACTAGTACGACGAGTTCTGGATCAGTCAGTACGGCACCTGTGTGCCAGAACTGTGGACGACGACACTTTGGCCAGTGCTACAGGATGGCTGGTCTGTGCTTCCGATGTGGTCAGTCAAGACATCGGATTACAGAGTGTCCACAGATGGAATTTAATTAGCATTCTGAGTTCCGATCTGAGGGCTTTGTCAGACCTGTCGGTTCAGCAGGAAGACTGAGGACGGTTCCTCCACGCCCTGAGGGATTTGCTGGCAGAGGTGGCGGATCTAATTCTGGACCACGGAGACCACCTACTGTTCAGAGGGAGCAGAGTAGTTCTGTTGCTTCAACTCCTGTTCCAGTTCAGCCACGAGTTTACAGCTTGAGTCAGCAGGAGGCTCGTGATGCTCCCGATGTTGTGACATGTACGATTTACATTTCTGATCAACCCTGTCGTGTTTTGTTTGACTCTGGAGTGAGTCATTCTTTTCTGTCCGAGCACCTATTTTGTTTGTGAAGAAGAAGGACGGGACACTCCGTATGTGTATTGATTACAGAGATTTGAACAAGGTCACGATCAAGAACAAGTATCCTTTGCCTCGGATTGACGATTTGTTTGATCAGCTTTCCGGATCTTCGGTATTTTCGAAGATTGATTTGAGATCCAGATATTATCAGGTGAAGGTGAAGGAAGCTGATGTTGCGAAGACAGCTTTCAGTACTCGGTATGGACACTACGAGTTCTTGGTTATGCCTTTTGGGGTAACCAACGCGCCTGCTATTTTCATGGATTTGATGAGCCGAGTATTCAGGGAGTATTTGGATCAGTTTGTGATCGTCTTCATCGATGATATTCTGGTATATTCTGCATCTGAGGATGATCATGTCAGACATTTGAGGATTGTGTTGGAGACTTTGAGGAGGCATCAGCTGTATGCCAAGTTCTCCAAGTGTGAATTCTGGTTGAAGAGCATTTCTTTTCTGGGGCATGTGATTAGCGGAGAAGGCATTTCTGTAGATCCCCAGAAGATTCAGGCAGTTGCTGATTGGCCAAGGCCGACTACGGTATTTGAGGTACGTAGTTTCTTGGGCATGGCCGGGTATTACAGGAAGTTTGCGAAAGGATTTTCACAGATTTTGACGCCTTTGACGAGACTGACTCAGAAGTCAGTACCTTTTGTTTGGACCCCGGAGTGTGAGGCGAGTTTTTAGAGATTGAAGAATTGTCTGACTTCAGCTCCAGTACTAGCACTTCCGTCAGGTACGGAAGGGTTTCAGGTGTTCAGTGATGCTTCACTGAAAGGACTGGGTTGTGTCCTAATGCAGCATGGTCAGGTAATTGCTTATGCTTCGAGACAGTTAAAACCACATGAGAAGAATTACCCGACACATGATTTGGAGTTAGCTGCAGTTGTTTTTGCTTTGAAGATTTGGCGTCATTACCTGTATGGCGTCAGATGTGAGATTTTCACTGATCATAAGAGCCTGAAGTACATTTTTACTCAGAAGGATTTGAATCTGAGACAGAGAAGGTGGCTCGAGTTGATCAAGGACTATGATTTGACTATTCAGTATCAGCCTGGTAAGGCTAATGTGGTAGCGGACGCTCTGAGCAGGAAGTCTTCTGGATTATCAGGTATTCAGCTTACTTTTGATGACTTCCTGATTCGTGATTTGGAACGATTGCAGTTGGAGGTGATTTCCTCCAGTGGTTTGGAGTTAGCTCAGATGTGTATTCAGTCTTCTTTGGAGGCAAGGATTCAAGAAGCCCAGAAGTCAGATTCTGATTATTCGAAGTTGATTGGTCAGATTGGATCTGGTAAGACTTCTGAACTTCGAATCTCTGATTCTGGTATTATTTTCTGTAAGAACAGGTTGTGGGTACCTGTGTTTGGAGCTTTGAGGCAGGAGATTCTGTACGAATCTCATCATTCAGGCTACACTGTACATCCAGGCAGTGGTAAGATGTATGCTGATATGAAGCTTTTATTCTGGTTGCCTGGAATGAAAAAGGACGTAGTTGAGTTTGTGTCGAGATGCGAAGCCTGTCAGTTAGTGAAGGCAGAGCATCAGCGACCCGGTGGACTGTTGCAGTCGTTGCTTATCCCTGAGTGGAAATGAAAGGAGGTAACGATGGACTTTGCGATGGGTTTTACTCGATCTAGACAAGGGCACGACGCTATTTGGGTGGTTGTAGATCGATTGACGAAATCCGCTCATTTTCTTCCGATTAAACAGACGGATTCAGTTGATCGCTTGGCACAGGTGTATGTGAAGGAGATAGTCAGATTGCATGGTGTGCCTCGCGTGATCGTATCTGATCGAGATGGACGTTTTACTTCCAGACTTTGGAAAGGCATTCAGCAAGGCTTGGGTACGAAACTGCATTTCAGTACAGCCTTTCATCCTCAGACCGACGGACAGTCTGAGAGGACTATTCAGGTGCTTGAAGACCTGTTGAGACTTTGTGTTCTGGACTTTGGCGGAAGCTGAGAATATCACATTTCGCTGATTGAGTTTGCCTATAACAACAGTTTTCAGTCCAGTATCGGTATGGCACCGTACGAGGCTCTGTATGGCAGGAAGTGCCGTACTCCTTTGACTCTGACGGAGGTCGGAGATAGACAGGCTTTGGGGGCCACTTTTGCTGATGAAACTGCTTAGAAGATCAGTTTGATAAGAGAGAGATTGAAAGCTGCTCAAGACCGTCAGCAGAAGTATTACAATCAGAAGCACATATTTGTAGAGTTTCAGGTTGGTGACTTTGTATATGTCAAAGTCAGCCCGATGAAGGGTGTGTGCAGATTTGGTCAGGTGAGCAAGCTTAGTCCAAGGTATGTTGGTCCTTTTGAAATTTTGGAAAGGATTGAAAAAGCTGCTTACAGACTATTACTTTCTGATTCTATGCCTGATATGCATAATGTGTTTCACGTATCCACTCTGAGGAAGTGGGTATCCGACTCTAGGAAGAAGGTATCTGCTGATGAGGTTGAGATTCAGGAGAATCTTGTAATATCACAATCTGCTCCAGGATCGTCCAGGACGATCTGGATCGTCCTGGGACGATCAGTGGAAAAAGAGTTCCAGAATTTGCCCAGAAGTGTTCCAGGTGATTTCCTGTAGGCATCGTCCAGGCCGATCGAGGACATCGGCCAGGCCGATTGCACTGTTCACAAGTATCGGCCGGATCATCGCCCTGTGAGCTGTCCAGGACGATCAAATTGGTCTGATCGTCCAGGACGATGTGGCGATCGGCCGGGCCGATCTGAAGATGATTTAAGGGGTTTCAGCCGATTTGAAGAGAGAGAAAAGATTTTTATAAAATATCTGATTTTTCGTCTGAGGAGAGAGGAAAAAAAAGAATTTGGAAAAGTTGATTTCGGGAAGACGCGGAGCCGTTTTCGATCGAAGTGACTGTTGAGGAATTTGCTGTGCTCGAGGTAAGGCACATTCCGTCTTTCTCAATTTTCAGTTCCGTTGTGTTTGACGGTATTTTCTGTCCGGATTTCGTTTTCGTTACGGTTTTTCGTCCGTATCTTTTGATTGGTTCAGTTTTTACCGCGTAAGTTTCTGTATATCGCTGCCGTGCCGGGTGTGCACATTTTGACTATATTTTGAAGATTTTTGTCCGGGTATTTTTGATTCGGCGATGTTTTTCGTAGACTACAATTTTCTGTGAAATTGTAAATGCTCTGTGCAGTAGAATAAATGTTCTGGAATATGATTATCTATATTCTGTGCGAATTCGGTAAATTTTCTTTGCAGGAAATTTTGTGTAAATTCTGTATACTGCCATTGTGCTGCCCGATTTTTGGGTAATTTCTGAATTGTTCGAATTTCTTCTGAATTGAAATGCTATGTGTATAAGCTATAAAAAGGGAGTTATAAGGGGCCTGAATCCTATGAGATTCAGTTAGTGAAACGGGAAATCTGAAATGAGCTCAAATCTGAAATCTGATATCTGTTCTGTTTCGGATCCGATGAATTCTGTTCTGGTGCTATAAGCACATCTGTTCTGGTGCCGTGAGCACAAAAGGGAGACATAAGGGGCCTGGATCCTATGAGATTCAGTCAGTGTCTGGGAAGGGAGGCATAAGGGGCCGGAATCCGTAGAGATTCCGTTAGTGTCAGGGCATTTAGTTATATGTATCTGTTCTGTTTTCTGTATCTGTTCTGTACGCAATTGTGATTCTGATGTGATATGATCTGCAAATTCTGATTTCTGATTTCTGTATAATTCTGACTTTGTTGATTTATTCTGTTCTGTGATCTGATCTGTACGATTCTGATTTTAATTTGATATCCGTCCGTATAAGTTCTGATTTCCGATTCTGTTCCAATTTCTGATCTGATATCTGTCTGATGAGTTTGGTTTTGGTTCTTGAGAATTTAGATTGGTGGTTTGTTGCTTTGCTGAGCTGTTGAGCTCACCCTTGCTTTTTAGTGGTTTTCAGGTTCTGGGAAAGGCAAGGAAGTCCAGGATTAGTTCAGAGTCGGATCAGTATAGGTACTTTTGTACTTTTGATTTTTGTACAGTCATGGCTTTTCTGATTTGTCTTTCTTTCTGTTTAAAAGCCATGTACTGTTCTGTAGATGATTATTTTTGAGGAAATGAAAAGATAGATGTTTTGTTCCGCTGCATTTGATGATTTTAGTAGCTCTGTTGTTCTGTGTGTGTCTATTGAGTTAAGTATTTGGTAGATCAGTTCAGTAACCTAATCCAAAGCCAGATCCTGGATAAGAAGGTCTCTCGTCGCGATCCGGCTCGGGCGGGATCCGTCCCCGTCGGGTCGGGTCGTGACAAGCTTTTGAGGTATCAGAGCACTGGTTTTGGAAACAGGTTGGATTGTAAAACAGAGCTCTAGGAAGTGATCAGTGAGTCTGTCTGGGGGTAGTTTTGGGTCGTTTGGCTTTTTATTGTGTTATTTTATGTTGTTTTTGTGATAGTTTTCCGGATTTTCTGGATTTTTCTGTATGGATCAGCCAGACCCAGACATGACAGACGGTCAGAGTGCCGATCAGGCAGCACCAGTGGGGAGTACAGCCCCAGTGGTCGGTGCTGATACGCTGTCTCAGTTTGCTTCACTTGTTGCTCAGATGATGAGCGAGACTCAGAGCAGAGCTTCTACTGTTAGATCTGAGGACATTGATCGACACCTGCAGTTATTTTTGAGGTTGAAGCCTCCGAGATTTGAGGGCGCTGTTGAGCCCAGAGCAGCCGAGGAGTGGCTGAGGAGATTGGAAAAGACTTTTGACGGGATGCAGTGTCCTGCAGACAGGAAGGTTCCGTTAGCTGTTTTTCTGTTGGACGGAGAGGCTGAGCACTGGTGGGACGGCCAGCAGGCAGCCAGATTTCAGGGTAGACTGAACTCTTTGATCACTTGGGAAGAGTTCACTGAAGTATTCCGAGATTGGTTTGTTCCCCCTTCTGCACGACAGCAGATGCAGGAGAGTTTTCTGAGGCTGGTTCAGGGGAGCAAGACGGTGATGCAGTACGAGGTTGAGTTTACTGCATTAGCCAGATACGCTCCGCAGCTGGTTAGCACTTCTGCTGAGAGGTGTTACAGATTTCTGAGGGGATTACGAGACACTTTGAGGCAGCCTTTGATACCATTCAGGATCACTGATTTCTCTGAGCTTGTGGAGCGAGCTCGTCTGATTGAGAATGACATGACGGCTACTCAGCAGCGGTGGACTGCGAGTAGGAAGAGGTTTGGAGGTGAGACTTCTGGCAGTGGTTCCTCTGGAAAGAGGAGATTTGTTTCTGGTTCTGGATCTGTTGACTCTAGAAGGAGCGGAGGGTCGTCTGGTACTGCTACCAGTACGACTAGTTCTGGATCTGTCAGTATGGCACCTGTGTGCCAGAGTTGTGGACGGCGACACCATGGCCAGTGCTACAGGATAGCTGGTCTTTGTTTCAGATGTGGTCAGCCGGGACATAGGATTGCAGAATGTCCACAGATGGGATTTGAGCAGCGATCTGAGAGCTCCGTCAGACCTGTTGGTTCAGCAGCAGGAAGACCGAGGACTGTTCCTCCACGCCCTGAGGGATTTACTGGTAGAGGTGGTGGTTCTAGTTCTGCACCACGGAGACCACCTACGATTCAGAGGGAGCAGAGTAGTTCTGTTGCTTCCGCTCCTGTTCCAGTTCAGCCTCGAGTTTACAGCTTGAGTCAGCAGGAGGCTCGAGATGCTCCCGATGTTGTGACAGGTACGGTTTACATTTCTGATCAGCCATGTCGTGTTTTGTTTGACTCTGGAGCGAGTCATTCTTTTCTGTCCGAGCACTGTTTTGAGATTTTACATTTGGATTCGATGGTTTTACCGGTTTCTTTGTCTGTGATTTTACCGGCTGGGAATCCATTGATTGCTCGACAGTTTTGTTTGTGTGAGATTGAGATTTCTGGCAAGAAGTGGAAATCGAGTTTGATTCGATTGCCGATTTCTTCGTATGATGTAATTCTGGGCATGGATTGGCTGAGTCAGTATGAGGCTCAGATTGACTGTCTGAAGAAGCAAGTGAGTTTGCTCGTGGCTGGAGAGAGAGTCGTATTTCAGGGATTACGAGGTGTTCTCTCCAGTCTGATTTCTGCGTTGGAGGTGAGCAGAATGTGGAAGAAAGGATGCCCAGTATTTTTGGCTTCGGTGCGGGATCTGAACCTGGAGGTTGGTTCTGTTTCTGAGATCCCAGTGGTACGGGAGTTTGCTGATGTTTTTTCTGAGGAGTTGGTTGGTTTACCTCCGGATAGAGATGTGGAGTTCTCTATCGATGTTTTTCCGGGTACCGCTCCGATATCGAAATCTCCGTACAGGATGGCACCGAAAGAACTTTCTGAGTTGAAAGTTCAGCTTCAGGAGTTGGTTGACAGAGGTTTTGTACGCCCTAGTGTTTCACCTTGGGGAGCACCTGTTCTGTTTGTGAAGAAGAAGGACGGTACACTCCGTATGTGTATTGATTACAGAGATTTGAACAAGGCCACAATCAAGAACAAGTATCCTTTGCCTCGGATAGATGACTTGTTCGATCAGCTTTCCGGATCTTCGGTATTTTCGAAGATTGACTTGCGATCCGGATATTATCAGGTGAAGGTGAAGGAGACTGATGTGGTGAAGACTGCTTTCAGTACTCGGTACGGGCACTACGAGTTTTTGGTTATGCCTTTTGGGGTAACCAATGCGCCCGCTATTTTCATGGATTTGATGAACCGAGTGTTCAGGGAGTATTTGGATCAGTTTGTGATCGTCTTCATCGACGATATTCTGGTATATTCTGCATCTGAGGATGATCATACCAGACATTTGAGGATTGTGTTGGAGACTTTGAGGAGGAATCAGCTGTATGCCAAGTTCTCCAAGTGTGAATTTTGGCTGAAGAGTATTTCTTTTCTGGGGCATGTGATTAGCGGAGAAGGCATTTATGTAGATCCCCAGAAGATTCAGGCAGTTGCTGATTGGCCAAGGCCAACTACGGTATTTGAGGTACGTAGTTTCTTGGGCATGGCCGGGTATTACAGGAAATTTGTGAAAGGATTTTCACAGATTTCGACTCCTCTGACGAGGCTGACTCAGAAGTCAGTTCCTTTTGTTTGGACACCGGAGTGTGAAGCTAGTTTTTAGAGATTGAAGGATTGTCTGACTTCAGCTCCAGTGTTGGCACTTCCGTCAGGTACGGAAGGTTTTCAGGTGTTCAGTGATGCTTCACTGAAAGGACTGGGTTGTGTCCTGATGCAGCATGGTCAGGTAATTGCTTATGCTTTGAGACAGTTGAAACTATATGAGAAGAATTACCCGACGCATGATCTAGAGTTAGCTGCAGTTGTTTTTGCTTTGAAGATTTGGCGTTATTACCTGTATGGCGTCAGATGTGAGATTTTTACTGATCATAAGAGCCTGAAGTATATTTTTACTCAGAAGGATCTGAATTTGAGGCAGAGAAGGTGGCTCGAGTTGATCAAGGACTATGACCTAACTATTCAGTATCAGCCTGGAAAGGCGAATGTGGTAGCAGATGCTTTGAGCAGGAAGTCTTCTGGATTATCAGGTATTCAGCTTACCTGTGATGACTTTCTAATTCGTGATTTGGAGAGATTGCAGTTGGAGGTGATTTCCTCCAGTGATTTGGAGTTGGCTCAGATGAGTATTCAGTCTTCTTTGGAAGCACGAATTCAAGAAGCCCAGAAGTCAGATTCTGATTATTCGAAGTTGATTGCACAGATTGGATCTGGTAAGACTCCTGAACTTCAAATTTCTGATTCTGGTGCTATTTTCTGTAAGAACAGGTTGTGGGTACCTGTGTTGGGAGATTTGAGGCGGGAGATTCTGTATGAATCTCATCATTCAGGCTACACTGTTCATCCAGGCAGTGGTAAGATGTACGCTGATATGAAGCTTTTGTTCTGGTGGCCTGGGATGAAGAAGGATGTGGCGGAGTTTGTGTCGAGATGCGAAGCCTGTCAGTTGGTGAAGGCAGAGCATCAGCGACCAGGTGGACTGTTGCAGTCGTTGCCTATCCCTGAGTGGAAATGGGAGGAGGTAACGATGGATTTTGCGATGGGTTTTCCTCGATCACGACAAGGACATGATGCCATTTGGGTAGTTGTGGATCGATTGACGAAGTCAGCCCATTTTCTTCCGATCAGACAGACGGATTCAGTTGAACGCTTGGCTCAGATATATGTGAAGGAAATAGTCAGATTGCACGGTGTGCCTCGAGTGATCGTATCTGATCGAGATGGACGTTTTACTTCCAGACTTTGGAAAGGCATTCAGCAAGGCTTGGGTACGAAATTGCATTTCAGTACAGCCTTTCATCCTCAGACCGATGGGCAGTCTGAGAGGACTATTCAGGTATTGGAAGACCTGTTGAGACTTTATGTTCTGGACTTTAACGGAAGCTGGGAAGATCATATTCCGCTAATTGAGTTTGCTTATAACAACAGTTTTCAGTCCAGTATCGGTATGGCACCGTACGAGGCTCTGTATGGCAGGAAGTGTCGTACTCCTTTGACTCTGACGGAGGTCGGAGATAGACAGGCTTTGGGTGCCACTTTTGCTGATGAAACTGCTCAGAAGATCAGTTTGATAAGAGAAAGATTGAAAGCTGCTCAAGATCGACAGCAGAAGTATTATAATCAGAAGCACAGATTTGTTGAGTTTCAAGTTGGTGACTTTGTGTATGTCAAAGTCAGCCCGATGAAGGGTGTGAGCAGATTTGGTCAGGTAAGCAAGCTTAGTCCAAGGTATGTTGGACCGTTTGAGATTTTGGAAAGAATTGGAAAAGCTGCTTATCGCCTATTGCTTTCTGATTCTATGCCTGACGTGCATAATGTGTTTCATGTATCCACTCTGAGGAAGTGGGTATCCGACTCTGGGAAGAAGATATCTGCCGATGAGATTGAGATTCAGGAGAATCTGGCGTACAAGGAAGAGCCAGAATTGATTTTGACGTACGACGTCCGGAAGTTAAGAAATAAAGAGATTCCGATGGTTAAAGTCCAGTGGAAGCACCGGACTGCACGAGAAGCAACTTGGGAAAAGGAGTCTGATATGAGACGGTCGTACCCGTACTTGTTTTGACTGAGTTTGGATTGGATAATGTCGAGGACGACATTTTTCTGAGTTGGGGAGATTGTAATATCACAATCTGCTCCAGGATCGTCCAGGACGATCTGGATCGTCCTGGGATGATCAGTGGAAAAAGAGTTCCAGAATTTGCCCAGAAGTGTTCCAGGTGATTTCCTGTAGGCATCGTCCAGGCCGATCGAGGACATCGGCCAGGCCGATTGCACTGTTCACAAGTATCGGCCGGATCATCGCCCTGTGAGCTGTCCAGGACGATCAAATTGGTCTGATCGTCCAGGACGATGTGGCGATCGGCCGGGCCGATCTGAAGATGATTTAAGGGGTTTCAGCCGATTTGAAGAGAGAGAAAAGATTTTTATAAAATATCTGATTTTTCGTCTGAGGAGAGAGGAAAAGAAAGAATTTGGAAAAGTTGATTTCGGGAAGACGCGGAGCCGTTTTCGATCGAAGTGACTGTTGAGGAATTTGCTGTGCTCGAGGTAAGGCACATTCCGTCTTTCTCAATTTTCAGTTCCGTTGTGTTTGGCGGTATTTTCTGTCCGGATTTTGTTTTCGTTACGGTTTTTCGTCCGTATCTTTTGATTGGTTCAGTTTTTACCGCGTAAGTTTCTGTATATCGCTGCCGTGCCGGGTGTGCACGTTTTGACTATATTTTGAAGATTTTTGTCCGGGTATTTTTGATTCGGCGATGTTTTTCGTAGACTACAATTTTCTGTGAAATTGTAAATGCTCTGTGCAGTAGAATAAATGTTCTGGAATATGATTATCTATATTCTGTGCGAATTCGGTAAATTTTCTTTGCAGGAAATTTTGTGTAAATTCTGTATACTGCCGTTGTGCTGTCCGATTTTTGGATAATTTCTGAATTGTCCGAATTTCTTCTGAATTGAAATGCTATGTGTATAAGCTATAAAAAGGGAGTTATAAGGGGCCTGAATCCTATGAGATTCAGTTAGTGAAACGGGAAATCTGAAATGAGCTCAAATCTGAAATCTGATATCTGTTCTGTTCCGGATCCGATGAATTCTGTTCTGGTGCTATAAGCACATCTGTTCTGGTGCCGTGAGCACAAAAGGGAGACATAAGGGGCCTGGATCCTATGAGATTCAGTCAGTGTCTGGGAAGGGAGGCATAAGGGGCCGGAATCCGTAGAGATTCCGTCAGTGTCAGGGCATTTAGTTATATGTATATGTTCTGTTTTCTGTATCTGTTCTATACGCAATTGTGATTCTGATGTGATATGATCTGCAAATTCTGATTTCTGATTTCTGTATAATTCTGACTTTGTTGATTTATTCTGTTCTGTGATCTGATCTGTACGATTCTGATTTTGATTTGATATCCGTCCGTATAAGTTCTGATTTCCGATTCTGTTCCAATTTCTGATCTGATATCTGTCTGATGAGTTTGGTTTTGGTTTCTGAGAATTTAGATTGGTGGTTTGTTGCTTTGCTGAGCTGTTGAGCTCACCCTTGCTTTTTGGTGGTTTTCAGGTTCTGGGAAAGGCAAGGAAGTCCAGGATTAGTTCAGAGTCGGATCAGTATAGGTACTTTTGTACTTTTGATTTTTGTACAATCATGGCTTTTCTGATTTGTCTTTCTTTCTGTTTAAAAGCCATGTACTGTTCTGTAGATGATTATTTTTGAGGAAATGAAAAGATAGATGTTTTGTTCCGCTGCATTTGATGATTTTAGTAGCTCTTTTGTTCTGTGTGTGTCTATTGAGTTAAGTATTTGGAAGATCAGTTCAGTAACCTAATCCAAAGCCAGATCCTGGATAAGAAGGTCTCTCGTCGCGATCCGGCTCGGGCGGGATCCGTCCCCGTCGGGTCGGGTCGTGACAAATCTGGCGTACAAGGAAGAGCCAGAATTGATTTTGGCGTACGACGTCCGAAAGTTAAGAAATAAACAGATTCTGATGGTTAAAGTCCAGTGGAAGCACCGGACTGCACGGGAAGCGACTTGGGAGAAGGAATCTGATATGAGACAGTCGTACCCGTACTTTTTTTGACTGAGTTTGGATTGGATAATGTCGAGGACGACATTTTTCTGAGTTGGGGAGATCGTAATATTAAGATTTGCTCCAGGATCGTCCTGGGACGATCAGGTGAGAAAGAGTTTCAGAATTTGCCCAGAAGTGTTCCAGGTGATTTCCTGTAGGCATCGTCCAGGCCGATCTAGGTCATCGGCCAGGCCGATTGCACTGTTCACAAGCATCGGCCGGATCATCGCCCTGTGAGCTGACCAGGACGATTAAATTGGTCTGATCGTCCAGGACGATCGGGCGATCGGCCGGGCCGATCTGAAGATGATTTAAGGGAAATCAGTCATTTGAAGGGAGAGAAATTTTTTATAAATATCTGATTTTCGATCCGAGAGAAAAGAGAAAAAAGAAGAAAAAGGAAAAGTTGATTTCGGGAAGACGCGGAGCCGTTTTCGTTCGAAGGGACTGTTGAGGATATTGCTGTGCACGAGGTAAGGCACAATCCGACTTTCTCAATTTTCAGAACCGTCGTGTTTGGCGGTATTATCTGTCCGGAATTGATTTTTGTTCGTGATTTTCGTCCGTATCTTTTGATTGGTTCAGTTTTTACCGCGTAAGTTTCTGTATATTGTTGACGTGCCGAGTGTGCACATTTTGGTTATTTTCTGAAGATTTTTGTCCGGGTATTTTTGATTCGACTGTGTTTTTAGTCGACTGGATTTTTCTGTGAACTTGGAAATTCTTTGTGTAGTAGAATAAATGTTCTGAAATGTTAATATCTATATTCTGTGCAAATTTGGTGAATTTTGATTTTTAGGAAAATTGTGTAAATTTTGTATAATGCCGTTGTGCTGCCCGATTTTTGGGTAATTTCTGATTTGTCCGTAATTGTTTCTGATTTGATATGCTATCTGTATATGCTATAAAAAGGGAGTTATAAGGGGCATGGATCCTATGAGATTCAGTTAGTGAATGAGAATTCTGAAATGAGCTCAATCTAAAATCTGATATCTGTTCTGTTCCGGATCCGAGAAAAAATCTGTTTAGGTGCTATAAGCACTATTTATGTATTCTGGTGCAATAAGCACATCTGATCTGTTCTGGTGCCGGGGGCACATTTAGCTATTAATTACTCAGCTATTGTTCTGGTGCCGAGGGCACATTTAGTTATTAATTACTCAGCTATTGTTCTGGTGCCGAGGGCACATTTAGCTATTAATTACTCAGCTATTGTTCTGGTGCCGATGACACATTTAGCTATTAATTAAATATCTGATATCTGATATATGATTCTGTACGATTCTGATTCTGTTGATCAGATATGTCTGATCTGTTCTGTTTCTGATTTGATACGACTTCTGTTTCTGTACAGTTTTGTTTGATTTGATATCCGTCCGTTTCCGTTCTGATTTCTGTACGGATTTGTCTAATTGTGTTGGTTTTGTGATTCTGAGGATTTTGATTGGAGGTTTGTTGCTTTGCTGAGCTGTTGAGCTCACCCTTGCTTTCTGGTGGTTTTCAGGTTCTGGGAAAGGGAAGGAAGTCCAGGATTAGTTCTGAGTCTGATCAGTATAGGTATTGTTTTGTACCTTTTGATTTTTGTACAGTCATGACTTTTCTGTTCTGTCTTTCTTTCTGTCTAAAAGTCATGTACTGTATTTGTAGATGATTATTTTGAGGAGAAGAAATGATAGATGTTTTGTTCTGCTGCATTTGATGTTTTTAGTAGCTCTGTGTTTGTTTGTGTTGTTTAAAATAATTTGGAAGATTCAGTTCCGAACCAAATTCCAAAGCTAGATCCTGGTTAGTGCTTCTCCGTCGCGGCCCGGTGCGAACGGGATCCGTCTCGTCTCGGGTCGGGTCGTGACAGGAGGCACCACACTTACAGGATTTCTAATCAACTCATTCTCAGCCATGTTTTGGTTCTCAGCAACAACACCATCAACAAGAGGTTTAATATTCTCAGCGGGGGGTGGCTTAGAGTTAAAAATAGGCAAAGCAGGGGAGGCACAATGACCCTTAATATGGCCAAGACACTTGCAGGACTCACAAAATTCAGGAAAACTTTATAATTGCACTTTTTGGATATACCCAGACTCCTAAGGACCTAGCCAAACTTGTGTCGGATAGATTTTAGTAACATCCAGCTCGACTAGAACACGCGCAAGAGAGGGTCTAGATCCTACAGAAGTTGCCGAATCCACCTTCAAGGATTTACCGAACATAGAACCTAAAGCGTGAAGGATGCGGGGAGTAAAGAGGTGAGGTCTCAATTTAGGAAAAGATACCCAAATTGGAATGACCGGCGATTCACAGCCAATATCCAAAAGAGGCGACCACTTCGTAATTTTCATAAAACAGTTGTTCACCATATAAGATCGATGGCAAAACACACGGCTGTAATCAAGGTCATTAGACAATTTAATCAAAACATGCGTCTGATCCATAACCGTGACAGAAAATTCGGCTTTGAGTTTGAGAGCAAAGAAAAATTTCCGAATGGCATCCAGCGACGGGCGTCGTGTGGGGAAAAACCAACTAAGGCGAATTGGAAAGGCACAGAAAGCGCACAAATTTCAGCCTCAGAAATCCACAAAGAAGGTAAACCTTGGAACGATCCATGACGAAGATCAGGAAAAAGCTCCGAAGAGGAAGAACCAGAGAGAGCCTCAACAAAAGACCTAGATTTAAACGAGCTATCCAAAAAACCAGGGTCCTCAACCCGACGAACAGCCATCCAGCCGCAAAGGGCCGGAGGAAATGCCCGGGTCAAAAAACAGCAAGAGGAAAGCAAAATTTATAAAAACAGAGAAGAGAAAACTCCCCTGCAGAAACCGGACGGAAGACAACGCCACCGAGCATCAGCAGCCACCGCCGACACGGAAAGGCGAAACCCTAGCAGAGCCGGGAGCGAAAAAAGTGGGATTTAAGTAAATTCACCTATGAATTGCATAGGAGTCAGACATTTGATATGAAATTATTAATTAAATTAGCTTACCCTATTTATATGCTTTTACTTTATAATTTTATATTGAGTGCTTAAGTACAATATAACTAATAGATATATGAATTTACTTAAAAATATGAACAAGTGCTGAGTTGATAGTGACAACAAACAAATATTTATGCAAGGTATGGTAACTGATGTAATTGATGTGAATTGATATGTTCCTAAAAGTATAACATGACTTATTACCATCATGATGCATGCTTTTAAATTGTCTAGATGTAATGAATCTCATACAAGATAGTATTTTATGTAGCTCTCATATTGCTTAGTTGCATCAAGATTTGAAAATTATGGTGAAGCAAATTATGGTTAGTGATAATTTTTTAGTCATTAATGTTAGCTCTATGTGGAATATAATTGCGTTGATCAATCGGCTTGCCTTTGATGACCTCAACTTTATCGATCGAGGTCGCTGGGTGGTTGAAGGAGGCTGTCCGCCCCTCCTCTTACTTGGACTCAGGTGCTTTGCATACGAAAATTTGATAAGAGTATAATTTATTATTATGCCAGATATTTCTAATCAAGCAAACTATAGTACAAAGTGCTTTAATATTGTTGGGTTTCTTTAAAGAACATGGTGAAGCACACATTTCTTCAATAAGGAAAAACAAGAGGGAAGCAATTTTAGCATTCTCTATTTTCATTTCATGAATAAAAACCAAATAAAAAAAATTTTCATTCCTTTTCAATCTCAAGATAGAAAATCAAATGAAAATTTCAGCACCTCTTTCAAATTGATGAAAGAAACCTAAAATAATAATAATAAGTTTAGCCTTCTCAATTTCAATTTCATGTTAGAAAAACATATATATATATATATATATATATATATATATATATATATATATATATATATATATATATATATATAATTTTCACTTAATTTGACAATTTCTTTCTTATTGTAACTTGGATTTGGTTAATTTTTTTTAGTTTAACTCGATACTGTTGATTTGACTCGACTTAATTGAATTGATTCCATACAATTTAATCTACTCAGATAAAATTAACATTGAATTGAGCAAGCAAATCAATTAAATTCAATTGATTCAGGATTATTTGACCAAATTTAATCAGATTGAATCACTTTGTGTTGAAGTTGAATTGGATTTGGATTTTGGATTCTTGGGTCAAATTGGGTGGACCTAAAGTTCAATTTGGTTAGCCTCTATTACCTATTGAAGGTTACTAGGGAATGTCCTAAGCAGTGGCGGAGCCAGAAAATATATCTAGGGGGCCTAATTTTTTTTTTTTAATTTTTTTTTTAACTTTTTACATTCAGGCTTAGGATCAATATAATCAGTATTAAAAATGATAAAACTTTGGTAGTAAATTAGTTTATTTTCTTTCTTCACAAAATAACTTCAATCATCAAATCACTTGATTTCTGCTAGAACATGTTTAATATATTAATTAAATATGTGATATTAAAAATCTCATTGCATAAAAAAAATCATAAAATCTATTTAAGATCGAATTAATATAGGATTAAGATAATATAATTCAAGAAAAAATGTAAATAAATAGGAAATTAAATTGGGAGTGATTTGAATGGATGATCAATCTTAATCGTGGACCGTTTATTGGGCATTTAAATGTCTTAGTAATATCAGAATTCGGCGAACTTGGGCTCGTTGTATTCGTCTTGTCTAGTCGCTCGATTCGACTATAAGAATGTCATTTTTGGAAACCGTTTGGTAATACAAATTATGGTTTGAACCTTTCAAATATACTTCGGGTCTTTGATTTGGAGTCATTTCAATTCGGATTGAGTTGAATTTGGTGTTGTTGGGTTCGTATTTTTGAGACGTTCAGTTCGACTATAAGTTTATTGAAATCGGAGTTCATATGATCTCTGATTTAATTCTTGAAGTTTCCAACTTAATTTTATCTTGAGATTGAAAAAAAAATCAATTTTCAATTTGCCCCCCCCCCCCCCCCCCAATCCGTCTATGGTCCTAAGAAGTCTACTGGCTTTCTAGGGCTAGCCAACGCTATGTCCTTGGGTATACATTTATGGAATCCTAAAAGCAATTTCTACATTAAGGTAGGAAGACCTATGTGCTAGGCTATGGTAAAAAATGTATTGATCTCATTCAAAAAATGAGGTCAACATCGATATATGTTTTTAGTATATACATATAATTATTCTTCTTGTATATTAAACTTTAAACAAAAAGTATAATAACTAACATCCCGATCTTGAGCTACTACCAATGCATGTTTGTATGGGAGTTCTGTAATGTCAAACTTTCTATTTGCATATGTCCTCACCTATAAATTAATATCGCCATTAAGTCATGGACAAAGATATGTGGTTCAAATTGACAAATATGGTAGACAATTGTGATTTGTGTCTTATTCAAAATTTTCTAAATATTTCTTTGCTAAAATATTTTTTATGTTTGCTATAATGTTGGGTCTAATATAGAACTATTTTGACATTGTGTTCCTTGAAAATTATAATAATGTATGCATGTGGAATGTCCTACACTAATAAAAACTAGTGAACTTTATGATCTTACATTAGCCTCATTTATATAATGAACTGTAGTTGAAATCTCTTAGAAGTAATGACCACATATTTGAGAGCTTGATGATAAATGGATAAAGAAATCTTATCCAAGAAATAAATCAAGATCATCATCTACAATTAGCTCAGTTGGAGGAATTGACAGTGCATTGCCAAAGCGATATGTTACCTCCAATCTCAAATTAAGTTGTCTTATCAACAACTATCACTTTATATACAAGATCAATGAGATTGCTAAAGAAAATGTTTTTCTATATTTTAAATCATTTATTTTGATTTTTCTATTAATATCCAAACAACTTGCGTTTCTTATTTTCATTGTCATCCATATAATATAAGAATGTTAATGCATGATTTACTTTAAAAAATATTTTGGCGGCATATAACTTCACTATTCTTCTAACATGGATTAAAATTAATCAAATCATATTTAAACAATGATCGAACATTATCAAATAATTATGGAATCATTTTTGAACATATTCTACCAGCAATTGAACTATATTGAGAGGCAAAATAATACCTTATTCATACCAAGTTAAAATATTTTTCTAGTTTTGCTAGGATCTTACCTCATTTATCAAATAATGTTTGAACATATTTTCAATAAGATTGAACAACATAATATTTGATGCCTTTTACCATATTCAATTATGTTATGAATAAGGTCAGAACATAGTTTGCTTAGATGTTTTAACAAATAATGAAACTCAATCTTTGATATTATCTAGCTCTAGGCTAGATCTCTATCAAAAGGATCTAATATATGTCACATTATAAAAATGGTAAAAACTACTGCCCATATATGCTTAAGTTGTCGATGAATGAAGAAATCTCAATCTTTGATGGCGTGGTCATCCATGAGTGAAGTAACTTGAACAATTATATGACTAGGACCACAATAATGAAGAAAGCTAAAGTAGAGGAATAAGACATCTCCTCTCCTATACATTGGAAGATGGCTATAGTAGAGAATATTTTTATTCAAATAAAATTTTTAGGCATTTTCTCTAAGAAATAAAATGTGTGGTATATTTATCTAATTTTATATATTAAGAGGCATATTCAAAAATAACTTTCAAATAGCTTATTAAATTTTATATAAATTTGATATTTGCAGTACAAAATAATTTAAATATACTAAATCTCGATTACAAGAGGAAATTTTACGTGATTCATTAGTTAGTGAAGGCTATTTCCAAGGTTCTGAAAACCGAATAAGAGAACGAATCAAAAGGAGTCGTTCATGGCTCGACCGATCAAATCAGGGTTGAACTGAATGACATAATAAATAATAATATTATTAAAAATTAATAAAATTAGCTTCACCTCCGTAGCCATTTAATATTCTATGACTCTTATGGATTTCATTAAAACTTATTTGCTTCACTTCTTGATGAAGACTTATTATCTTAATAGCATAGTTTCATAATAGATGGGCATCAACTAAGTCTATAAAATATAAACAAAAAATACGTAATATAATTTGGCATTGTGTGCCTTTAAAATTTTAATAATGTATGCATATGGAATGTCCTACACTAATCAAAACTAATGAACTTGTTGATCTTACATTAGCCTCATTTATATAATGAGTTGTAGTTGAAATCTTCTTAAACCTAATGACCACATGTATGAGAGCTTGATGCTAAATAGATAAAGAAATATTATCCAAGAAATAAATCAAGATCATCATCTACAATTAGCTCAGTTGGAGGAATTGACAGTGCATTGCCAAAGCGATATGTTACCTCTAATCTCAAATTAAGTTGTCTTATCAACAACTATCATTTTATATACAAGATCAATGAGATTGCTAAAGAAAATGTTTTTCTATATTTTTAATCATTTATTTTGATTTTTCTATTAATATCCAAACAACTTGCATATCTTATTTTCATTGCCCTCCATATAATATAAGAATGTTAATGCATGACTTACTTTAAAAAAATATTTCTTTAGTGTATAACTTTACTGTTCTTCTAACATGGATTAAATTGAATTGAATCATATTTGAACAATGATAGAACATTATAAAATAATGATAGAATCATGGTTGAATATATTCAGCCTGCAATTGAACTATATTTAGAGGCAAAATCATACCTTATTCATACCAAGTTAAAACATTTTTGTAGTTATGTTAGGATCTTAGCTCATTCATCAAATAATGTTCAAACATAGTTTCAATAAAGATTGAACAACATAATCTTTGATGTCTTTTACCATATTCAATTGTGTTATGAATAAGGTCAGAACATAATTTGCTTAGATGTTTTAACAAATAATGAAACTCAATCTTTGATACACTATCTAGCTCTAGGCTAGATCTCCGTCAAAATGACCTAATCTATATCACATTATAACAAATCTAAAAACTAATACACATATATGCTTAAGTTGTCGATGAATGAAGAAATCTTGATTTTCGACGGTGTAGTCCCTCATGAGCCAAGTAACTTGAACAATTATACGACTACGGCGACAATAATGAAGAAAGCTAAAGTAGAAGAATAAGACATCTCCCCTCTTATACATTGGGAGATGGCTATAGTAGGAGATACTTATATTCAAATAAAATTTTTAGACATTTTCTTTAAGAAATAAAATGTGTGGTATATTTCTCTAATTTTATATATTATGAGGCATATTCAAAAATAACTTTCAAATCAGACCAAATAATGAACCGAAAAGAGTGATTCTCGGTTCGATCGGTCAAATTAAGGTCGAACTAAATGACGTAATAAAAAATAATATTATTAAAAATTAATAAAATTTGCTTCACCTCCACAGCCATTTAATAACCTATGACTCTTATGGATTTCATTAAAACTTTTTTTTTTCAACCCTAAATTTTTTTTTTTTTTTAAACAAATACATAAATAAAGGTAGGGTACAAAAGAAGACCCCACAATGGGCCACATCATAAGCTTACAATAGGAACAACAAAATTAAAGACAAGACCAATACGATTAAGGGTCGAAAGACGCGGACTCAGACCAGCATCGGGTTGCCAGGGCGGAGCCATCCAATGGTAAATTCAAAGTCGAAGGAGAAGGGCCAACCAACCCTGGCCATCCACGACGCAGCAGCATCATTGATTCCTCATCGTCCATATCAACACAATATAACCGGGCAGCTATGTTGCACCGATACACCTATTTATGAAGGAGTGCTATATATGATACACCGATACACGGATACGCCTCCGATACTCCACCGATACGTATCGGATACGCCAAAGCCATATCCAATTAAATACTATTTAATTTCAAAAGGACACGTGTATCCAATACGCGTGTCCGTTGAAAAACAAAAAGAAATCCGAAAAAAAAAGACGTGTCGTATTTACTTCCGCGGTTGCGAGCAAGATTCTCTCATTTTCGAGATGGATTTGAGTCTCTTGATGATATGAAAATATTAAAATTTATTAATCTTTCACTTGATGAGAATGAATTAGAAGCTATGATATTTATTGAAGATGATATAGAAGTTCAAAGACAAACCAATGAAGAAGATAATTATATAATTCCCTCTATTGAATAGTTGAAACTTCAAGTGCTAGATAATTTATGTTTATGCTTTTTTTGTTGTACTAGACATTTAATGCTTGCTTATATTTTGATATTATAAGCTACAAGGCTACAAATGATTTTGTTGTCATTTTTTTTTGTAATTTTAAATATTATGCTTTGTTTGCTTTCTTAATTTTTATGTATGATTTATAAATTATAATGTCGTGTCCACGCCGTACCCGTATCCTGTATTTTTAAGAATTGACGTGTCCCGTATCCGTATCGTGTCGTATCTGTGTCGCCGTATCCGTATCGGTGCAACATAGCCGGGCAGCCAACAGACAAAAAATCAGCGACCACGACGGCCCCTCCCACGAAACCTACCACGAGGGGCAGCCGAGGCAAGAGATATGTCGCGCAGCAAGTTAAAATAATTACCAGGATCGCCCTCTCCAATTGATTCCTCAGACTCATAATCAGAACTATAGTCATGAAGCCAGTCCATATGGGCTCGAAGATCAATGCCCGAATTATCCTTCACATTAAACATTAATTTTTGCGGATCCATAAAAGTAACAGGGACATCCACAATATCATTATTCACTAAGCAATTATTAAGAGTAACGCTAGAGGTGCCAGCAACAGCAACCTTAGATACATCCGCACCCGAATTATCCAAGACATCATGCAAAGCCGGGCAATCCAATAAAATAGAAGGGGCCGACCTCACAGACACCAAAGGAGCCATACGAGGAAGACCCTCAACGCTATGATAAACACGAGTGGAGGATAAAGCAGAAGGAGTAAAAGGTATAGCATGAGGGGATAAAATAGCATCAACCTCAACACCATTAGCACCTCCAACCGCCTCGTTAACCAAACCGACCAAAACCGGGGCACCACAAACAGGCTCAGAGCATACCACCTCAGCAGAACAAGCATCACCCTCAGGAACCACAGCCACCGGAGAGCAGACCTCACCCAACAAAACAGTGTCAGGAATCAAATCATCCGAGCAATCCACATTCAAATTAGGCAAGACAGATGGGGCAGAGACAGTCCCAACCACCGAGAAAATAGGAAGAGTTTAAGACAAGATGATCCTCAACACTAGAAAAAGCCCTATTCACAAGAGTAGGAGGCAAAACTTCCTCCACAACATCCTCAGCAACCACCAGAGAGGAATCAACAACAATAGGATCAAAAGGGACAACATTTTCCTTAACGACCACAACACCATTCTCCGGGATAACAGAATTAACATTAGCTTCCAAAACCTCAATCCCATCACCAGCATCAGATAGCACAGAATTAACAATAACTCCCGCATTATCCTTAGAACCCAAAACATTCAGGTCACCAGCATCATTCGAATGACTCACAAACGTATCCCGGGAATGGGATTTCGGGCATTCACGCCTAGTGTGACCAATCGCTTTACAGTGATCACAGAAAGAAGGGAAATCGTCCATCACAACCATTTGAAAATAACCTAAATTCTCAGGACCAATCCAAACCTTATCAAGGTAACGCTTAGTAATATCAAGCTCGACCAGAATCCTAGCCACTGAAGGCCTAGACCCAACAGCCGTGGCAGAATCAACCTTGAGGGGACGACCAAACAAAGAACCCAGGCCATGGAGGATCCGGGAAGAGAAGAAATGAGGCCTAAGGTTAGGGAATGAAACCCATACAGGGACAATCGGAGATTCTTCCGAAATGTCCACAAAGGGTGACCATTTAGTAAGCTTCATAAGGCAATTTTTAACAAAATAAGAGCCATGCGCAAAAACCCGACAATAGTCTAAATCACAACGAAGTTTGATCAGAACATGCCGGGAATCCAGCAAGGTAACCGAAAATTCACCAGACAATTTTAGGTTAAAGAAAAACCGCCTAATATACTCCAAAGAAGGCCTCAAATTCGGGAAATAACCAACCAAAGAAAAAACAAAAGGAGCTGCAAGGGCATAAACTTCATCTTCAGAAATCCAAAGAGAAGGATAGCCCCTAAACGAAGATTGCTTAAGATCCGGAAAAGTCCCAGAAGGGCAACCCTTAAGGGCATCAATGAACAAACAAGAAGAGGAAATACCATCAAGAAAGCCCTGATCCGCAAGCTTGACCGCCATCAGGCGGACAAACGGAGAAAACAAAGCAGCGAAAGTGAAGAAAATACCATAAAAGGAAGAAGATGAAACTCCCCTGAAAGAATGAAGACGGCGAGGGGCAGAGGCGCCCCAAGAGAGGGACGACGAAACCCTAGCAGACGAAGGAGAGGAAATTATCTTCAACCCTAAATTGAAATAGGATTTCATTAAAACTTATTAACAAACCTAGCAGACGAAGGAGAGGAAATTATCTTCAACCCTAAATTGAAATAGGATTTCATTAAAACTTATTACCTTTACTTATTGATGAAGACTTATTATCTTAATAGCATAGTTTCATATTAGATGGCATCAACTAAGTCTATAAAATATAAATCAATAATACATAATATATCACAAATAACTTAAGCAAGATTTATAACTAACTTAATAAATGGAGAGTAACTGTAACAACAACATCACCACCAAATGGCACACATTGTGGCTCCATGTTCCCGCACGAGGTGATCAGACCATCCTGCTGCTCCCGGTTCTCGCACAAGATGACCAAACGACATTGTATTGGTGGAGGAAAACATGCCTATTGTCGAGCCTCTATTGTGTGTTGGGCGTTGAGAAATGTATACCATCTTCAGCTCTCTTTCTATAGCATGTGAAACTGTTAAAAAATGAAATGAACAAAAGAAAATGAACTTCTATAAATGAAAAGAAAAGAAAATTAACACCAATAAGAGATATGCAATATAAATAGCATAATGTAAAGTACAATAAGCAAAAGATTGATTGTAACTATAACGAATTCTTGTTGGATCAAATCATTTCACCACAATCTATATCAAGAACTAGGAATATTTACAATTCATTCTTCCAAACAAATTTAGGCTTACCTAAAAATAGCTAATAAATGAAAATAACATTGTTAATGAATCATAATAGTAAATTGAATAGTTACTTTAATTAATTAAGCACCTGTTTAAATTTGAATAATTAGTTAAACTCAATAATTTGTAGAAGTATTTTAAAAATTTGTAACCCTAAAAATATTTTTCGAGGAAGATAAAATTAAAAGATAGATCAACATGTGGTAATAGCAAAATGGAACGAAAGCACGAGCGCGAAGATGATATACCAAAATTTAGAACTAAGCATAATTTTTCAACATTTCCACATCAATGTTGCAAACTTGCTATCCACAAACAGTTAAAAAAATAATAAAAAACATATCATCAACTTGTAGTAATAGCAAAACAAAACCTCAAAGAATTACTATAGGGTTTCAAAAACTTACTTCCCACAGCTTGAAGCAAATATGAGAAGGGAGTTTGATGCCGTGGAGGCCTTTGTTTACGAACTCGACAAACAAGAGACATGAACGAAACACAAGCAGTAGATGCAGATGAAATCGAGACAATGAAGTTACGAACGAAGAGCAGACGAATGAACATGATTTGATTGCCGAATAGGAATATTAGGTTTTAACTTTGCTAATTTTTTCTTACATATTGTGTGATCAAAATTCCAATGAAGTGAACCATTTTTTAAAATCGTCGCCGGTTCAGCTGCCAGGCCACTGACTTTACCCTAGGGACTGTTTGGCAACAAGTGGGATTTAATAAATCATGTAAATATGAATTTAGTAAATCATGAGGTTGTTAAATATTGAATACAATTTGGAATGACAAATGTTAAATTCTAAGAATCTGTTTGGTAATATATTGCAGGATTTATGCTAGTTAGAAATTTAAATGTGAAATAGATAATTATAAATTAAAAATAAAAATTAATGTGTTATGAATTTAATAGTATGCTAATTAGAAGTTACTCATTAATTATTATTTACACTATTAATTATATATTTAGTAATACATATTTTAAGTTATATTAATTAAGCTAATTATATTAATATTTAATTCCTAATTATTCAATTAAGTTAAATTAAATAATTAATTTATGCACTAATTATACTATTAATTATTAATTTAATTTACTTAATTATTAATATTTTAAATTATATTAATTAAGTTAATCAATAATACACGAATCATGTTGGCCAGTTGATTGATAGCTTAGTCTTTTTAACAAAGATGTTTTGAGTTCGAGTTTGTATGTTTACTTTTGTGTGTGTGAGTTGAACAATTATTATGTCATCTGACCGGACGTAGAGCTACGTTCGGCCGCCAATAACATGTCGCCACGTGCTCTTACTCTAAACCGCGCGGCTCGACGACTTGACCCGGAGCGGAACCCGGGAATGCTATGTTCACGATTTTCTCGGTATTGCTCGGTATTTGCTCGGTATTTGCTAGGTATTGCTTTGCAAAAATGAGAAATACCGCTCTGTGAAGACCAATACCTTGCAAATACCGAGTTGCTCAGGATTTGCTCGGTATTGCTAGGATTTTCTCGGTATTGCTAGGTATTTGCTCGGTATTGCTAGAAAAAACTTGGTACAACTCGGTACAACTCAGTATTTGCTCGGTATTGCTAGGGATTTGCTCAGTATTTGCTCGGTATTGCTAAAAAAAACTAGGTACAAATTGGTATTTGCTCGGTATTGCTAGATATTTGAAATATATCCAAAAGGTGATGGGATATTGTTCAGCTCGTCAAGGATTTAAAAAAAACGCACGTGCGAGAACCCAAAAAATAGCGGGTTGGGTCGACGACTTTTCTTCATGCTACGTGACGCTAAAATATTGATGGCCAAACTTAGAGGAACGTACTTTCACCGGACCGAATAAAAGTTCGTGTGAGTTTGGCTTAAAAACGGCCTAAATGTCCAAAAAAAGTTAATCAAGGCGTCTAGGGTTTGCTCTCATCTTCTCATTTCGTCGTTTTTGTTCAGCTTCGTTGCTTCGCAGGAGGTGTAGAGATTGCACGCGTCGCTTCTTGGGCTCACTCCTTCGACGACTTTCCCTTCCTGTTGGATCGGAAGTTACGACATTTGATCGGAAGCAACAACGGGAGCTCGCTGACTGTGAAGGTAACTTTCTCCCATTCGCGCGCTTTTTCGGCCAAATCCCACAAATCCGCCGAACCGTGGGATTGAGTAAATCTGGGATTTAAGCCGTAAATCCTTAAATCTGGGATTTACCTATCGCTGGTTTTTAACGCGCGCACAAAAATCGTTTGGCTGGATTTAGCGTAAATCCGACTTAAATCCCGCTGTAAATCCGATACCAAACAGCTGCCTAGTTTTCTGATATCCCGATTTTATAGGGATCTCTAACCGGCAGGCCGTTTCACAGGTAATCCGTGTTGTGATGGCCGACGCTGACTGGGAAGTCTGCGAAGACAACGGCTTCGTCTACAAGCGGCGGCGGCGCCACCTCTCCTCACTGGTAGGGCGTCTTCCTGCCGACTCCGCAGAAGAACTCCGGAGAAGTCACCGCGCGCGGAAGAAGCGGTGCCTCATTACCATCCGCGACAGGTATCAGCGAGAACTAGAGCAGTGGGAGGACCTTTCTGCCTCCCTCTTTCGCTTGGCTTCTCCTCCTCCCGAAACCACCTCCGAAGCTCGCACATCATCCTTGGCTTCCCCTCGCTCCTTCCATCTGTCTCCGCCGGCGATCGACGGCCTTATCCTCGAGGTAAACCTCGTTACGGTTAGGGTTTGATTCAATTGTGAATTTTGATAGGAAATTTAAAATATTTGCATATCTGAGCATTCAATAATTAAAATTATTGTAGAATCGAGCACAGGATTGATTTAGTTAGGAGAATAAAAGGGAAAATACAGTATCTAAAAGTCCTCCTGGTCCTAACTCATATGCACACTGGCAGCATAAATAATTGTGATCATATCTCTATATCTATCTATATCTATATATCTATATGGATGCACTAATGAAAATAAAGTGAATTTATATCATAAAAAGCATGAAGAAAGATGGCTCTGTTTAGAAATAAAGCCCTCTCCAAACCTTAAGACATTTCATTTTTAAATTATTAGTGTTGAATGTCTTGTCAAAATTATTAAAAAAAATAAGCGGGTGGTTCATACACTCCATAAAACTAGTTTTCCCTCAAGTCGAATCATTTATCAAGACTTCTTATTTTTGGAGGAGAATTTCTACCCACATCTCTTTCTTTCATAACTAGATTGTCAATTCGTCTAGATATTTATATTTTATATATTAACTTACAAAGAGTGTGAATATCTCATTTCAAATCTTTTAAATTTACAAATATAGAAGCTGCATTTTATATTTTTATAATTGACTACTCTCCTGATATTGATTTTTTTTTATTTATGTAAGCATATAAATAGAGCAATTGAAGGCATGACATCAATTGTTTTGGTTATTGTGCAAGGCATTTTAAAATCTAAAATTTTTAAGGAAGTTGATATTTACTAAAATAGATAAAGATCTAAACTAGTTGGAACCTTTTATACAACATCTATATATTTATATCTATCAATATAATCTATAATTTATAATTATATATTTATCCGTCTATCTATATCTATTAGACATGATGAATGGGTGGGTTTCTCGATGGTGAGCAAAGCCTATTATATATTTGAAGCTGCTTGGAACAACATAATCCAAATGGTAGAGTTTTGGCTTAGAAGCCCAAGTTCGAATGAGAAATAGCAATGATTTGTCACCAATGCATGGCCTGGCCGGAGCTTATATGATGAGGACATCGTCAGTATTGTCGACACATGTACCATCAGGAGACGCCGGAGACCGACGGCCACGATCATGAGTTTTATTTTGAGTCATGTTTGTAGTAGTTTATTTTATTTTCAGTTCTTTCCGCTTTTGCCCTTATGGGTATTTGGTCACTATTGTAGCCCAAGGGGCATTTTAGTCATTTGTTTTTCTTTGTCATTTGGAGGCCTATATATGGCTCTTTTCTTATGTAATAGTGAGTTTTTGTTGAATGAAAATTTGCCTCTTACGTTCTCTTTGTGAGTTCAACGATCTCTTAGTGAGTTGCCGGAGAAAACTGAATCTCTTAGTGAGTTCTAGTTTTCTAATTATCTCATCTTGTGGAAATTCAAAGTGAATATATTCAAGGTTAGCAATTCTGTGGTGGCCCAAATCCCTAGATCTTGTTTTCTCTCCTCCTCCTTTCCTTGCATTTGTTTTCGTTTAGCCTTGGCCTGCTCAAACCTCCGGCCACTTTGGCTGCCACCCCGCCGGCCAAGCCTTTCTCCAGGCGTTGGCCATCGATCCAGAAACTCCCTTGCAGCCAACTCCCCCCTCCTTACCGATTCTCAACCCTACAGCCAGCAGTCCAAGCCGTGAACCCCCTTTCTCCCACCTCAGCTCACCGAAATTTTTTGCAGTCTTTGCTGCCGTTACCTGCTGGTGGCCCAAACCGTGGGAAATCAAGCATTTAATGCTAGATTTATTACTCCTTCAATCAGCCATTACAGCAAATAAACTCTAGTATATGCTTATAATTTGAATTTCAAAATTGTTTATCTCGTACACCCCCAAAAGGAAACTTTCCTTTTATTAAAATCTGAATTTGCTGTAGATTTTAATGAAAATCTGTTACTTAATCATGTGGGCCCCATTGGATTAATTACTTAATTCCCTCTCCCCCCTTCTCTTCACTTGGAAACTAATTTAATTTTCTAATTAGTGCTCCCCCTCCACGTCTCCATACTAGACTACAATTCCAAAAAAAAAAAATAATAAAAAAAAATAAAAAAACTGAAACTGTTTCTCCTGAAGTTTTCTCCCCTACCCAAATTCCCACCTGGACGTGGCTTGCTCTTCTCCAGCCAAAGCCATCCTCCAACGTCAGCCTTCTGGAGCTATTTCAGAATTTGGAATTTTGCTCTACCCTTGGCCTTCTCCACCTAAGTCGATCGTCTCCCCTCTTTGGGTTTCGAGCTACCTATCCACGAATGACGATCTAAGGGTCCTTCTTCCTCGGAGTGGCCTCGGTTCTAATGTGGAGACGCTTCTTCCGCTAAAGCCTAGATTAGTGAGTGTATGGGCTCTAAAGGTGAGAGTTCTCTTTATTAATTCATGGATTCTTGTTTATTGTCGTAGCATACAATTAGTCTTTGTGTTTCCTTGAATTGTTTGGTTAATCAATGTCACTCTTCGTTGCCTAAACGAGTTAAGAACTAAGAGTTCCAAGGATCACTCTTTTATTATAAATGATAATTTTATTTTGGGTTATTAAGTTACAATTGATCTCTTTAATTTCATCAAGTAACTTCTCCATCGCATTTTGTTTCACATCATTATATTTTATTCTTATAAGTTATTGTTTCCCGTGAACTCTATTGAAATTTTTTATCTTGAATCTCAAGCCTTTTTCTTTTGGGTTGCCATTCTCAACTGTTCTATGATAGTTATAATTCTAAACCAACATCATTGTCCTTAATATTTGATTGTTTCAGTGCATGTAATGCTATAACCACTCCAACTTCTGAGGTATAGAATCCAATAATATCATTTAATTCAATACTTATTACTTAAATTCAAAGATACATTTAGATTTCTTATTTTAGGATCATATTGACAGGGTTAGGTTCCACAAAAAATTTTCCTAATTCATTTTCAGCCAGTTATTTAGCTCCCCGATCAAGTACTACTTGAATATGAGACATATGAGCTTATGGCCAAAGCTCACCACTAGTGCCAGGCCCAGCTTGTTTAATGATCAGGTCAATGATGCGACTTGGAAGCAAAAACAATGATGGAATCAAAATATTTTGTGTTTTAATTTTGGTGAGTTTGTTTTTCCTCTACTAAAAATCAGCTCATAAATGCTTAGCCTCTACTTTTTAAGCTCATAAATTGAGTATTCATGTTGGTTTATTCCCCCTCTCTAAAGACTCTTTGGTTTCCCCACCTAGTTCCCCTTTCCAAGGCTGCCTTTCCCTTTCCCCTTCTTTGTGTCTCTTCGGTTTCTCCTTCCGGTGGTCTGTCTCGATCCCCTTGGTTGCTGGTTTCGATCCCTGTGCTGCCCCTTCGATTCCTCCCCTGGCTGCTTGTCCCGTGGCTGCTTTTCTTGATTTTCTGTGTGGCCTTTTCTGGTGCTATTCTGGAATAATTGCTGGCCCTTTTTGTGGTTGTTTGGCTGCCCTTTTTCTTCTATATATAATAGATGTTTTGTAATAAAAAAAAAGAGAGTTATGTGGTATTTTTGGAAGCTAAAAATCTAAGGATTTTTCTTCTTTGGAAAAGATTGCCAGCTTGTTCCGTTCTTTCTCTCTTCTTCTAGGATAGCTTGCGAGCTTGTCCTCTCTTCCTCTCGGATTCTAACATCTTTCTTCTCTCCGCAAGTTCGAAGCCATATGTATCTCTCTTCTCAAGCAAAGAAGAGCTACTTTAGGTGTTGTTTATGTTTGTGTTTGTAAGCGTCGTTTATGATATGAAAGTTATATCTTATTTTGTTTAAGTGCAGCATTTTTTGTATTTTCTTATGTTGTTTAGGAAGTTTATCTTTTGCTTGCAAAAATTAGATTTTTTCTAATTTTTGCCTGCATCAATTTGGTATCAGAACCTAGGCTTGTGTCTTCCTAGTTTTTTTTTGTCTTTTTTTTTTAGTGTTTAAAAAAATGAAAAAAGGTAAAAACAATGATCCAATAGTGGATGAAATTCAACTAGAAGATATGAAAGTGTCAATTTCAATGGACAGATGGATTACGTCTGAAGGAAGTTCAACGGACCCAATTCAAAATGAGTTATACAAGCTTCAAATGAAAATGCATATATGTACGGAAAACTATATGAAGAGAAAGAGGCGTCTGCAAGATCAATTCAAGAAGGAATGAGAGAAGATCCTGGAGAAATACGAAGCAAAGATTCAAGAGTTAGATGTGCTTCCTTCATCTCCTTGGAATAAATCTAAAGCAATCTCATCGGGAGATGAGCTTCTTTAACTTGAGGAGAATTGATATAGGCAAAAAGGTGGGTCAAAATATTTTGTGTTTTAATTTTGGTGAGTTTGTTTTTCCTCTACTAAAAATCAGCTCATAAATGCTTAACCTCTTTTTTTTTAAGCTCATAAATTGAGTATTTTATGTTGGTTCATTCCTCCCTCTCTAAAAACTCTTTGGTTTCCCCACCTAGTTTCCCTTTCCAAGGCCGCCTTTCCCTTTCTGTTTCTTTGTGTCTCTTCAGTTTCTCCTTCCCATGGCCTGTTCCGATCCCCTTGGTTGCTGGTTCCGATCCCTGTGTTGCCCCTTCGGTTCCTCCCCTGGCTGCTTGTCCCATGGCTGCTTTTGCCCCTTTGGTTCCTCCCCTGGATGCTTGTCCCATGGCTGCTTTTCCTGGTTTTCTTTGTGGCCTTTTCGGGTGCTGTTTTGGAATAATAGCTGGCCCTTTTTGTGGCTGTTTGGCTGCCATTTTTCTTCTATATATAGTAGATGTTTTGTAATTAGAAAAAAGAGAGTTATGTGGTATTTTTGGAAGCTAAAAACCTGAGGGTTTTTCTTCTTTGGAAAAGCTTGCTAGCTTGTTCCGTTCTTCCTCTCTTCTTCTAGGATAGCTTGCGAGCTTGTCCTCTCTTCGTCTCGGCTTCTAACCTCTTTATTCTCTCCGCAAGTTCGACGCTATCTGTATCTTTCGTCTCAAGCAAAGAAGAGCTCCTTTAGGTGTTGTTTATGTTTGTGTTTGTAAGCGTCGTTTATAATATGAAAGTTATATGTTATTTTGTTTAAGTGGAGCATTTTATGTATTTTCTTATGTTGTTTAGGAAGTTTATCTTTTGCTTGCAAGAATTAGATTTTTTTTTTAAATTTTTGCCTGCATCAAAATTGCAGGAACACAAGTATGGGCACTGATTTTTTATTACTCCAACAATAATGAAATATACAATTAATCTACTATTCGAGAGGTAAATCGGCTCTCCCACAAACTTAGGCACTGTTAGGAACAACTTCAAAGAAAAACTACAGCAAACACAATTACAAAAATAAACGCAATTACTAATATAAACCTTTATTCTTCCCTACCAAATCTGAATTCAAATCAGTCATTTTTCTCTAAATAAACTTTTCCTAATTCTCTCCCAATCAAATCAGCCTTCTTTCTCTAAATAAACATTTCTCAATTCTCTCCCAATCAAATTAGCATTTTTTTCTTAATAAATCTTTCTTAATTCTTTACCAATCAAATCGTCCATCTTTCTCTAAATAAATATTTCCTAATTAGTTAGCCCTTAATTCCTCCTCCTTGCATAATGAATAATAGATCCCCTGGGCCCCACAAGGAGGGCCGAAATTCCCCCACTTGTTGCCCCTTAATCCACCCAGCCAAATGGTTGGTTTGGTCTGGGTTGGGCCGGCCAACTGGGTTGGTCTGGGCCAGCCTAGTGCCCCCACCCCTGGTGTATCAATCTAACGTATTAATGTATTATATCATGCAATGAAAAAAAAAAACTTCCAATTTAAACTTTTCAAGCCTACAAGGTTGAAAATTACTCCATTTTTTAAATAAAATAAAGATAATTCTTTTATTATAGTTATCACATTTCCTTTGATCAAGATTTCAGAAAAAAAAATTATGTTTTTTAGCATTTTCAGTAAAATTTATATGTTCCTTAATAAATTCTTTTCACATTTTGCTTTTATATTTTTACTTAGTTACATGTGGATCACCTTGTTACTCCCTTTATATGTGAAATAACAAAAATGGAGTGTGAAATATATTAAAAATATGATTGAAATAACTGCTCCGAGGATTTTACCCCACTTACTCTTTCCCTATTTTTCTCTTTGATGGGAGGAGAAAAGTTACTGATAGAATAGGAGGAGACCTTGTTCTTTTTAAATATAGTAAACTCAAAATACTTTCCTTCAAAATAATTACGCTATGAAGCTACATTAGATATGCCACTATCTACTGAAGTTAAGGCCCACGTCATTAGATAATGAACATAAAATATTTTTATTTCATTTGAATATATTGCAACAATTTTTTCGTTGTCCTTATTTTCTCGTGGATTACCTTGGCCTGCAGCTGGAGACTCAAGAAACAATTTTTAGAAAGATATCGGACTTGTGCAATATTGTGGATTTATTTTGCGAAACTCAGGAGGATCGGTTGACACAGTCATTGTTGGATTTGCCCATCTGGGGGAGCCCTAGAGCTCTCATGCGATCTTTGTGTGATTGAGATTAGAGAAGCTGAAAAATGGCACTGCGATCATCAATATGTAATGGTTTCTATTTTCATTGTAGAGAAAAATAGAAAATGCAATATATTTAGTCTTCTCCAGCTTTTGTTTGAGTACTTTGTTTTGTATTTTTTTTAACATGGTTTTGTTGTTGGTCATTTTAAGCTGTTAAGTTGTATAGTACGATAGTTTCTAAATATCCTAGAGTCTTGACAGACTAGGACGTGTAGAACTGTAATGCAACCTCTTGAGTTTTATTAGTGGATGAATGCATATTTGATCTTTACAAAACTTCAATTTTAAGGAGTTCTTTGTATCAGCAACCAGCTGCTGCTTGCCATATATTACATTAGCAGAGATGTATGTCTGTACCATACAGGATTGGAGTTCGAGGGTAGTGGTTGATTGTCTGGAAGCTTGTGTGTGGTTGGAATTGAAGGGGAGCTGTGTCCTGAGCAGGTGACGGGTTCAACTCGTGGAGAGCAGACAGATCAGCTCTCTGAATTAGGTAAGAGTTGAATCCGGCAGGTGTTCGTGGATTTGGGATTTCAGTTGGCAATGACAGGAGGACTTGGTGTTGGTGGTTGTCGGTTGGGGAAATCGGGAGAGAAGGAAGATTCTGCTGGAGGATTTGATCGCAGGAGCTCTTGTGTGCATCGAGTGGGCTGCGGTTGAGGGGATTTTGACGGTTGGAAGAAACGGAGCTTTGTTTAAGGAGGAAAGGCTCGAATGATTTGTTGTGATCCAGAGCTTCAACGAACGAGGAAGGTTGAGACTTGGTTGAGTGCAAACTGGAGCTTTTTTGTCGAAGAAACGAATGAACTAAGCTTCGTTCTCATTTTAACGACCAAGGTAGACCGAATTTCTTGACCTGGGTAGGAGATCGTGCGAAGAAATGCGAGCAGCGTCGGCGTTGGCGCCCAACAGAGGTACGACTATCCTTTTTTTAAATTAATTTAAATAATTAACTAACTTAATTGATTAAATTAATAAAAATCTTCATTTATATTGCAATTTTTTTATCGCTGTTATTATTTTAAAATAGTTAAAATAAAATAGAAGATAAATATGTTCATTTTCCCTTGATTTGTGTGCGACGTTGCCTTAGGATTAGCGCTGATTTCTCTCTGTGAATTTCTTTTGACTAAATTATAGTAAATTTTAAGTATTGTCGACGTTTTGAATGCAACGATGATGTTCGTTTCACGATTGGACGTCGTTTGGGCAGTGTTGCGTGTTATATTCAGGTTTTTAGTTGTCGATTCTGACCTCTTTTTCTCAAATTGATCGTGAGGGGCTCCCTTTTGTTCAAATTCGACGTTCTGTTCGTAACGACATAATCGGTTTGGTGAACAGAGGTCATTTGACCACTTAAGTGACACGTAGTGCCCGCCGATAGTCGCTTAAGTTGCTAATTTTTTCTCCTTTTCCCGTGTTCTTGCCGTAGGGGTTAACACGCCCTTTTTTATTTTGGTAAGTTTATGCGTACTCCTTTTATCCTGAAAACTGTCCACGTATGTTTCTCCTATCGACATGCAACTTGTCCCAGCCACTAAAATTTTGTGTCGTCTTTTTTGCTCTCTTCTACCTATGAAGCTTCTTACCCTTTGTATCATTCATTTATGCCATCCTACACGTTGAGTACCGGGAAATTTATGACTTCAACTCAACTACATTGTCCTTTGTTTGAGTGTGTGTGTGTGGGGTGTGTGTGTGTGTGTGTGTGAGAGAGAGAGAGGTATGTGCTATCAAGATTGTATTTTGCATGAACATAAGAAGTGAAAAAAACATTTGAAAGAAAATGGCAATTATGAAAATTATGAATTAGCATGGTGGGGATATTACTATGCCATAATTTTAATGTTTCAGCCAATTTTTGTTAAGCATGCTCATGTTATGTTTGATGGTGTCCAAGCACACTTTGATGCATTGCTGATTAAGGATCTCGGGATATGAAATTGGAAAATAAAATTATAGAGTCACACTACTCCAATAAATTCATTATGAAAATTGAGAGAAATTGTATATATCTTTGTTGATGTAGGCAAAAAACATTTCCTTGGGTAATTATTGTTGGGTTGAAATTCATCTTAATGGATTTGGCTCATGTTGCTTTGGTTGTTTGGTATTTGAAGTGTTATGGCTGATTGAGGGCTGGCTTTTTGTGCAACTGGCTGCTTGGATTCCTGAACAGCCGTGCTCCTTTCTTGGTGTATGTTCGGCTTCTGGTTGTTCTAATTCTAGCTGTTCGGTTTGTGGTTCTGTCGTGCCTTGTTCTTTGATTTTTTTTCTCGGTTTTGGTTGGCTGTTTGGGGCGGCTGTTTTGGGTGACTATTGGGCTTCTTTCCCTTTATATATGAGATGTTGGGTGTTGTTGGGAGGTGGTTGAAGTTTGATATTTGTCTTTAAAAATCAGGGTTTTTCCTAAGCTTAAGAGCTTCTTCTTCTTCTAAGTTTTCTACCTAATTTTTCTCTTCACAAGTTATCCTTCCATTGTATCCTTCTTCTTAAGTTTTTATAAGTTGTAATGTGCCTTTGTTTTAATATTATTGTTATCTTATTTGTGTTTGTCAATGTTTTAAGGAAAGGAAGGTTGTGTTTTTGCGCTATTATTTTGTTGCATCAATTTAGTATCAAAGCTCTTGGTTAGCGTGTGAGTCTCCTTTTTTTATTAAAAAAAAGGGATAATCAACAAGCTGAATGTCAACATATGTTTATGCAACAAATGGTTAACCTACTACAACAAATGGAAGCAATGACTACTACCTTGGTTGCACTAAGTCCAAAAGGCAAACCTATTTTGAAACAAAATGCGGGATCCAATAAGGTGAAATCTGTATTCCAACGAGCAAGTTTTAGCTGTATGGAAAACTCACTTTGGAGAATGCCTATTGATGAAGTTGGTTCTTCAATTAATCCTAATTCAGTTCATAATCTTGGTAGTAAGTTGCCATGCTTTTCTTCTGAGAAGCAACAGCCTAAAAAAAAAAAAAAAAAAAAAAGAAATACAGTCAGGTTATGCTCTTCAAGATGCTCAGATTACTATTTATCCAATCAATGATATTTTGGATAAATTTGATACTCAAATAGTAGACAAAGTTGAAGTCGTGGATAGGATGGTAGCGTGTGAGGAACAATGCATAAAAAAAAGAGCGAGGTGCAAATGTCGGCTGATAAAGAAATGCAAGATCATGAAAGGCACAATGGAGAAACTGTTATTCTTGAAAGCTAATAGAGGATGAACATGCAACTTATATAGGATGAACAACTTGAATTGATGAATCTAGCTGCGTCAAATAAAGGTGCTGCTAAAAGCATACAGTTGTGTGGAACTTTGCCCCTTACTGTTCCTAATGATGCTGTGGATATCTGTACAACCCAAGCAAAATATGGAGTGCACCAACGACTCTTGGTTGGATGGAATGGACGCCCCCCTGTCTGACTGTTGAAGATGAAGAGTTGCAGCTTCATCATCCCGATATCTCTCAGTAGATGATTGAAGCGTTATCATCATGAGATGAGATTCTCCACCTGGGGAGAATTGATGTAGGAAAAAAAAATATTTCCTTGGGTAATTATTGTTGGGCTGAAATTCATCTAAATGGGCTTGGCCCATGTTGCTTTGGTTGTTTGGTGTTTGGAGTGCTATGGTTGATTGAGGGCTGGCTTTTTGTGCACTTGGCTGCTTGGATTCCTAAGCAGCCGTGCTCCTTTCTTGGCGTAATTTTGAAGTTAGATTGCCTTTGTTTTAATATTATTGCTATCTTGTTTATATTTGTCAATGTTTTAAGGAATGTTGTGTTTTTGCACTATTATTTTGTTGCATCAATTGTTAGTTTTTTGTGGAATCTAATTGTGTCGATCAATCGAGTTGTACTGCTGCCTCGGCGTGCTCCTAACTTTGCGCCGTGGCGTTGCGAGGCGTGTTGACATTTTTCTTCTTTGTTTTTCATGAAGGGTTGTGTCCTTTAGTGGATTTCTAATTATTTGTTCATGTGTGAGAATTGAGCAAGAGTGAAGATAGATAAAGAGAGAGTGAGAGAGAAAGAGATCTATATAAATTTCTCTCAATTTTCACAGTAAAATTCTTGGTACAGTATTGCTCTGTGATTTTTTCTCGATTTCGGGTTTTTCCATGCTAAATCCTAGTATTCTTTTTTATTGTATTTTCTCTTCTTTATTTGTTTTCGCTATGTGGTAACTTCCCAACAATCTCTCTCTCTCTCTCACTCATATCACTTTGTCTTTCTTTACTTCACACTTCACTCTACTTAGAATTACAAAGAGACACATATATACATCACCAAGGGACACAACCATTTGACTTAAGCATAAAAAATGAGAAAGAAAACTCTCTATCCCTACTCGAAGGTTGAGGTGTCATTCAAAGCTGCTGATGAAACAGATAAGCCACACCTACTCCATGCTGAATGTGAAGGCGTAGGAGGGGGAAACTTTGGAAGATGAAGAATTATCTCATAAAAGGGTTGCAACTCTACTAGAATTGATGGATAATATTAAAAGATATGATGGAAGTGGTATTAGGGATGTTTCCGCTGCAAGTGTGCAAATGCTTGATGTGAATTCTTCTGACAAAGTTGATCCAACGTAACGCTATCAAGCTGTTCGACGAAATGTCACTAAAGGATCTAATCCCAAATTTGTTGGGCCAGGAATCCCTGTGGCAAGCATTGTTCTCTGTGCATCTTTTGTTTTTTTTTTTTTTGAAACAAAAAAAAAAAGTAATCTTTGTTAGACCAAGTAATCCTTTGAGACACGGAGGATGGAAGAACTTTTGGATTTTACTGATCATCTTGTTGAGATTAGAGCTGATAAGTATGGGGGCCAATTTATACAGCAGAAACTTGAAATTGCTACTACTGCGATGGAGAAAGTCATGGTTTTTTGTTGAAATATTGCCTCAAGCATTTTTCGATGTGTTCAGAAATATGTCTACGGAGAATGGTATAGAAATTGATGGCCTTGATTTTGTTAGTGTTCTTCAAGCTTCTAGTTTTGTTGGGTATGTTAATTATGGAAGATTAGTGCATGGATATGTGTTCCAAAGAGGATTTGAGGCTGATTTGTTCATCAGTAATTCTCTCATTGATTTGTATGCCAAGTGCAGTGTGATGGGTGAATCTATTCGATTTTTTGAGGGATTAACCGAATCAGTTGTTGCTTGGACTTTAGTGGTCTCTGAGTACTAGTAAAATGGTGCTGCGACGAATGCAATAACATTCTTTTCAAAATCTTTGATCCAAGAGGACTGACTTTGATGTCTACATCTACCTCCCTCTCGATGATGTACCTCGACGAAGTCGAGCTCTTTTGACGCAAAAGGAGTATGATGCAGGATCACCTTTAGTTGAATACTCCTTATGAATAATTTAACCTTTGTTAGCTTTGGTATATGCTTTTCTAGAATGTTCTTTTGCCTTTATATAAACAAGGTATTGTAAGAAGGGAAATTATGATGAATATTATAGTCTTTTAAGCTTATAAGCTTGTGTTTGTTCCTAGATTGGAATTCCTTCAAGCAGATCCAATTTTTCCACCAATCCATTACATCAACATTATTGCGACATTGTGCTCTCTATCTTTGACCCAAGCTTGGAGCGCTGTAGTGCTCCAGCATATAGCGCTGTGACGCTTGTTCGGAAAAAAAAAAAAAAAAAAAAAAACAGGGGGCAATGCCTAAACCCAAAGCAAGGGAGTGCTGCCCCCTACAAACCCCCGTCAAGCTCCTCATTGACAACATCGAAGTTTAAGGCAACAGTACAATTGATTGAAATAGTTAGATTCTATACAAAACTCACAGAGGTGACAAAGACATTCTAATTTTAAGACACCCAACTTATGAAAATCTGGAGAGAATAGCGTATCCTTTCAATTTCTCATGCATTATTTAACGAATATTAAGAATGCCATAATATTTGTTTTGGTGAAATGTCGTATGCAAACATTTTACCCTAACTACATACCAAAATCTGCCAGTTTAGATCATTGAATAAAAGCTTGAAGCCCATGAAAGTTTATTTGGCCTCCCATTTCTGCGCAGGAAAACTAAATTAAGGGGAAGAGGAACTTGCAGATTTGCTTACATAGATAAAAAGAGAAATATATGAGAGAGGGGAAGGGGGAATATAGTACACTTGGCCCCAGAACTTTAGCTTGAGAAGCATGGGTAAGAGAATGAAAGCGATGGCATTCTCATAGTTTTTTAGAACGACAGGGGCGGGTTTGGACTGCTTGACAGTTCGTCTAGGAAAACTTGATGAACGGCTGAAATTGAATCTGCTTCAATGAGCGATAGCATGCGGTGCACCGCGGCCGCAATTTCATCCACTGTGGATAGGCTGCATCCTTCCTCAACCTTCAATAGCATCATTAATCATTAACCATGATTTAACAAGATAATACTAAAAATAAACATGCAAACAAGAACCATATGCGAAAAAGAACATGAGGCGGCGTCAGCTGCAGCAGGGGCCGCGCTGCAGCAGCCGCCCCGACAGGAGCGTCGTCGGAGGGGGACGGCGCCGGCCGACAATAGCAACAATGATAAAGATTTTATATTGTATTTGAAACTTAGTCAAATATAATGATTTCACAACATCAAAATTTGAATTTTTTTACTAAAAACTGCTTTAAGAGGAAGTAAGAAAATCGTCTCAATTGAACCCTAAGTTTAAATTGATTTCCTCATAAAATTTGTCAAATAAATTACAGTTTCAAAACAAAGCAAATTAATTAAAAATCATAAATTTTAATTTTCTGTTTAAGTTGATTTCAATTTGGGGATTTGATTGTCTGGACAAAATAGTCAATTGATCTGAATGTTTGTGCAAAAAAATTATAGGGAAATCAGCCTCACTCATTAATCTGCACCCTTTTAATGGACCACAATAGAATGGATTCCTCTAGGGACATGTCACATCTCAAATGGGTCCCAACTTTGGCTTCTCATGACACCAAAAGAAGAAAGCTACAAGCTATTTTTCAAACCCTAGTTACTAAAGGAAAAAAATGGTGAAGTCTTGCACTAATCTAAAAGAGGCACACACCTCATTAACCTCTAGGCCCCACTTGAGAGGCATTGTCATTCGAGAGGAATCGAGAATGTGTTGGGAGTTCCAAACTGTACTCGTCCACCAACCAAACTAAGTAACGAAGGATATGTTTTAAGTTTTAACAATGCAAATCAGACTAATCAGTAAGTAGAGAATGTAAATTTTAAAAATCTTATAAAAAGTATTTTTTTTAAATAACAAAAAATAATGATCGAATAAAAAATTATATATGATATTTAAAAGGCAAAACAATAAAAAAAATATCTCAGCAAAATTTTTCTAAAAACAAAGGGGGTTTGAATTTATCAAAAATAGCTAGAAAATAAACTCAAAATTCAGCAAATTTTATTTTGTATTCATTTCCCATCAAATCAATTGCTAAATTTTTAAAATTATTATATTTAGATTATTTTAAGCTCTTTTTTCATAAAACCAAATAGTACTTTAAATTATAGAAAAAATTTCATATATTATAAGAAAAATAACCATTAATGAAAAGACATAACTGACCTCAGCTAGCTACCCAAAACCAGATTTCCTCTCAAGCAGGAGACAAAAGGATGACAATTGAACGGTGAAAAGAGAGTCCAAGTTAGAAGAGATCTCCACAAACCCAAAAGGTTTTAAAATAGATATTTGATTGGCTTTGCAAATTGCAAGGTTCTTAGTGAAGTATGGCGATGCCCTTTGTCCCTCTCATGATTGGCTGCCCTCTGAAAGGGTCCTTAATTTATACTTATTTTAGGCTGCCTAATTTAGATTAATAACACCATAAGAAGCTTTCATCTTAAAGCATTGCTTTATTTCTTTTATGGTTACTAATTGATTTGATTAAATAGTGATTCAGTATAACACTCTTCATCATCTAAAATGTTTTTTTTTTTTTCCACCGAATGGGATATCTATCCGCTGTCACTCCAAAGAGAGCGCTTAAAGATATAACTAATCTATCGGCGGAACCTAGCGAGGTCACCCACCGGCATCGGGCTCATATTTGCTTTGCCCCATGAAGAGGCGAGACCTTAATAGAGAGGATTCGAATCCGGAATAGAGGATCCCAACTGTGCTCGCCCACTAACCACCCTAAGCCTGGGTGGGTAAGAAAATGAAGAAGTTTTCAATATTTTCTTCCTAAAGATCATTGCTTAAATAATAGTTTCCTTGTTAAGGCTGCATTTTCAATCAAAATTTTTAATTCTGTATAACATTCTTCTTGTAAATAATATATTATCTGTATACAATAAAATAAGGCATTCTTCTACCAAAAAAAAATGTTAAAAAATACTAAAAATTACTGACAGGTCAAATCTTCGATTTCTTTAGTGTTTACTTGTTAATATTCATTGAATTCCTGTGATGAATAGAGTAATTGCAAGCATACCTTGACACTGAGGGAATAGAGAACCATGGAGTCCAATGTAGTAACATTGAGATGAAGAATGGAAAGCCTGAGAGCTTGGAGGCCAGTCACCAACTGTATTAGTTGCCGCGGCCTTGTCGGCGACAGGATTCGAAGGCTGGCGTGAGTCTCGATGAGAGTCACCTCGATGTCGGCCACCGCCGGCGACCGGATGTCCGGCGCCGGGGACGGGTAGTCATGGCGAGGATGGCACCAATTGTACTGTGAAAAGGCAAAAAACTGAGCGAAAGGAGGCTGCTCTGTTTCATCATCGGTCCTCATTAGCCCGCCTCCAGAATCATTAATGCTTGCATTGGCCCTCTGAGTTTGCTCAATTGTTCTCTTTTGAGCTTCGAGGGATTGGAGGAGATGCTCCAGTTCTTTAACGAAGTCAATGGCCCCTCCCACAATTGAGGCCTGGTCTCCCTGCAAAGCATTAATTGCTAATGAGAGGAGTCCTATTTTTAAATTTACCTCATTTATGAAACTATGGAGAGAATTGATGAACAGAAGATGACTGTAGAAGAAAGCTACTTGACACGAATGAGAAGATGGGGCATATTAAGTACAGATGAAGAAATTAAAGAAAGATGGGATATTTTTGTTGGATTTGCGGGTAAAAGAAGAAGCAGACCCTTTGGATGTAGGATTCCGGCATTAGGGAGCGGAGCATCGCGAGGTGCTCGTTCATCTGTCGCCGGCGGTTGCGCTCGACGGCAATGTGGGTCATGCGCTGAGTCTCGGCTTCTTCTTTGTTCTTACAACTCCTCGGCCGGCGCCGCCGCTTTCGCTTCCCCTGTGCTCCGGCGCAGGAAGGAAGTGGAGCCGGCTGCGGCCCTGCCGGTGGCGGGAGGCTGCCGAGCATCGATGAGTCAGGGCTTAGGCATCCGCCGGCGGCATCAAAAAGGAAACTTAGTGGTTGTTGGTGATGAGGCTCTGGTGTGGCCGAGATGGTGTCATAAACAATGAATGAGGAAGAAAGCATTTCGAATGACATTTTCTTTCATTAGTGTTCTCTCACAGATGAGTACAAGGCGTAAGGTACCAAAACGCAGCTTTTTCTCTCATGAAAGCTGCGAGGAGGAGGAGGAAGAAGAAGAAGAAGAAGAGTGGTGTTGATATGAAGAGGATGGAAAACGTCGCACGTGAAAGAGGTCCGGAAAAGAAGGATAGCTTTTTTGTTTCAAAAAAGAAAGAAAAAGAAGAGCTCCTCTCTCTCTCTATCCTTCGTTTCCCGAATCCATAGATGCTGTCAAAAGACAGCAGCCATGTCTTCAACTGAGGATGGCGAAGGAAGAAAGGGTCCCACCTTTGCTCGTAAAGAACCAAGAAAACAAAAGCTCTTCTCTTTAACAATGGCCGCTTTTAGGCTCATGAGTGAAGGCTGAAGGAGAAGAAGAAACACATGGGAATTGGGAAAGCTCTCCAGACCCAATCGATCGATTTTATGTATTCTTGGACAACACAAAATTTGTTTGTTTAACCATTAAGCATTAAGAAATTAAGGAAAAAGTCATTAGCGAGCACATGGATAGTTGGGTGCTCGAAACCCAAGGCCCGACCATCCTTCTCCAGTCTAATTAATCCAGCTTCTGATCTAATGATTATTTTAAATAAATAATAATTTGATGAAGAAAATAGAAAGCGTGGAAGATATGTTTATGACTATGTACTCTGAAGTCTATTTCTATAAGTATATTATTACTCACCGTTATTTAGTTTGATTGATGAGTAAGTACTGTTAGAAACCTCCTAATTCGTGGGGTCCAATCAACTGTGGGATAAGAGGTTTCTGAGGCGGGTGCCTCTTCTAAATTAGCCGAGGATTAGTCACGCCACCAAGCACCTCTTTCGGGATGGCAGCGGATGGATACCCCATTCCAAAAAAAAGAGAGTATATTATTGAGAAATTTTGTTTTATATATGATATGGAATTCGAACAAGTGCCGTGTGGGAGGAAAAGTTTCAATCAACCACCAAGCTGCACACTCTATCTCAACATCAATCCAATCAACCCAAATCAATCTCACTTAATAAATGGGTCAAAAAGATCAACATGAATTCTACCCACTAATAATCTGAGTAATCCAAACCCGATCTGTTAACCCATTATTGTTAAAAAAAAATTATAACTCATTAAGTACAAAGTTCAGAATATTTAATCCAAAATAAAAAAAAGTATACCTATAAGTAAAAAAAAAAAATTAAGGAAAAATATATTAAACATATTATTTCGAGTAAAAAATAAGTTCACGGGTCAACTAAAACCTTACATGCATGTTTAATAAACAGGTCGTAAAATCTAAATTGAACAACCCATTTATTAAAAAGTAAAGCATATCATACTCCAGGATTTATATTGAAAAAATTACATTTGTCTTTCATTTTAACCATTTAACTAGAGCTTTCCAATGAACAATGGAAAGAAATATTATTACATTTTTGTCATGTCTGGAGGCTCATATCATAGGATCCTTATCATTTCTTGAAAATATGAAAAAACCATGTAATCGGCGCATAGCCCGGCAAGTTACTAAAATCATACAACTAAAATCAATACAATATAAAAAAATAATATGCTATAAATTATATAAAGAAATATATGCATCAATGCCTATATTGATTATTTGTATGGATTTGTCATTCTATAGTTCAACACATCTCAATCTATTACACCATCAATCACAATATTAGTAACAATCAATAATACTAATGCCAGTAATAATATTAGTTTTATAATCAATAATATTAAATAGTGTTAATGATAGAATATAGTATTAGACTATTAGTATAAGTCACAATATCAGTGCAGTATTCGTAGCAGTGTCAGTATCAGTATTCATATATACAATGAGTGTATTTTAAGGGTATCTTTCTCCTGCACTTGTGACTCTCAACCAGTCGCCCCTTATAACTCTCAATTAATATACTCCTTATAACTCGACTTGAATCACATGAATCAGTCATCCCCTTATGACTCACAATCAGTGAATTATGTGGATTAGTAGGGTATAACAGGGATTTATCATATCATGTATCTGATATCATTCAGTATTTCATTTAAAATATAATAAAATCATATTAAATCATTTCGAATGATCAAATATATAATATATTCAAATTTGTATGGTGAAAGCTATGAAATTAAGAGATAATATAATTTTAGCAAATTTATGAGAGATAAAATTCATATAAATAAAAATCATTGAAAATAGAAGTAAGAGATTAGTCACTTACAATGAATAGAATAAAATAGATAACAAGAATGATTGATAAATATGATCCAAATACATTTCTCTCTCCTCTCTCTTCTTCTTGTCTTTTAATTTTTTCTTGGCCAAGCAACCAAGTGAGGGAGTCGGTGGGGTGAGGTAGCAATATTTGTATATATATAATTCATGGCCTCCCATTGTAGCGCTCTCTAGATCAGCGCCAAAGCGCTCCACTTCAAAAATTTTATGTTTTTATAATAAATTTATTTCACATATTTCAGTTATTACAAATTCGAACCTGAATATTTTTGGTCGGATCATGTTGTCCAATAAACACAACATAAATAATATATAAAAAATTGCACAACAAATAACACGACGATTTATGTGATTCAACGAAGATGCCTATATCCATGTAGAGAGGATGATGATTTCATTATACTGGAGAAACAAATATGGATTACAATTGCTCTCAAGCTCTTATACATGCAACATCCCTCAAACCTTCCTATTTATAGATTTGGGACAAACAAAATAAGGAAAAATATTCCTAATCTAATAACTAATCAGATCTCAATCAAATCAATTATAGAAAAATAATCAACTCCCTAATCAATTATAATATGAGCCATCAAAGCCTTCCAAATCAAGGATAATTTGGATTTAGAAATCTTTTCAAATTAATAATCTTAACCTCGTCTTTCACTTCAAAAAGTGGAAGATGATAAACCCGACACCAATATCAAAATGACTACACCCAATGGTTGCCCATGTACCCCTTCCCAAGGGATCAAGCTAAGCGTAGTTCTTTAAAATAAGTGAACAAACAATCATGAGTCCTACAACACTATCATGGTGACTGTCTCTCCAATACTAAACATGTATTAATTGTACCATAAATATATATCAGGATACTCTTCATAGCTTGTCAATGACTCCTTCCTAGATCATGTATGAACCTACTCACAATGTCAACTGCTTTGTGCAATACTTGGATCGAGCTGCTTCAAAATCAAGCCATAATATGCTACAAGTGCCAAGTGACCATGGATCGAGGGATGCATAATCACTACGGAGAACACCTCATCCTAATCAATCCCTTCCCGTTGTGCAGATACTTTTGCCACCCACCTAGTCTTGATCTCACATAAAATCTATGAGATTCTTCATTTTCACACACCCATTTTGCACCAAATAACATTCCTTCCTATAAGAAGCCAGCTTCACCAACCTCCAAGCAGTATTCTTCTAAAGAGACTCCATCTCTTAATCCATAGCCCTCTTTCATAAATCATCATCAGGGTTGTCCACTACTTCCTAAGAGTAACTAGGAATTTCAGCATTTACAGTTGAAAGTGTAAATACAATATAATCCCTCAACCAAGCTAATTTTTTGACATTATATATGGTGCTCGAACTTATTCCTCGCAATAGATTTCTGAGGAAGAATCTCATCCTCAACATCATCTTCTATCTCCTAATATATAGTTGAATCAGGTACTTGGGTATAAATGATTGGCTTTTATGTAATAAATGGAGTTGCATTAAACATAAACTTTTGCAGTACATTTGTGGTCCCAATAGAACTCTCCACCTAGTTTGAGTTCTGAGACTTTAATATGCTCGCCTCATCAAAAGTAACATCTATGCTAATGATATTCTTTTTCTCTATTGGATCATCATTTGAAGCCCTTAACTTCAAGCCTGAAGCCAATAAAGATCATCTTCTTTACCCACAATTTTAGTTTATTATTATGAACATGATAGTAAACTAGACATCCAAACACTCTCAAGTGCTCATAATTTGTAGCAGGATGCCCTCACATTTCCTTTGCGGTCTTCTTCCTAATAGCTGTAGAAGATAGACTATTCACAAAGTGACAATCATAGTCTATCGCCTCAGCCCAATAAACTCTATCCAATTCAACATTAGATAATGTAGACCAAACTTTCTCCACCAAATTCTGGTTCATCCTCTCTGCCACCCTATTCTATTGTGATGTCTCTTTAACTGTGAAGTGGTGCTCTATCCCAAATCTGTGAAACCCCTTAAGTAAAAAATGTTAAACTCTTAAACATCGAGGTACTTTTGGTATAATGGATAGAATTTTATTAAGAAAATCTGTAGTTAAGCGTGCTCATCCCAGTATAATTCTTGAATGAATGACCTACTAGGAAGTTACACCAACAAAACAAAATCTTGAGACTCTTAGGCCAAGGCTGATAATATATTGATAATTAAGAGTTTGAGCTGTTATAGATAGTATCAGAGTAATACACCAACTGGAAGATGAGAACTAAATGTCATACAAGATAAAATGTTACACCATGGGAGCCACTTCTTGAACCCTGTATAGGATAAAGTGTTGCATGACGAGAGCCACCACATAAACTTGTAGGGCCCACCTCTAAAATTTTATCTACATAGTAGATGACTCTGAGATAAAGATGTCGATGAGGTTGTCGGTTACTTAAGTGAAGGAGATTATGAAACACCTTAAGTAAAAGAAGCTAAACTCATAAATATTGAGGCGCCTTTTGGTGTAATAGTTAAAATTTTATTAAAAAACTCCATTGTTAAGCATGCTTATGCCAAAATAATTCTTGGATGAGTGACCTACTGGGAAGTTACACCAACAGGACAAAATCGTGAGTCTCTTAGGCCAAATTAGATAATATCTTGATAATTAAAAGTTTAGGTTGTTACAAAATCTCTGACACTCCTGCAATAATGCATTCGAAGTGTATTCAACCCTATTATCGAATCTGATACACCATATCCTTTTTCTAGTCTAAGTCTCACATAAATCCAGTTCTGATACAATTTGTTGTACAATAAACATAACGAAAATAATAAATCAAAAGTCACAGTACAAACTACACAAAGAACATGATGATTTACAAAATTCGATGATGAAGCCTACGTCCACTGGGAGGAGATAATGATTTTACAATATTGGAGAAGCAAATAGGAATAAATATATGTTCTCAAGCTCTCATACATATAATAACCCTCAAACCCTCTAATTATAGATTTGGGGCAAAGAAAATAAGAAAAAAACTTCCTAATCTAATTTCCAATCAAATTCCTAGTCAAATAAACTTTTTAGGGAAATAATCAACTCCCTAATCAATTACAATATGAGCCATTAAAGCCTTCCAAATCAGGGTAAATTTGGATTTGGAAATTCTGAATCAATAGATAATTTATTAACACCCATAGTTTTATAAGTGTTCACAACATTAAGGGTAGAAGTACGGCATCGGGTAGAAGATCGATGAAGGTTCGTCGACAGGCAGAAGTTTGACGACGAGTAGAATTACGGCCTCGAGCAGAAGACCGATGAAAGTTTGTCGACGGGCAGAAGTCCGACGACGAGTAGAAGTCTGCTGACGAGCAGAAGTTCGACGACAAGGAGAAGTCTGACGGGTAGAAGTTCAACGTCGGGTAGAAGACCGACGAAAGTTCATCAACGATCAGAAATCCGATGACTAGTAGGAGTCCGCTGACGAGCAGAATTCTGACGAAAGTCCTGCAAGGAAAAAATTCAGCGACAAGAGGAAATTCAACATCGGGTAGAAATTTAACTTTGTAGAGAAGTCTGATGGAAGTCTATTGACGACATTCTGATGATGTTAACCAAGGTTGTATGATCTATCCGAAGTTGTATGTGAGAGTCTTTGCCTGATAACATTAACCTGTATGGAAAAGATTGAAAGAATTCACCAATGATGTATGACCTTTCCTAGATTGTATGCCAGAGCCTTTACTCGACGACGTTAACCTGTGTGGAAGAGGTCAAGAGAATCCACCAAGGATGTAAGACCTATCTGAGGTTGTATGTCGGAGCCCTGCTCGACGACGTTAACCTGTATGGATGAGGTCAGGAGAATCCACCAAGGATGTAAGACCTATCCGAGGTTATATGTCAGAACATTTATTCGATGACATTAACCTGTGTGGAAAAGGTCGAGAGAATCCACCAAGGATGTTAGACCTATCCGAGGTTGTATGTCGGAGCCTTTGCTCGACGATGTTAACCTGTGTGGAAGAGGTCGAGAGAATCCACCAAGGATGTAAGACCTATCCGAGGTTGTATGTTGGAGCCCTGCTCGACGATGTTCACCTGTATGGATGAGGTCAGGAGAATCCACCAAGGATGTAAGACCTATCCGAGGTTGTATGTCGGAGCCCTGCTCGATGACGTTAACCTGTGTGGCTGAGGTCAGGAGAATCCACCAAGGATGTGAGACCTTTTCGAGGTTATATGTCGGAGCCTTTGCACGACGACATTAACCTGTGTGGAAGAGGTCGAGAGAATCCACCAAGGATGTAAGACCTATCCGAGGTTGTATGTCGGAGCCCTGCTCGACGACGTTAACCTGTGTGGATGAGGTTAGGATAATCCACCAAGAATGTGAGACCTTTCTGATGTTGTATGTCGGAGCCTTTGCTCGACGACGTTAACCTGTGTGGAAGAGGTCGAATCGAATCCCCCTGGGATTGATTTTGCCTTGATTGGGTGGGGGCAGACGTCGCGTGTATCCCGAATCAAATGTGAGGAAATGTCTATCTTTAGACCGTTACTGTCTTTTTTAGATCGATATTAAGATCTTGCCCAAGAAGTAGAAGTCCAGTAAGAGACTGTACGTGGCTTGAAATTTATCGGAATCTTCCTTGCATTTTTAGGGAGTTTCCTTATATACCGTCTTGGTTTTGAAGGGATTTTCTTGACTAAAATCGTAGTCAAGGTTGCCCCCCAGTCGGAATTTGATCTCCATGAAATTGATGCATTAATAGCAGTAGAATGATCTTTTGAGGTTGGAGCCAAAATTGCCCCCTAGTCGGGAACCACGTTCCCACAGACGGCGCCAAACTGTTGCATCCAGGAGTATTCGCGGCGGTAGAGAAATATAAAGTTTATCGTCTTAGCATTGTACGAAAATCCGGCACACAATCAGATAAGGAGAGAAAGGGTCTAGCATTTATGATACACCAAGATTTTTACGTGGAAAACCCATGAAAAAGAGGGAAAAACCACGGGGCCTAGCCCAGTTTGAATGAATCCACTAGTATTGCAGTCGATTACAAATGAGGCCCTTCCTTGGTGGAAGGTCTTAGCTTGATGTACATCTTAAGGAGTACATTACATGATTTTAATACAAAGAGTCATTGTTGGCGTGTTCGTTTGGTCGGAAGGACCGTAGCCAGAGGGCGACAGAGGTCGGAAGACTTGTAGCCGTTGGGCGACGTATGTCAGGAGGACCGTAGTCGGTTGGCGACGGAGATCGGAAGGACTGTAGTTTGTGGGCGACGTAAGTAAGGAGGATCGTAGTTGGCGGGCGAAAGAGGTTAGAAAGACTGTAGTCGGCGGGCGACATAAGTCAGGAGGACCGTAGTCGGCGGGCGACGGAGGTCGGAAAGACTGTAGTCGGCGGGCGACATAAGTCAGGAGGACCGTAGTCGGCGGACGACGGAGTTCGAAAGAACTGTATCCGGTGGGCGACATAAGTCAGGAGGACCGTAGTCGGCGGGTGACGGAGGTCGGAAAGACTATAGTCTGATGACGAAGATCAGAAAGACAGCGTCAGGTAGAAGTCCAATAATGGAAAGAAATCCATCTTCGTGTAGACATCCAGCGAAATCCGATAACCGGTAGAAGTCCGGCATCGGGTAGAAACTTGGCGAAGAGTGAAGGTGCAACGTCGGGTAGAAATCCAACGTCTGTTGGTGGCAGAGGAGAACTCCGGCCTCACTTGGGCGGAGTTTCGGCATTAGGAGGGAACTCTGTCGTTAATTGAGAAGAATTTCCACATCCCGTGGAAGTTGGGAAGAATTCCTGCGTTCTCTCAAATATCATGCAGAATCCCGGCGTGTTCGGGTGGCAGGAAGAGCTCCTGTGGTGGTCGAGGAAGAGCTTCTTCCTTCTCCTCCTTCTTCTCTTCTTCTTCTCTCTCTTCACTTGAGCCCCTTTGGTGTAGAATGAGGGCTATATTTATAGTTTTTCTGGAGTAGCATAGCCCGTAAATAGGCGTGAGATCAGGGGCGAATTGGGAGTGGGTCGAATGGACGGCCGATATTGAACCCTTCGATCGTGCGCCGTTCATTGGACATTTGGAGGCTTTAATGATGTCGGAATTCGGCGATCTTGGGCTCGTTGGATTCGTCTCGTCGAGCCGTTAGATTCGAGTATAAACTCATCAAAATCGGGGATTGTTTGGTAACTCAAATTGCGGTTTGAACCTTCCAACAACTCTTTGGGTCCTTGATTCTGACCCATTTGAACTCGGATTGGGTTGAATTTGGTGTCGTTGGGTTCGTATTTCCGAGACGCTCAGTTTGACTGTAAGCTTGCTGAAATTGGAGTTCAAGCGCTCCCGAATTTAATTTTTGAAGTTTCTAACTAGCTTTTGTCTCGAGATTCGTGCCCGATCAAGCTAATTTTGTGATGACGTATCAATCAAAAAATTTTCTAGAAAATAACGAGGAAGCAATCATAGCCAAATGAAATAATAATTATAATCTGAAAAATAAAACAGTGAAAAAGTTATCTCTAAAAAACATCCATATAATGTTCATAAGAAGTCGTCTTCTATTACTTTATGACATCAAAATCTTATTATGATCGTTTTTTACCGTCTTATTAGATCAAAAATCTGGTCTTTTTAGATAGGTATAAGTTCAAAATTTTTTAGGATTGTTAATTCATCTAATTAGATTCTTTTGAGACAATCTTAATTTTTATTTTTGGAATTTTATTTCCTATAATTGTAATCCTGAGCATAATAGCCTAAATTTAATGATATGCTCACAACAAAAAATAATTAATAAGATCTAAACTTTTGATGTCATCTTCTTGCAAATTTTCTAATAGTACTCCTTTTGTTCATTCTTTTAGTTATAAACGAACAACTTTAACTTAAGAAATATAATAAAAAAATCATCTAAACTCTGTATTTACCTTAATTTTTTATAGAGGTGTCAAAATCTGATCCGTATCCGATCCGAAAAATTTTGAACAAATCTGATCAGTTGACATGAACCTGAACTAAGTCCGGTTCGGATTTTGACCTGTTTCCATAACAGGGCCATATTCGGGTTAGGTCAGCTGACAGCGGTTCAAGACCGAATTGGATCCGAATACAATCCGAAGACATGTTTTAACACCCCTAATCTTCCCTTTTTTTTTTGCTAATAAAAAAGACGAGTTTAGCAAGGCCCCAGCGTGCAAATAGAAGGAACAAGGTTAGCCTTTAGTGTTGCTTTTAATCCAATGATTAAGAAAGAATGTAGAAAGCTGCAAATATATTTTTTTTTTTTTTAATGGGAATATTTCTGGCAAAGTGGAGTAGCGGTCTCTCCCAGAAACCAATATATTCGGCCAGGCTTTACCCATTGGAGCAGGCTTTAGTGCAAAAGCATCTACGTCGTCGTAAAAATGTCAATCAGTTTTGGGAGATCTGTCTCTCCGAGCTATGGAGGGTCTTTTTGGCAACCTGGCTCGTTTTTGTGGCTTTTTATTGACAGGCTGGAGGCACTGTGATGGCCAGTTTTGCTGGGTTTCTCGTCGCTTACTCAGGTTTTGTGGGCAACCGGAGCCACCGTCTGCTTCAATTCTTTACGGATTCTGAAATTATTTGATGATTGAGACAGCGCCTGATTTCTGAGTCTTGTTGTTGCCAATTTCCATCTACTTTTAACTGTTATAGTCTTTGAGATTTTTGTTCAGTTTTAGTTCTTTGCCTTCCTTTTTAACTTGTTACTTGTAATTTGAATTTCATTTTTAATATATGGGCTTTTTACGCCCCGGGTTTACCCAAAAAAAAAGTTTTGGGAGATTAGCCACCTTAATTAATTAGATGTTGATAATCTTAATCAGCTTTTAAGCTAATGATTGCTCTATGGAAGGCTATTACTGTTATCAGTACCCCTTTCAAAGTGATGCACCAATTTTGACGCATCAATTTATTGTGAGGGTTAAGAAATATATATTGAGATAAGAGGCTTGATGTGTGCTCACGTTACTTTATAGTATTCTACAGGTTCATTTACATATTACACTATTACATTTCTACCGTACGTGGTATTTCCAATACTCTTATAACTATTTATATGATCCCAAAATAGAGGAATTTAGCACACATTCTACCTTGTTTTCTGAGACATGATGGAGGTATGATTGAGCCCCTGATCCAGTAAGCAATTATATTCTAGATAGTGTATTTATGAAATTATAGATGCCCAACCATAGAGAAGAGTAGCTTTCCAATCAGCCAAACGATTAGAAATGGAGAGAAGAAGTAGCTAAAAACCGCATAATAGCTTTTCTTGAAGAAATGGGAATGCCTAAATAAGTAATATTAGAAGAGTGATTTTGAATATTTAGAGCTGCATGGGCTTACATATATAGGGGATGAGATATAATTGGAGACAATAATATTGTTTTTTTCATGATTAACATTAAAGCCAAAAAGATTAGAAAAAGCATTCAAAATGATCTCATAGTTATGCTGAGTAGCCTCTCCAAAAATGAGGAGATCGTCCGCGTAGAGGAGATGATCAGTAAGATGCAAATCTTCAATAGAAATACCAACAAAATATGTCCTAAGAATTAGGATTGTCTATCATGCAAATAAAGACATTGATAACAATGTAAAAGTGGTAAGGGCTTAAAGTTCAACCCTGTCTAAGGTCAGAGTTGGAATTAAAATACACCTCCAAAGCTCCATCAATGTGATAGGCCTAACAGGGTAATTAAAATTATTATACGGACACCATCCGAGGGCGAATCAGAACACGTGAAATCATTTTTTTCTTTGTATCGATACTGAATGACGTGGAACATTTTGATTCTCTCTTGAACGATTCGATATTCGCACAGAATAAGTTCTCCTAACGAAAAAGAGAAATCGAGTACAAGTAGATGGAGAGAGAGAATTGGAACTGAGGGGAAAAAGATGAGAAAGTTAGGACAAGGGAGGTCTCTGTTCCCCATATGAGGTGATGAGATGTTGATGTTCGTATAGTAGAGGTAGAGGGGTTGGACCATGGTCCAACTTGTCAGGGAATCCATGTGCCCATCATCTCGATTACTTCACCAACACAATCATCCATTACAGCTTCCCCCTCTCTCTCTCTCTCTCTTCACAGTATTTTGTTTCCTGCTCTTTCTTTCTTTCTTTATTTTTCTCTTTCTCTCTTCGCGCCCTACGTGGCTACATGAAGCTTTCCAGCTCACTCTTCCTGTACGATGCCACATCACATGATGAGAGAAAACTTTTTTTTTTGGGAAATTTTGGGGCATCAGCCCGTATATTAAAACACTAGAAACCCATTACAAAAAGAACTAGCTCCCAACCAGAGAGGAAAACTCTCAGAGAAGCCCAAAAAATGCTACAACAAAAATGAAGAAGAGGTAAAAAAAGAACCGGACTCAGGTAAAAAACAGAACTAACAGACAAATCAAAACATCTATAACAAAAAATCGCATCCCACAGGAACCCACTCATCCCTGGTTGCCGGCAGGGTAAAGAGGAAGAAAGCAGCCACAAAATCCTGAAGCCATCCAGATAGGGAAGAAAACCCCCATGGTTGCTAATCAGTAAGCCCTCCTTGTAACCAAACAGGCCATCCAAGGGAAGAGACCATAGAAGCTGAATGTCGTTAGTTCTGATCATCATCGTCCGGTAGTGGGAATAAAACATCCCCACCAAAAAACTTCCCAGCATGCGTCTAGAATAACTCAACCAAGAACGGCCGGCATTAAAGCACCTCAAAGCAAGCAGGAAAAGAATCCTTAATCTTCTCCACCAATTTCCAGTTTTCAGTTTTAGCTTTGATAGCATAAATAATTTTCCTTAAGCAGTCCTTCCCATTAGAAGCATGTTCCCCATATCTGCGATCATTGCGTTCCCTCCAAAGAAAATACAAAGAGCAATTAATCACAAAATAGCAGAAATTCTTCTCATATGCTTTCCAATTCTCAGCCCCATCAACAAACTGAAATACTTGATGTAAATTGGGGTGCATTAAAAAGTTGTTCAGAGAGGGAAGAAGATAGGATATCACACAAAATGAAAAATCACACTGGAAGAAACAGTGTGCAATGGATTCATCCTCATTTCTGCATAAAGGGCAAGCTGAAGGTATAAAAATGTTTCTCTTAGCAAGCACATCCGCCGTTTTAAGACCTCCCAGCATGGCCATCCAGGAAAAAGAAGCATATTTTAAAGCGTAGTGGGAGTGCCAGACAAACTTAAACCAAGGAACAGTGGTTAATTCAGAGTAATATTCCATGAGAAAAACCTTAAAAGTAGGCAGGTTCATCCCATTCCAGGAAACCTGAGGGTGAGGATACTCCAAAATGGGGGTGGAGGTAATACTGGTATAAACAGATGGATCCAGCTGGGACGGGAGGGACCAGCATCCATTAATAATAAAATCACTAACCACCCCAGAATATCGAGGTGACAGAGCAGCACCCAAATCCAAAATTCCATTACACCACGGGTCCCATAGCATAGAAAGAGTGCAATTCCCGTTAACAACATGAAAATTCAGCTTATCTTTGATTTTCAAAGCAATATCAGCAATTCCTTTCCAAAATTTAGAAACTTTAGGCAAACAAGGTTTCCAAGGTGAAGAAAATTTATTTCTAAACCAAGCAGCCACCAGAGAAGGGGAATTGAAGTATCTCCAAATAAAAGAGCAGCCAAAAGCAAAAGCCAACGCGTCTAAAGAAGGCAAACCAAGTCCCCCAAAGCATTTAGGAAGGCAGGTCTTAGTCCAAGCAATCAGATGAAGTTTTTTCTCCGAATGGGTACCATGAAATAGAAACTTAGAGCAAAGCTTCTCAATATGCCTGCAAATCCCTTTGGGTAAAACCGCCCCTCTAATCCAGTATGCAATGGTATTAACAATAGTAAATTTGAGGAACTGAATTCTACCTGCAAAAGACAAGAATTTAACTTTCCAACCAGCAAGTAGAGTAGAAAGCCTACTCAGAAGTGGTTGGAAGTGAGAAGTTTTGAGTTTTTTGGTAGATATAGGAATGCCGAGATATGTAAGGGTATTCTCCACTTGGGAAAACCCCAATTGGGCAGTAATAACATTTGCTAAAGGGTTGTTGTGAGAAAACAGAATCTGACATTTGGCATTGTTCACAACCAGCCCAGAATGCTTAGCAAAGGAAGAGAGGACACTTTGTAAAGAGTTAGCATTCTGAATAGAGGCCTCTCCAAAAACAAGAATATCATCTGCATAAAGCAAATGATTAATCATGAGATTGCTGGATAAAATGCCTTGGAAATTGCTAGCAGTAAGTCCACAAGAGAAAGCATCCATCACAACAGAGAAGAGAAGTGGGGATAAGGGGCAGCCCTGTCTGAGACCAGAGGAGGAAGAGAAGAAACCCTCCAGCCCCCCATTTATAGAAACAGAAAAATAAACATCCTCAATGCACCCCTTAATCCAGCCCACAAATTGGTGAGGAAACCCTTTTTCCAAAAGCCTGTCAAGCAGGAAATTCCGGGAAACCGTATCAAAAGCCTTTCGAATGTCTAATTTGGCACAAAGTAACTTCTCCTTCCCAATCCCAGAAAATTCTCTGAGAATATCAGATGCAAGCACCACATTATCAGTAGACATTCTATCTTTAATGAAGCCAGCTTGGCTAGGGTTAATTATAAAAGGCATAACCTCCCTCATCCTATTAGAAATAATTTTGGCAATGATTTTATAAAAAACATTGCAAAGGGAAATGGGGCGGTAGTCAAAAATGGTTGAAGCATGAGAGCCCTTAGGAATGAGGACAATGGCAGTGGCCTTGGCACATCTCGGAAGAAACCCCGTAGAAAAAAATTGCTTCACCGCTTTACAAACATGAGCTCCAATAATTTCTCAAGTTTCTTTATAAAATTCAAAAGTGAAACCATCAGGTCCGGGGGCTTTAGAAGAGGAACCAGCAAAAACCACATCATGGATCTCCAGATCAGTAACCGGGATAATGAGAGAGCTGACCAGGTTTAGGGGAATAGTAGACCCAATGGGGATAGGGTCAAGCAACGAGGGAGAAGGCTGAGAAGGTAATGTGGAATTGAAAAGTTTTTGAAAAAAACCCACAGCAGCAGACGCTATGCTCTCAGGAGAAGAGAACTGCCCCTCATCCGTTACAAGCTCCTTAATGTGACAATAGGATTTTCTGGCTTTAATACGGGCAAAGAGAAAGCCTAAATCATCCTCCCCCTTGGACAGCCAACTAGCCTTAGCTCTTTGAGTAACCCAAGAACCCCAAGCCTTATGAAGATAGGCTAACTCCTTGTTGATAAAATGCAAGGAGGCATTAAGATTTTGATCAAGGGGAGCCTGATGTAACTGCTCCAGACAGCAAAGTTGAGAGGCAGTAAAATCAGAAATTCTATTAGCCAAAAACGAAGCATTAGACCATTTGTTCTTTTTGATAAAATCCTTGAGTTGATGAAGCTTAGCATACAGAGCAGAAATGGGGCTACCAGAATTTGGAGCAGCAAATACCGAAATAAGTCCGTCCCAAAAACCATCCAATTTAAGCAAGTAGTTTTTAAATTGAAATCTTGTATACACAGAAGAGCAGTTGCCCGGAAGAAGAATCAGAGGGGAGTGATCAGAGCAAGCAGGAGAAACCACTTTGTAGTAAGAATTAGGGAAACAATCCAACCACTTAGAGTTAGTAAGAACTCTATCAAGTTTGATATGAATAGGATCATCAATCCTTTGGTTATGCCAGGTGTAAAGTAATCCAGAAGAAGGGAGGTCCAGAACAGCCGATTGAAAAATCCATGAATTCATTTCCTGCAATTGACTATGATGGAGAGGCCTCCCCCCCGATTTCTCCTCAACAAATCTGCAACAGTTAAAATCCCCTAGGATAGCCCAAGGGGAAGAAATAGTGGGGGCGATACCAGCCAATTGGTGCCAGAGAGAGGCTCTATCGGAGGCCGAGTTAGCAGCATAAATCACAGAAACCGTGAGAGGAGGCATGTTGGTAGATTGGACAGTGCCGTGAATCATCTGGGAGGTGGTAATAGAGGGACTGAAAGAAATACTCTGAGTATTCCATTTAATCCAGATACGTCCAGGTGCAGAACAGTTGAAGTTGTTAACACTAGATTCATTAGCAAAAACCTTGTGAGAATTTAAGAACCAAGGATCATTAGCAGCAGCAGGGGGAATTTTAGCCTCAAGGATACATAACATCTCCAGTTGATAAGTGGATACTAGTTGCCGACAAGCCAGAACTCTATCAGGGGAATTAAACCCCCTGACGTTCCAGCACCCAACAGGGCAGTGGGTCATTTTCGGTTAGAGTTGGAAGAGCGGGTCTTCTTTGCGCTCTTTCCCTTAGAATCTTTAGGCTGTTGGGGCAGTGTAGGCTTAGTTGGTTGTTTAGGAGGGATGGTCTCCGATTGAGCTGGTTGGACAATAGTATCCGGGGGCTCATCCTCAGGAGGTTCCTCAGGTTGCAACAGAGCAAATCTGTTAGGGGAGGAAATCGACGGGTTGTTTGGCAAGGTGACAGTGGCAATGAAAGGGGAAAAGGGGGGATTGTCCCCAGGGGGAGTGGCTAATTCAGTAACCAAAGGAAAATTATCAGAAGAGGAAACTTCTTCAGTCGGGGAGTTCAAATTAGGAATAGGGACCAAGGCAGGAGGAAAAAGGGGAGCAGCAAGAGGAGATGGCAAAGCCGTGGAAGGGGTGGAAGGAAGAGTAGGAGGGGGAATGGGGCAAGGGGGTGGAGTAGGATTGGGGGCACAGGGGATAGTAAGGGCAGGGGCAGAGATGTTAGGGGGGACCAAAGAGGTGGTGGGGGGAGGGGGGGGGGGGGAGGAGGGGGTAAAGGAGGCCTGTGAGGAGGTGGAGGTTTGGTGGCACGAGCTCGGGAAGAACTCCTGCCGCGGGTCGGGGGTGGTTTGGGCTGTGGATTAATGTGGCAAAGGGAAGAAGGATGAACAATGGATCCACAACCAGAACAGGGAGTCGGCTTCCAGTCATACAACACCTTGAGATTAACATCATCCCCATCCAGGGAAATAGGAATCTCATCAGGAAGGACAGAGGTGTTCGAAACCATGACACAGACTCTAGCATATGTGAGACGAGTTTTCCTAGCAGTTAAAGCATCGACTGCAAGAGGGTGTCCAACAAAGCTAGCAATTTTTGAGATACCTAAAGGATTCCAAACCGCAAGAGGCAAATCCACGATTTTAATCCATAAGGGGATAGAAGAAAACTCATCTCGAGTTGGCTTGAACTTCGGTGTCCACTTCTGCATGATGAACGGCCGACCAAAGAAGAACCAGGGGCCACCGGACCAAGCCACCTGATAGTCTTCAGGCGAGGAAAACTTGAAAAGGAAGAAGCCGTCGTTGAGAGAAAGGAGGTCGACGTTTCCCTTGGGGTCCCAAGCACGCTTCACAGCGTTGAGAAGGCTCAGATAAGTCGGGCGCGGGCCAATAGAGTAACCAACCAGAGAGGAGCTCCAGTCGGGGAGCCCTAAGGCGAGTTCATCCGCCGAGAAAGGGACCTTCCCCACCGGAGGAACAAACGAAAGAGAAAAACTTTCGGCCACCGGGTCACCTTTGTTGAGGTTTAAGGCGAAAGTTAACCCAGCCGGGTTAAGAAGAGCTTGAGCATGAGACGATGAGGCGGCCCCAGGAAGAGGGGGAAAGTTCGCAAGAAAGGAGGAAGAATCCATGTAGGAAGGAAGGGGAGGGGAAAAAACCCCCCCCCCACACGGTGGCGGGAAGAGCGAAGGTGGCGGGAGAGGGAAAGCTAGAGCAAAACCCTAGCAGAGCAAAGCGCCATCATTTAATTGAATATGTAGATGATATGAGAGAAAACTGGAAGAACTCTTACAGCGATGCGACCTCACCAACGTAAAGTATTTTAGTATTTATATTCGTTTGGGGCTTTACCAGAGTCAGCAAAGGAGCTGCTGATATGAAAATTCACAGACTTTGGTTTGTAGATCTATTTATTTGAGTTTAGAATTGGGCAAATTATTACGTGCGGTGTCTGAATTTGTGAGGAGGCAAATTCAGACATGCCACATCACCCCAATCCTTAGTGTGTCCGGATTTACATCCGGAAGATTCGGACACCGCACGTACTTAGAATTGAGTCATGAACTATTTAACAGCAAAAAGGTAGCTTTTACTAAAAAAAAAACACTTTAATTTTATGCTTCATTTGGTATAATTTTTTTTAATATTTTATAAAATTATTATAGTGAAAGTAATTTTTTAAAATGGTTGTAAGAAATTATTTTTTTAGTACAAAAATTTAATGGAATTAATAAAAAAAATGATCAAAAAAATTTATGATTGTGATAGAAAAAATAAAGCAATAAAAAAATTATTCCAAAAAAATAAAAATATGATTTTATAAAGAAGCTTTTTATGTGAGTTTGATTTCAGAAAATTGCATTTCTTCTTGATCAGAATTGTAGGAGATGATTTTACGGAGATTAATTAATAATTTTATTTAGTAGAAGAAAGAAATAATTAATAATAATAATAATAATTTAAAAGTTCCTAAAAATAAAATTAATTATTTTGATGCAATATCCAATATTTAAATGATATTATTATAAATTTAAGAATTAATATTATTTCCATCAAATTTACAACCTATCGAATTACCCTTACAAAAAGAAACGGTCAATAATCGACCTTTCAGTAAAAGAAAGGTGGGACTTTTCTTTTCCTTTTAAGAGAACCCATCTCCGACGCCATCGCTTCTGTGGTACTCTCCCCTGCAATTCCTCCGCCGCCGGAAGTGCTGCCCCCTTTCATGGTCTATTAAGCCTCGTCCCTTCTCTTTTCTCTTCTATTTTAAGCCTGTCAGTCATTACCCATCGCCGGACTCTTCTCTGAAAGACAAAAGAAGGCTGGAGATCTCAAGACTTCTCAAACATTAAGCTGCTCTTTGTTGGTTTTATGATTTTTTTATTAGAGTTGTAATCAAATGAGAATTTTCTGATTATGGTCTAAGATGAATGAAATGAGCTTAATCGCTTAAAAAGCTTTAGATTTAAAGGCTAAAGATATCATAAGAATTAAGAAGCATGATTTGATTGTTAATTTTGAGAGAGAGAGAGATAATATGACAGTCTGAAGAGAGTTGACTGAGAAAAATAAAATGCCAGTTGTTTTTCATTGTTTTTATCATAATTTGTTTGACGTTTTCTAATACAAATTGTTATTTTATAATCCTAATATTATAAATAGGAATTTAAATTAAGAATATAAGAAGAGTATTAAAAATTTTTAAAACGAAGTAAATTGGACAAACAAATAAGCCAAATTGTTTGGCATATTCAATGGAATGCGTCATTCTGTTTTGCGCATTCCATTGAATGTGTCAAATTATTTGGCGCATTGCTACATTAATTTCAGGCTTTAATTCGACTAACTGTGGTGAATGCAAATTTGGTGTATTCTAAAGAACTAGTCAAATCATTTGACACATTCTAAAGAATGCACCAAATGATTTGGCTAATTCTGAATGTAACAAATCATTTGGTGTATTCTTTGTAATGTGCCAAATGCTTTGGCTGATTTGCTTCTTTTTAATTTTTTTTAATATTTTGCTCATAGTCCTAATTTAAATTCTCCTTCTTTAAAAAAATTGGTATAAATTAATAGTTTATATTTTTACAAATTGTACTCTTGTTTTTGTTTTACTCATGGAGAATCTTAATTATTTTAAAACTTATATTAAAAAGTATTGAAAGGAACAAAGCATAAATTATAGTAAATAAATATTAACAAAGTCCACAAAAACACTTACAAGCTTTCGCTCATCCAAAAATCTTCCCGACAGCAATGAATGTGATTCGATGCATAGTTACTTACCCTTCAACTGGCTCCTCATTCTAATTGTTGGCAGGAAAGAAGAATATGAATGTTTTTTTTTTTTTTTTTTTCGAAATTATGATTGTTAATTTATTCAAATCTATAAAAAAGAAATTTATGTTCGAAAAGACATAATAAATGTTTTCTATTAAAATAAATAAATTACTCTCATTATCATTATGAGCTAAGGACAAAATTTTCGACAAAAATTTCAGTATTTGTAAGCAACATTCCCAGAAGGAATGGTCAACTCGAAGCTTTCATAGTTGCTGAATTAGATTTCTTCTATCGTCTGTCGCATCAACTATATTGCTAACAGTAGCCATGTCTTAAGATGATGGAGCTTAGCTTGCTGAGTTTCTGGAGTTTGTTTTCTGCTCTGAGGTCCCCTAAGTGGTCGAAAATTGTTTCCGAGCCTTCCTAGTTCCTCTCCTCCCATTTGTCTAACTCGCCCTCTTTGAAGTTTAGAACAGCGATGAAGCATTGGTTCTACAGTTCGAGTTGTACCATGAGTATTGCCTCGGAGTCATGACCGAGCGTGATTTGTGTCTGCCTAATTGTTGGAGAAATTATTCTGTGCGATTGCCGAACGTACTTTCGGAGACCAACCAGAATGTGTCATGTTACTAATACCTATTTTCTCTCCTCCCATTTGTCTAACTCGCCCTCTTTGAAGTTTATAACAACAATGAAGGATTGGGTCTACAGTTCGAGTTGTACTGCGAGTATTGCCTCCGAGTCATGAAGGAACGTGATTGGCGGTTGCACAATTGTGTAGGAGGGAGTTTTCTTAGGTTTAGATTGGAGTGGTTTTTTTATTGTTTTTTAAAACAATTTTTAAATATAAAAATTAAAATTGTTTTACTAAAAAATTGCTTTATGAAATAATAAAAAAGCCGTAAAAAATGAAGCCTTAGTTTCCACAAAATAGATGGAAGTGCCTCAACAGATTTACCTCTGATTTCTTCTAGCTTCTTCCTGAGGTGATTCAAGATTTACTTTTTTGCCGCTTCATTACGATAATTAGTTAGTGGGGGATGGGCTGAGGTAAATTTGAGCTGATTTAAGAGCCAATTATAAAGCATGAAATGATTTTTTTAATAAATTTGTTTTTTTATGACTTTTTTAATTCTTTCTCTCTATACAATTAAGTTATTTTATAGTATATATATTTATTAGAATTGAGGCGGGTTAGAATATACGTCTCAACATTGTATAAATATCAGCAAATAAATGAAGAACACAATATTTTTTATGTAGAAAACCCTGAAAAGGAGAAAAACCACGGGACCACGCCCATTTGAAATAATTCAACTAGTATTTGAGTATATTACAATTGACTGAATCATCTTTGATGACGATTATATTATAATAATCAACTGTATGGTTGAAATTTGTAGTGGCAAACTGAGGTCAGGTGCAGGCCCGTCAATGTTTTATTGGGCGAAAGTCCGGTGTTCGTTAATGGTCTGGTGGAAGTCCGACGTCAGGTAGTGGTTTGACAAAATTCCAGGAGCTAGTTGTGGCTCCGCTAGAAGTCCGACGTCAAGCAATGGTCCGACAAAAGTCTGGGTGTCAGGCGGTGGTCCGGCAGAAATCCAGCATCTAGCGATGGTCCGGAGGAAGTTCGAGTGTCAGGCGGTGCTCCGGCAGAAGTCCGACGTCTTGTGGTGGTCCGACGAAAGTCTAGGGATCAGCAGTGATCCACCGTCGGAGTTTTGCCAGACCACCGCCAGACCTTCGTCGAACAACTACTTGAGGCCCTCACCTCCGCTGGACCTCCGCCGGACCACCGCCTGACGTCGTTGCTCCTTCGAACCACCACTTGAGGCCCTCGCCTTCCTCGACCACCGTCAGAATTCCGCCGGACCACCACTTGAGGCGCTCACTTCCACCGGACTAACGCCTAACGTCGTTGCTCCGCCGGACCACCACTTGAGGCCCTCACCTCCATCGGACCACCACTAGAGGCTAGCAAGAACGCATGTTACTCTTGTGAGTTGGGCTTGGAGAGAACGTGAGCTAGGTGGAGTGGAGGCACGACAAGCACCATGTAGTGCACGCAAGCAAGCCAAAGGCGTGAGGTCGGGATTGAACCGCGTGAGTGAGGCTTGGGTCGCATGTAAGGTGAGAAGGGTGCATGAGCGGGGGCGTACCAAGCAAGAGTGTCAATAGAACGTCTGAAAAATATGAACCCAAGGACACCAAAATTGACTCAATCCTAGCCCAAATGGGTTCAAATCGAAGACCCGAAGCGCAGTTGAAAAGTTCAAACCATAAACTGAATGAATAAACAATTTCTAAATGTGACATACTTATAGTCGAATCAAGCAGCTTGACGAGAAAAACTAAACAAGCCCAAGATCGCCAAATTCTAATATCATTAAGACATTCAAATGCATAGTAAACAATCCACAATAAATGGGATCAACATCAGTCGTCCATTCAAAGCACTCCCTATTTACCCTTGATCCACTCTCATTTACAGGCAATGAACCTCTGAGAAAACTATAAATAAACTCCTCATTTTGCATGAAAAGAGATAAAAGAAAGGAAGAGAAAAAGAAAGAGATAGAGTTTTTTTACCACTAGACTCCTCCTCGAACACATGCCATCATCTAACTATCGCCGAAGTTCGTCCTAGCCATCGATTGATGCTAGATTTCGGCCTGGGCACCGACTATTGTCGAAATTTAACCCGGCCACCGTCCCTCACAAGAATTCTACCAGCCCCCAGCCATCGCTGGACTTTTCCCCAGCATCTAACTTCTAACTGGCCACCGGCTGTCGTCGAATTTCGGCCTAGCCACCAGCCTTTGCCGGACTTCTACTTGGCCACCTTCCCTCCTCTGACTTCTATAAGGCCACCTTCCCTCTCCAAAATTCTTCTCCGTCACCATCCCTTGTCGGACATCTGCCTAGTCACTAGCCCTCGCCGGACTTGGGCTCGGCCACCGACCATCGTCGTATTTCTGCCTAACCACTAACCCTTATTAAACTTCTGCCCGGCCATCGTCCCTCGCTGAAAGTTTGCCTGACCACTGGCCCTTGTCAGACTTCTGCCCAACCGCCATCCATTGCCGAACTTCTGCCTCGCCAACAACTATAGACGGACTGATGCTCAACCACCAACTGACTCCACATTTACACTCGGTCACCAACTGACGCGGCATTTACATTCAACCACCAACTAATGCCACATTTAGACCTGACCATCGACTGCTGATGGTCTTTTTGATCTCCATCGTCAGACAATGGTCTTTCAAATCTTCGTCCCTCGTTGACTACGATCTTTCCGATTTCCCTCTCCAGAGAAGGGTCTTTTTAACCACTGTCACTCGTTGACTACGGTCCTTCCGACAATCATCACCAAACAATGGTCTTTTTGACCACTCTCGGCCACCGCCTATAGTCCTTCCAACCTCCGTCTCCTGACAACAATCTTTATAACCATTATCGCCAACCAACTACGGTCCTCCATCAGAGAACAGTCTTTCTGACCACTATCGTCCGCCGACTATAGTCCTTCCTACCTCCGTCGCAATACTATAGAATTTCCGACTTCCATTGCCTACCGACTACAGTCCTTATGACCTTTTTCACCAAACAATGGTCATAAAACAACAGTCTTTATGACCATTGTCTCCTGCAGACTATGGTCATTCCAACATCCATTGCTAGACAACGACCTTTTTGACCACGATTGCCCATCGACTACGAACCTTCTCACTACAAGAAAATCACTCATTACTGGCGGTTAACTCATATTTTTCTATGGTTGTGTAAAAAACCAACGGCTTTTCGGTGGTTTTCAAACCGCTGGAAAAAACGACGCCGAAAATCATTACCGGCAATGTTTTTTCCGGCGGTTTTTGTCACCGACGGTGTTCCGACGATTTTTACTGGCGGCTCCCCGACCGTCCGACCGCCGGTAAAAATACCGTCGTTCAACCGCGGATAGACCGCCAGGAAAAGTACCGCCGGCTAAATGGCAGTCACAACCAAAGGAATTGCAGGCGGTGTGTACCGCCGTCATGTCACCAGACTACTGTCGGACACCGTCGGTCAACCACTGATAAATACCAGCGGCTATAGTAGATTTCCGGCGGCGTCAATTAGCCGTCCGGTATCAAAGTTTCTGGCGGCTAAACCTCCAGTTAGCCGCCGGAAACCTGTAGCATTTGAAAAAAAAAAATTGATCAAGATTCAGCACCATAAAGCATAGCAGATCCCACCACCATCTTATAGAATTTTCCCTAAAGTTTTGAGGGGGACTTTTCTATCACACAACAAGCCCGATTCATTCCTCCATTTCGACCATCCAACTTGAATTGTGCTGATAGTATCCCCTTCTATTTCACCATCACTCTAAACAAAAGAACCAAGATATCTAAAACGTGTACTTTTTTTAATTACTTGATCACCCAAAGTCACAAACCCCTCACTTCTATTACTACTAAAATTACACTCCATATATTCAGTTTTAGATCTACTCAAGTGAAAACTTTTAGACTCTATACTTAACCTCCATAATTCGAGTTTACCTTCAACTCCCTCTCTAGTCTTATTAACATGTAGAATATCATCAACAAAAAGCATACAACTAGGTACATCCTCTCGCAAATGTCTACTTAGAAAATCCATGATTAAAGCAAAAAGACATTAGCTACATCCTCTCGCAAATGTCTAGTGAGAACATCTATGACTAAAGCAAAAAGATATTGACTTAAGACTGATCCTTGATGAAATCTAACCCAAATCACAAAGGTCGGGCAAGCGGCCGGTAATAACCAGCGATCTGACTGCCGGGTAAGCCGTTGTTACTACCGGCGACTGTACAACCGTCGGTAATCAATGAATTTTCTGTAGTGTCTGACCCCATCACCAAATAACAATTTTTTCTGACGACTGTCGCCCAGTGATTATGGTCCTTCTAACCTCCGTCGTCAAATAACTTTCTTTCCAACGACTCTCGCCCGGCGACTATGGACCTTCTGACCTCCATCGCCAGACTATGAGGTCGCCCACCGACTACGATCTTTCTGACTACCGTCACCAGAAAACAGTCTTTTTGACTATTGTCGCCTACCGACTAAGACCCTTTCAACCACCCTCTCTTTTATCTGATTGTGTGTGAGATCTTCATACAAAACTAAGACGCTAAACTTTATAATTCTACATTGCCACGAATATTCCAGATGCAACACTTATAAATTTTGGCAAAGCATATATTAAATATATATAAAAAAAAGTCATGTCTTGTTCAGCTAACATCTAATTATTTAGTTAGTTAAATAATAGCAAAATAATGCATACAATTAAAGATCCATGCCATAAAATAGTCACATTTTGATATAAAATATATAGGTATATTCTTACATAATCCTTTCCATTAAATATGCACAATATTATACATGCCCCATATCCTGTTCATCTAACATGCCAAACGGTTTGCTCATGGCCGTAGCAACAACACAGCATGGGAGTTGAAATTTAATAGAAAGGCGTTCACTGGCAGCGTCCAAGTATTCCATTGGAAATTTTGTCCTTACTCAACTTGATACATGCATGCATAGACATCTTAACCTGCACCCACTGAAAAGACGCCCGGTGGCTGGATTAAGAGCACTGTGGCCAATACGTAGCATTATTGTTCTAGTTTTTGCACGAGAACTGCCAGTGAAATTGAGAGCAAGTGGGCTTCGAAGCACAAATTTGTCCGTTCCATTTACTTGGTTCCTGCTTCAGTTCTCTGATGCTGTATGCATGCATAGACATCTTTGTACAAGAAGACAAAGTTCATGCACTGTCCTTATCATACTTTTATTTTTTATATTTTAATAAGTTACTCATTTCTATATATTTTGTTTCAATATATATTTTGTGAAGCAGAGATGAGGATGCTTAGATGGATGATTGACTTTACCCTTAGAGATATGATACGAAATGAGCATATGCGTGAAAAGATTGGAGCTGCACCAGTGGAAGATAATATAAGAGAGAGTTGTCTTAGATGATTTGGTCACATAGAACGTCGGCCTTTTGATAACCCGGTTAAGAAAGTAGAGATATTATATTTGTTAAATCCAACTTCTTGCAAGAGAGGAAGAACACTTCCTCTTCTTGAAGTTGAGAGAGGAGGAGGAGGGAGAGAAGGGAAGGGAAGAGGGAGGCATCCAAACAAAAATTAATATTTCTTTAAACCATATCACAGCCTATTACAATCTATCTACTTATAGACTACTAAGGCAACATCGAAAGCTATAAAACTAGCTACAACCATAAAAAGAGGACCAATACACAACAATATTTGATTTATGTTAGGAAAGGTAGAGGTAGACATAAAAAGACTTTGTTAGAAAATCTCAGAAATGATCTTTCTTTATTAGATTTAAATCAGGATTTGACTTTTAACAGAGCACAATAGAGAAAAAAAATTCATGTAGCTGACCCCACATAGCGGGACAAAGGCTTGATGTTGTTGTTAATATTATATTAAATTTCATTAAGAATTCTCATGAACCATTTTTTTAAAAAAATAAATTGTATGAAGAACGTTTTAAGCGTGGCTACATAGCTCTGCTCTTGTTTTCCCTAAACGGGAAGGCATGAATAGTGACCAAGAAAATAATTGCAAGAGAAACATGAAAACTGATATTTTTGGTTTCTATAGAAAGGACGAGAATAATTAATAGCCACTATTAAAAGGAAAATAAAAATATAATTCAAATATGATAAATTTTAAATTTTTTGATGACTTTATGAATTAGGAATTGTTTAAGATAATATTTTTAGTACTTTGCCGCAACTTCTATTTAGCTATTAAGGCTTGTTTGGGACGACTTTCTTTCTGCTTTTTAAAACAGTTTTTTAGAATAAAAATTTTAAATGAAGCCTAAGTTTTAACTGTTTCAAAAAATTTATATGCTTGGATGCTATTTTTTATGATAACTTTAAAAAAAATTCTTCATAATAACTTTACAATAATACAACAGTCTCAATACGGATCGATTTGAACTCGAATCACTTCTAATTTCAGTTTGAGCTTGATTAATTTTATGAGCCGGCTTGTTTATTTTGAAAGAGAGAAAAGTATTATGATTTTTTAAACCATAACGAGTCGATTCAAAGCTATCTCAAACTTGACTCGTTAGTTCAACAAGTTCAACCCACTAGCCATTAATGGAGTCAAGCCTGAATCAACTTGACTCACTCACACCCCTATTCTCAAATTTCTATTTTACCAAAATTTTTCATTTATTTAGTAGAGCCCAAGTGCACTTAGCTCACTCACAAGTCACACCGATAAGAAAAATTATTATGTGCAACTGTTGGATGTTATTCAGAGATGAATCAAAACGTGTCATATCATATTTTTTTACTATGTACAGATAATATAATGTATTCTGATTTGACTTCGACCGATCCGATGCAATAATTTCTGCACCCATAGTCCCAAATAAACATTTTACCAAAAAAATTTCCTTATTTAAGAGCGCAGAGATGCGGCAAATACGGGTCGCAGCCTCGCAGTGTACGTAGCATCTTCAGCTACCTTATCATTGACCCCCACAGTGGACTAGTGTAGCGCTGGACGCTGGTATCCGTCCAGACGAGAAAATCAGAAACAGCGGGCCCGCCTCTGACGGGTCACGGGCCGAGTGGGGCCCGCATAAAAAAACGGCCTGGTGTCTGGCCGTTGCTGCATCGCATTTAAGGGGGTTGAGAGGGTGAGCCCAAAGAAGACAGCTGTGGATGCATTAGAGCCTAGAAAATAGGCACGGAAATTAAGCCCGCCAGTCCCCCCAATCGGCTCGCTGACTTTGGTTGATGGGGACCTCTCAACCCAATTTTCGCAGATCGATCGATGAGGACGTCTGAAAGCAGCAAAGCAGATTACCGGAACTATTTTTCCATCCTCTATTTGACTATTGGCTTCGGCAAGCCAAATTTCACCTACGACTCACTTAATTGTTCCCTCATGCATATATGTTGATATAGTTCTAGAAATTTACTTTTTCTAATTGTGACTGGCTGATAAAGGTTGTATGTGTAGTTTGGTGTTGACTGGGTGGGGACCATTCGTACGGCCCTGGCCGACTAACATTTATATGGTTGTAGTTGGAGCTATTATTCTGTGCGGATACTAGACGGTTCTCCCGTCCGGTTACGTGCTCGATATCGAATACGGTACATTTTGGGGTGAAATGTCATGTTTTTATTGGTCTTCGGACTCCGCACAGGATAAAAATTCCTGAAGTTGAGAGGGAAAAGTGTGTAGGGATTTGTTGAAATCAAGGAAAGGATAGGAAGCCACAGCTCAGCATCGGTGGCGTTTGAGTTGGTGGCTGGAAAGTAGATTACAAACGCGCGGTTGGTGCTGGGTCCAGCAAAGAGCTTTAGTTCAATTGATATATATTTTATTCTTTTAAGGCGGTTGACCCGTATTTGAGAACAATCAATGTGTGATATTCTTTAAACTATTTATTCATAATTAGTTACAACTGATTTTATGTATGCAATCAATTACTAAAATGTTTAAAATAAATTCTATCGTTAATGCATGAGAAATATGTTTTAGTATGGAGTGATGATATTCGATGGTACATAGAACATGACTTGGCTTCAACTTAAATTTTTATGGTATGAAGTAAGCCTCTGTTTTTAATTAGAGCAATTATTACGTCCGGTCACCGAATGTGTTCAGAGACTAATAACCATGCGCCACGTCACCTAAAACTCGGTATATATTCGGATGCGTTCGGATTTCACTGGACGTAATAATTGCTGCTGTTTTTAACAATGGTTGGGTATTCATGGGCAAATTACAATTTTTGAGACGGAAGACAAATAAGAAGTCTGGTTTACATATTTGATCTTTCACTTAAACTTTTATTTATATCGTATGATAATACTAAAATAAATTTATAATCGGTTTCTAAAAGAAATTTGCTTTTTAATTATTACCATTTTTTTACTGTGATGCTGTAGCAAATTTTAAATTGACATTATTACTAAGTATTCCATAAATATATTTCGTGTTGGGCTAGTCTTGCTTCATAAGTCCTATTGCAAGTCATGATCATAGCTAATTTTGATCTGTTGGTTGGAAGTTTTTGTTACCAATCAAAAGGTATTGTGTTCGAGTAGGGCGGATTTGTTAGGCAAGAAGGAACGAGTAGCTAATACCAATGCAGCAGACAGTCTGGACGATGACAGCTTGGATTATGTAAACAACAGAAATTAGCAAAGTGTATAAATAGAGAACTTGACCTATTTGTGGCTGATTTTTCATAGTTTTATTTTTCATATGGTACGTCGCAGTGCTTGGCTATGCAAAGTTGTTAGACTCATTAGACAATGGCACTCTACTTGTGTTTAATTAATATTATCTATGTTGTAGGATCTTGGATAAAGCTTAAGCTTCTTGGAAGAGAGAGAGAGAAGGGGATGGAAGAATAGGAGGTATAGCAAAAATACTGAACAGAAATCTTTATTGATTGGCTTGTCCCCTATTACAGACTATAGCACATTAGCACCTATTTTATAGGCTCCAAACGGCTATACAGAGATGCACACCACACCAAAGACAATAGAAAGCTATATAAGAACCTAAAGAAAGTACAATGAAAAGCTACCTAAAATCTTGACCAATATCCTAACATGATAATTAAAAAAAAATTAATTTGACTTGCAGAGCTATGTTTAGCAGAATTTTTTTATAGTTGAACTTCTGGCTCGAGGTAGAGCACTAACTATCTTCATACATTTTTGATAAGCGTAGTAGCGATGAGTTCTCATATTTGAATAGCATTGCTGATCTTACAAAATAATTTATTAAGATTAAGAAAGATGTTGTGAATCTTTTAGTTTACAAGTTATTATTTTAGCATCAACTTTTTTCAGTTGTTATTGTAATAGTGGAGAGACCATTTTTCATAATGAAAATTGTTAAACAACGATTACATAATATAACGTGTGATAACTGATTCATTTATTGTCTAGTGTCATATGTTGAGAATGAAGTATCTGATTTGATTTTAAATAAAATTGTAATGCAATATTATCAAAAAATACAAAATAGAATGCAAAGCTTATAATGTTTTTAATTTTGTATATATATATATATTGATTCTTTGTTATTTTTTATATTTTAACCATATTGATTTTCTATTTTGGGATGGCCTGACTTAAAAGGAGAGCTGAATAATGTTGATAAACTTCTGAAACATGTCGTCACTAAAGCTCAGCTTAATGGCAGCTTTTTCATCTTGAAAAATGTGTTGTTATTGTTGCTTTACCCAAACAGAAGTTGTTCTTGTTATCACTTGCTTTAACTGTGCCCTCTTCCTTCAAACTATCAAAATTTTATCGCTTTTGGCTCTCCATTCCTATTGAGTATACTAATTTTGAAGTGCTTGAACACATTAGTAGCCACATCAAGAACAGTTTTATTAACTGCTTATATTTCCTCACTATTTTGTCCAATCTATACCATCTCTGGAGTGAAAGCAACGACGAAATTCACAAAAATCACTTGTATGGTATGAGCAGCACTGTCATTCACAAAATTAAACTCCAGTTCGATCTTAAAATCAGGAACTGGAATTGACCTCATGGTATGTCAGAGGCTCTTGCTATTTTCGTAGATGCTGGAATTAGCTCTTTAATTTGATTTCCTTTTGTACTTTTGTTGAACTTTTGAGTTCTTTATATGATACGATATGATATGGATGAATTATTCTCTGCGGACCTCGAATGTCATTTAGAGCCCAATGAAAATGCACCGCGTCACATCTTATTCGGTACCGTGGCTCGGTACTGCTCGGTACGGGATGATGTGACTGCACCTAATTCGTCTCTGGACTATAAGCTGTGTCCGGTGTCCGCACAGAATAATTTCTCATTTATATAACATAAGAGCAAAACTCTATTGTTTTATAAATTTATCACATCCTTTGGAGAGGCTTCACGTTAATTTTGATAGCTTTGTAGGGGCATTCTCTTCTCTGTATCAATGTGTGAATGGAACAATAAAGATATCAACATTTTCACCTGAGTGTGTTTTAAGTTTTCTGAACATGGAAAGTTGTTCAGAAACTTATATAGCTTGTTTCTTGAATCCTTTTTTTGCATTTGCTGGAACTATCAGACTGCAGCACTTGTCTTCTGCAGATCAAAAATGCAAAATAGCTTGGAATAGCACTAATACTAAGCACATATCCAATGACTATGTTGTAATCTGCTGCTTTACCCGTCGATTTATCTCTGCAAAATGTTTTTTGGACTAAGGAACAGAATCTCATTAGTAGCCACTGATTGATGGATGGATGATAAGCGTTCTCGTACTGTAGTCAGTGATAGGTTAAATTATTGTATTGTTTGTCTGTTTCTTCTGCAAGAATAAGAGTGGAAATATTATTGGAAAACATGGGACATTTAGGTCAATTAATTCAATTTCACACACATCATAAATACAAGACTCGAACTTAATACCTCATAGTTGATAGTCAAAGTTAGAAGTGTAAGAAAGCCGAGCTGGCCCGAGCTCACGAGCCGGGCTTATCGAGCTTTAAGCTCGAGCTCTAGCAGAATTTCGATCTCATTGGATTATTGAGCTTAAGTTCGAGCTTAATTTTTAAGCTCAACTCGAGTTCGAGCTCAATATTTAACTTGCGAGTTGAGCTCGAGTTTGCTTGACTTGAGCTCGACTCGACTCTTTTGCACCCCTAATTAAAGCTCCCAATCAACAGCTAAAAATGAGCTGCATGAGGGAAAGATTAGATCATTAGAGTGGTGATTATGCACTATTCTTCATGTAAGAAAGGATAGTGGAAGTGGTTTCTGTAAAATGAAAGGACTTTTGGTAATGGAGGGCATCCTGTACTAATATGAGCTGAAGTGTAATCTATATGACATGTATAACATAATAAGATATTGAAAAAAAATTTAATGTTATTAAAGTGAAATTGTTTTGAAAGAGAATGATTGAGTTAATCTCAAATTAAGATATAAATAGTTGTCTTAAGTTATTCAATAAATTTATCGCACTTTAAATTGAGATATCTTTCACACGGGCAAATTCCCGCTCAAGTCAGAGTGGGCAAATGCCCACCCTAAAAAAATCTAATCTATTAGAGGGGTCTTTTGGAATTCTAAATAGTTATAATTAACATAATTGAAATGAGAGATTGAGATTTAATTTGAATAATTAAAAATGAAAGATCAGGATTTGCTTTTAAAGAAAATTTTAGCGACTTTAATAATAATAGTATAGATATATAACACGTTTATGATTAACTAGAATAATTCTTGTATGTAGGGCTGCAAGCGAACCAAACGTTCGACAAGCTACTCGTTGGTCGGTTCGATTAAAGCTCGTTTGTGATCGTTTAATTAGCTAAACAAACAAACTTGTACAATATTTTAAATACTTGATTCTTAAATAAACAAACTTGAACACTAATGCGTTCGGCTCATTTATGTTCACAAACAACATCATTTAAAGTTCGTGAATAAGTTCGACATTAAGCTCGATAAGAAGCTTGATTCGTGTTCGATTTTAAACTCGTGAATAAGCTAGATAAAAATAATTAATATTTGACTATAAACTTAATAAATATAAATAATCATTACCTTTATTACATAGACAATTGCTTTCATTATAAATGTGTTTGTTCATAGATATGTTCATGAACGTATTTATTTGATAGTTAAAAAAAATTCGTTGAATATGTTCGCGAACAAGTTCGATAAGCACTAAACGAACGAACATGAACCGAACATGAACATTCATTAATTTAAATGAACCAAACATGAACACAAACAATAAAGCTCGAACAAACATGAACCAAACTTGAACAAGCTGATATTAAATGAACACAAACATAAACACTCACATACTCGACTCGGCTCGGTTCGTTTGCAGCCCTACTTGTATGAGAAATGATCCAAAGCAAATGCCACTTTTTTTTCTCGGTTATTTGTATTTTGCATTTAGTTGAATAAGTTCATCAAATTAATAAATCAAATGAAAGCCTGATATACAAATAATTTTCTATCCTAAATTTAATATATTTATAAGGAACACAGAAAATTAATAATTATAAATTTATAATGGAGAACCCAAATTATTTGATGAGATTTCCTTATAATAATTATTCAAGTCTCTAAGCTAGATGTTTATTATATCCTTGAACAACGCCCAAATCAAAATGTCGGTACTGATCAAATCAAGCTCAGAAGAAGGAGCGATGGAGGATCGAACGGAGGCGGTGGCCGAAGCCGGGAAAAATGAATCCACTGTGAAGTTATGCCGTCGGTGTAAGAATCCCTACAATTCCGCCTCGAACACCCCCTGCTCTTGTAGGTTTCACCCTTCCTTCTTCGTATGCCGAAGGCACGACGACCAAAAGAGGTATCTTTCTCTTACTTTTCATCTATGTTCGCTTTACCTACTTATAATTGATGGAATAAAAGAAAGGTTTGATTTTTCCCATCGTTATTAGTAAAAGAAGTATGAATAAAATGTTGAGAAACCCCATTGAATGAGTAGGTTGGTGCTTCTTCAGAATTGGGCGGACAACCCACGAATAGTTAGATTGAAAATATTTCTGTCGAGCATGAAGCGGTCTTCTGTTGATGGAGTGCTTTTGTGTTTTCAAAATGTTGTGGCTAGATGCAGAGGGTGCTCATGATGTTCCAATAAGAAAAAAAAATCATAAATATTTTCGAGGTTATATAAATTATTAAAATTCTGTGTACTGGATTTTTGCACAAGTTATGAATGAAATTTAAATTTCTATCATTATGAATTTTTCACCATGCAACAGCTCCAATTTCAAATGAACTTAAATTCATGTGATCCACATTAGTATGTATGTCATTCTTTTCCTTTTTATATTCTCCATGTGAGAAGCCAACAACTCTCCTTGGCCTATTGGTTGAGAGTTTAGGCTTCCAACTAAGAGGTCCAAGATTCGAGTTTATGTGTATGCGTTGTGTGTGTGAGTTTGCCTTAAATAGCCTAAATGTCAAAAAAAAAAAAAAAAGCCACACATGCAAAACCCAAGAATCCATTAAATCCAACACTTTTGGCATTATATTGGGGGAGTGTAGCTGTGGGTTCCTTTTTCTTTTGGGGAGCTGGGCCCTAGGGTTGCTGATCCCAAAATGATCTTTTCAGTTCGTCAGTGGAGCTGTTCCTCTTTATCCATCTTAGGCCAGCAAAATATGTTCTGGGTAGGAACAGTTGCCTCTGATTCTTCGGCCGATAGATTGGAGGGATGGACAAGCAGCCACTGCTGAGCTCGAAGTTCATCATTCTTCTTCTTCTTCTGCCTTCTTGTCATCTTTCCTCCATATAAGGAAGTGTCAGCATCATGCATTCCGGGTGCAACAATCTCCCTTGCAAGGCAGTAATGTTAGCAACCACCACGAAAATCTTTCCTTCGGCTACAATCCTCCTCAGAGCTAGGGCTTCTGGCTGAGATAGCCTTTTAAAAGTAGAAATCCTCTTGTGATGAGGGTTTTCAGCAGTAGCAACTCGCGATGCGGGCAGATGTGCCCAGCGTGCAGTGGTGTCAGCAGAGTGTGGCCTCCTGGTAGGCCCTTCAAACTCAATGTCATACACGGGGATGGCAGCATCCCTTGTAGTAGCTGCAGAGAATTGTAATCTATCAAAATGAATGGTGGCTCTAGTGTTTTCAGTGCGGATGATAACATTTGTCAACTAAATGCTAGCATCACATCCTAGTTGGACGATGAAAACTAACATGTATTGGTAGGGAGCAAGAATTTTACATGAAAACGAGCTAGTTTGTATTCGTGTATTGGGTAAAAAGACTTTTTTTTTTCCTGAACCTGACAATGAATAATTACGGTATGTGGTGGCTATGTGCATGATATGTTGCAAATATCATCAAGATACTAATTGAATATAGAATAGAAGTATTGATATCTTCGTCATTTTTATGAGTTCAAACAATATAGTATCCACATGAAGATACAAATTTATCATAAAATATAAGTGTTGAGATCTTAATTGCTTTGATGAGTTCAAACAGTTTAGAATTAATGGACTTACTTTTATCTTAAATGTGCAAATCTGGCTCATCAATTGAGTTAGAAGAACCAATGAACTGCAAATTACTTTTATTAGTGATGGAAGAGTTAGAGGCTTATAAAAAACGAGACATGTAAAGAGTATTCATTAATGCCTTGGTAGATCACCACTAATGTCAAGTTTTTTTTATTAGTGTCTAGTGGCATGGGCTTGTTCATGTGAGCACATTAGGATTTGTTAAGCCAAGGGTTTTCTTTTGATTTGCTCGCAAAACTTTGGCTTTTTAAAACTTGAAAGTTGATAACACCCAAAAAAAAGGTGGAAACCTCTCATTGGCCTGCTTCAAAACCCGGAATTAAGAGATGTAATCCAAGAATCTACTCGTTCTTATTGGTGGACTTGATAAAAAACTTGGACTCAGTAGATGATTTCCATAACCTTTTTTGAATCCTTAATTACTGGGTTAAAAATTCTTTTCCAAAATTGCCAACCAATGCTTTTTTTCCTTTTCTTTAAACATTAGCCTGAAACCTGGTCTCACAATCTTAAGATCTTTCTGATGTAGAACGAAAACGCTTTAAGTCCGCTTCCCAAAATCTGAAAATAGTTTCAGATTTTGATCCAAAAATTCTGAGGACAACAGTTTTCTGCTTCCTTGCAATCTAGACAGCAACTTGCAATGTTGGGGAACACCCTTGACAACTTCTATAAAGCATTGGGAACTTTGGACCACCACGTATGGAGGCTGGGAGCCCTTGGGCAGCAGGTAGTGGCCTTCAAATGCTTAGGATGCAAGCCAATGGCAGAGAATTTTGGCTGGGAGAATTTCGGCCAGCAGGGAATACGGGAAGGAAATTTTGCCAAAGTAATACGTTGCAAATCTGGATAGATTTCAAAGGCAATTTAATAAGGAGATGGGGCCAGCGGTAGGGGGAGTTGGGCGGTGGAATTATTTCCTAAATCCTTTGTTTGGTTTTAGGAAAGTAATTAGAGTTTATTCCTTAAGAAAATTTCGGCTGTTGAGGTGGGGAAATAAACTCTTTTCTTTTAAAAGGAAAGGGGACTTATTGTTAGGAAATATTTCCTAAACTAAGCCAACAGGATGTGAGGCCGGCAGATTGCATGAAACAGGGAATTAAATGGATTTAAATTCCTGTAATTAATCTCCATAGATTAGGGAATTAATTAGTAGAGCAAGGCAAGGGAAATTTCGGTTATGAAGGAGATTTTGAATTATTTTCTAAATCTAGGATTGATTTAGGAAATAATTTGAAATAGGATTTAATGAGGCTAATTAAACTTCAATTTGAATTTAAAATTCAAATTGATTTCAATTAAGCACTTTCAAAAAATAGATGAACCAAATTAGGAAAGAATTTGAAATTTGAATTTGAATAATTTCAAATTCAAATTAATCCCTAAATTGACCCAACCAAATTAGGAAATCCCAAAGAGGGTGGGAGGAGTTCGGCCGACGACTAATGAGATGGAGCCGGCGGCATGGTGGAAAAGGAGGCGACGGCTTGGAGATGGAGAAGATGAAGGTGGACGTAGGTAGAGGATGAAGATGAAAACTTGGAACAATAAAAAGGAACAAAAACAAATAAACAAAATATCAAAGATACAACCGCGAGCCCGGACACATCCTGCGGCTGACGGGTACTATGTTGCCCTTCTCCAAGGGACTTCACGCCACGAGCCCGGACCCATCCTGCGGCTGGTGGAAACTCCGACTTCCTCCCATAGGGATTTCGCTAATGTTCTTCCTAAAGAACCCAAGTGCAAAACGCAAATTTTTTTATTAATAATCCATCATCCTAATACAAGAGAAGGGGCCTCTATATATAGGCCTCAAAAGAGATTTAAAAGACACATTTTCCCCTTGAGCTTTTACATAAGACAAGAGGGTAAGAAGGGAAATTGCAAAACTAAATTAAAATACACTTAATAAACGAAAATAAAACAAAGTGATCTCGATCGTCGTTCTTCAGCTCCTCTGATTGGCATGGATGGTTGGATGTCCGCATCACTTTCATTTGTGAAAGCTTCTTTTTTCTTTCTTGCAGCCTTATTGTCTTACAAATCTCTAAGGTAAGGCTCAGAAATCTATGGAACTCATCATTTTGAAATTTAAGGACAGAATTTTTTGAGAGTTTATATTTAATTGAGAATTCCTTAAATTGATTTGATGTTGTATCAACTGATAGGAAACACTTGGATTTCCAAGTGTTTCTCCCCAAAACCAAGTAGATCCAATGTAATACTGCTGTCCACAACAGAAATACAGCAGAAATCTGCTGTTTACAGCAGAAAAACAGCAAAACGACAAGGAAATCTGAGAGAAAACTCAAAGAAAAGCTTGTATTCCATTAGTCGATGAATAAAATAGCAAGATACAATTGATCCTCAATTTGAGAGGAGGATCGATCTCTCCCAAATCTCTAGACGCCGCTAGAGCCCAAAGAAATCCTAAATCTACGAGATCTCAAATTTCAGCCAAATTCAAGATGCCCAAACCCTAGGAAAAACATCTATTTAATGCATACAATTCAAAAGGAATTCCCTAAACGATCCCTGCAATCAATTCCCCTCCTAAACTTCCTCAATTTTCCTTCCCGAAACCGTCCCGCAAGGCGTGTGTCACGCGCGGCTTCCGCCCAGGCGGAAGAAATCTCCGCCTATTTTCAATTTTTGCCCGTGAACCGGTTCCGCCTGGACTGGCTGGACCGGTCCAGTGGGCCGGTCTAACAATACTCCCCTCCCAAAGATCCACCTTGTCCGCAAGGTGGAAAGACGACACCCTCCATTCCTTCTTCATCACAAACATTAAGAACTTGAAGAGTTCGGTCCTTACACCTGTGCCCCGGCGTATATCTCTCGTCACATCTGAAACAAAGCCCTTTTGCCCTCTTCTCCTGTAATTTTGTCTCAGTGAGCTTCTTGAAGTTATCCTCACTCCCTCTTCCTACTGGCTTCTCCCTGATGATCTCATTATTGTTGACCGATGCAGGCCCCTTTGGTGCTAAAAGAGTGGTCGTAGTCTTGTAAGAGTCTCCTGAGCTGCTGCTCCTAGCTCCCTTCTCCAGATTATTTTGATTTTCTACCAGCTGTGCCAACTTCATTGCCTCCTCCAAATCACTAGGCATCAGAACTTTAACTGCCGCTCGGATCTCTGCCTTCAACCCCTTCATGAAGTTCCCCTCCAATACGCTATCTGATAATCGCTCCACCCTACTAGCCAGGTGTTCGAACCGCTCACGGTAGTCTGCTACTGATCCCTCCTGCTCCAGAGCAAAGAATTGCTCATAGAAATCTCCTCCCCGGTCGGTTTGGAAACGTTCTATTATGCAATTTTTGAATTCCCTCCAGTTGCGAATAGGTCGCCTCATGTCCCGCCACTGATACCATGCCAGTGCCTTCCCTTCCAAACATAGTCCTGCCGCTGTCAGTTTCTCCTTCTCTGTCAACCCGTTGACTGCAAAATACCGTTCCACCTTATAGATTCAGCCATGGTCATCTTCCCCCTCAAAGATGGGCATCTTCAATTTCCTCACCTTCGGATCCCTTCCGTTACCCCAGTACTCTCCATAACCTCCCATTCCTCGAAGATGAGGTGCTCCCCAAGTGTCCCGGTCCTCCCTTTCCGAGTCCATCGTCATATTCCCCTCTTCCTCTTTCAAAATCAGCACCTCGACGCTGAAATTCAGCACCTCGACGCTGATATTCTTCTCTTCTATTGCCAAAATCTGCACTTCCCTCATATTCCCCCCTCCTGCCTTCAAAATCAATACCTTGACGCTGAAAATCAGCACCTCAACATTGAAAATCAGCCCCTCGACGATCATTTCCCATACTCATCTCCTCTCTAGAAAGTGGCTCTAGAGGAGGCATGTCGTCGTCTCCCTCAAGGATCTCTACATCCTGATTCCTCCTCCCCCCACGCGGGTTCGGATTTCCTCCTACGCCGTGGTCTCCGGTAGTCTCTCTTGCTTCCGACGTCGTCGGATTAGTCTTCATCTCCAATAATTTCTTCATCATCTCTTCCATCGCCGCGAACCTCCCTTCCAACCTGTCATTGTTGGCGATGATTTCAAGGAATTTTTTCTCCAAATCTGATTTTAATTGGCCAAATTCGCCTTCTAGGACTTCGATTTTCTTTCCGGCCATTTTTCTTCCCAACAGATCTCAACAATTTCACTTCCGGAAGCCGAAAGCTCGCTGAAAAAAAATAGAATTTCAGCCGCCTAAGGTCCCAAAAACGACGCTCTGATACCAATTTGATAGGAAACACTTTGATTTCCAAGTGTTTCTCCCCAAAACCAAGTAGATCCAATGTAGTACTGCTGTCCACAGCAGAAATCTGCTGTTTACAGCAGAAAAACAGCAAAACGACAAGGAAATCTGAGAGAAAACTCAAAGAAAAGCTTGTATTCCACTAGTCGATGAATAAAATAGCAAGATACAATTGATCCTCAATTCGAGAGGAGGATCGATCTCTCCCAAATCTCTAGACGCCGCTAGAGCCCAAAGAAATCCTAAATCTACGAGATCTCAAATTTCAGCCAAATTCAAGATGCCCAAACCCTAGGAAAAACATCTATTTAATGCATACAATTCAAAAGGAATTCCCTAAACGATCCCTGCAATCAATTCCCCTCCTAAACCTCCTCAATTTTCCTTCCCGAAACCGTCCCGCAAGGCGTGTGTCACGCGCGGCTTCCGCACAGGCGGAAGAAATCTCCGCCTATTTTCGATTTTTGCCCGTGAACCGGTCCCGCCTGGACCGGCTGGACCGGTCCAGTGGACCGGTCTAACATCAACCTTATCTATTAAGCTAGATTATGAGTCTATAAATAGTAATATGAGGCATGTAATTTAAAATTTTGGGGTTTTTACACGTATAACACTTAAAACTATCATATTTACCTATTAAACACCTAAAGTTACCTATTTACTAATATACCACCTCAAACTCTCATTCTAAACCTTTTATAGCACTTCCGTGACGTTCGTTCGCCTCTCCCGTTTGCCACTCCGCCCTCCTTGTTCACCTCTTCACCGGTCGAAGTCCCCGCAAAGACTTCGCTAGTAACTTCGCACGCCTTAAGCGTTCGCCCCGTTCGCCCTTTCGCACGCCAGGTTCTTCTTTCCATTTTTTTTAACAGGTTCTTCTTTGGAGGAGAAGACAAATGACTGATGCAAAAAAAAAAACCCGATAGAGTCGGGTAAGAAGTTGATCCCTGTATAACTTATGATACACAGCTGAAAACAGTGAGATAATTTTACATGTAGAAATCTACGGTGTTGATGGCAAGATACATAAAATTTGAAGTGCTCGAATAACATAACTAGAAACCGAAATTGAAAGATCTTCTTCTGCAACAATTTTGATTCCTAGTATCTTCATACCTTGGCGAAGTTGCGAGGAGATTCCGCCTATTTCGGCGTGGGACCTGGGAAGACAAATTTGAGAGAGATGATGCAACGCCGGTATCAACGAAGACTCGCGCTATTTCGGCTTCGCTTTGACAGAAGGGAATGGGATGGAACGGAGTGTTTTTTTTTATTAGGTATGAGAGTTTGAGGTGGTATATTAGTAAATAGATAACTTTAGGTGTTTAATAGGTAAATATGATAATTTTTAAGTGTTATACATGTAAAAACCCCTAAAATTTTTGCTTGAGCATTTTTTTATTTTTTATTTTAAGTTTTCAATCTTGTAAGTGTAAGTTGGATATATGATTCCTCTAAATGTGGCACTATTGCAAAACTTTATTTCATGAAATGTCATCTCCTTGTACTTCTTTGAGATTTAAGCTTTGTTTGGGATGGCTTTCTTACTACTTCTTATAGTAGTTTTCAAGTACAATAGTTAAAAATTTTGTACTAAAAAGCTGCTTCAAAATCAATAAGAAAGCCTTCTCAAATGAAGCCTTAATTTATTTTATTTTGATAAATTTGTTCATTCTTCAATTTTATCTGTATAATTAATTATTTGCTTGTTTATGCCATTGATTTTGATAAAAAAGTGGCATCTGAATTTCTTTATAAGTTAATACAATTTATTCATTGATTTTATTTGTATCCAATTCCTTGCTGAGATTCTCTGATCTTTTCACATTCAACTGAGCTACTGAATTAATTGGTTATGTGATATGTGAATCCTCTTTTCTTTTTTTGCATAAAAGTATGGGAAACCTCATATTTGTGGCCTTGGACAATCTAAAACACATCTATCGACATGTATTGAGTGTGGTAGAAGGGCTAGCAGTAAGCTCCCACACTGTCCTAGCTTAGTCATTTGGTTGTCATTCCTTGCATCATTTACAATATTTAGTTATTCAATTTACTATCTATTTCATTGCTGAGTTAGGTTTCATTTGGGACGACTTTTTTAATGCTTCTTAAAGCAGTTTTTTAATACAAAAAGTTAAAATTTTATACTAGAAAGCTGCTTTAAGAAGCAGTAAGAAAGCCGTCCCAAACGAAACCTTAATCAACTCTATTGAATGATTTTTCAGATATTTAAAGTTACATAGAATATAACCTAAAGAACACACAAACAAGTGATCTGCCATATCTGTTATGCTCTTTTTGAAAACTTTTAATATAATATGGACACCAGATGTATGTAGCATGTTTTATGTTCTTTGAGAAACATCCAAAAGTGGGGATGTCCCATATATTATTGTAGTCCTCTTGACTTCCTAACAGTTTGACATGGAAATGACACATTTATGTTTTTTTTTTCTTTGTTGTGTTGTGCTTTTCAAGGTACTATGAACTTGGCCCAGAAGATCCACCATACGCGGCCAAGTTCTATGACTGTTGTGGAGCTGAAGACCCAGATGCAGTAGGTTGCAGAACAGATTTCCATATATCATATGACGACAATTGATCTTTTATAGAACATCCAATTTTTATGCAAGGTCCATTAAGTATGCTTATAGCACATAATATTGAAACTGCAATTTGAATGGTAACTTGAAAATTTTCACTTTCTACTATGAAGTTTCTTTGTCGTCATATCTAAAATGAAGTTTCCTTATAAAATTTCATGCGTGTTGAACATTCAGAATTTTCTTGTATGATATTGTTGATTTTCCAGTATTATAGTTAATGATAAATACATTGAAGCTTGAGAAAATTAGTTTTCTGGAGGCCTTTAATTTCATACCGGACAGATTTAAGTGCATATGAGACTCACCTAAGCTGGATGTACATGGAGGGATGCAGGGACGATTGGTCAAAATCAACCTCACTTGTACTTTTCCATTGAATTGAGAGTAAAAGGCTTCATTTTTCTTTTGTTTTGTGGTGATGTTTTTAATGAATGAAGTCTGCCACTATTCTCACATAGATTGGGTTGTTCTGCAATTGCCTTTCTATGGTCCTGAAATCAAGGAATCGTGGAAAGGAAAGATGCTTCAAGTTAGGATTTTTCATACAACTTTTTTCAAAATTAAAAAAAAATATAAATTAATTTATATCTTGTAATTAATAACTCTTAAATAAAGTATAAGAAAATGTTCATTAATTATTCAAAATTTAAGATTATTGATATATATATATATATATATATATATATATATATATATATATATATATATATATATATATATATATATATATATATATATATATATATATATATATATATATATATAATATGCCAAGCTAGCTGTTGATACATCCTCTTCATCGTGGGTTCGACTAGGGGTGTAATCGAGTGTTACGACTCAGCCTGGCTAGGCCGAAAATAACGGGGCGAGAACAGTCGGTTGTACGGAAAGCACATATAAAATATAAACAATTTCATTAAAGCTTTAATAACAGGACAAACATCATCCAGGTAAATTAAAGGTTTTACATTGGAAAAAAAAGTTATGAAAATGTTTCTTATATATAATGTTATGAAATTATGCAAGTTTGACCGTCCTTTCATGTTTTAATATGAAAAGCTATTTTATTTTGATTTTATGTAAATTTTTATTGAAAGACATGAATTACCTACTGAGCGAGTAAGCTCACCCATATTTGTGGGAATCTTTTCAGGAGAACCTTCTAAAAAATAATGGCTTTGAGACGACAGTATACCTACCGTCGTAGGAGACCTCGAGAAGAAGAATGATTTTTTATGTTTTATGTATCTGTTGAGTCAGTGGTTTGTATTTGTGAAGTTTGTTGGAGTTTATGTAACTGTTGATGTTGCTATTTTTTTAGTTTTTTTTTGTGAGGAGAAACAAGTTGGACAACTTCGGTATTGATGTTCTTAGTGACTATTTCTTATTTTTATGTGTTGAAGATTCAAGATATTCATGTTCTATTATAAAAATTTAAAATGAAATGACTATGTATTATTTTACGGTGCTTTCTGTACGACTGTCTGCTCCCGCCCCGTTAATTCGGGCTAGCCGGGTCGGGTCGTGACACCGAGTCAAATCGACTCGTGAGCCGGCTCGGACTCAACTCGGCAATAGGCTCGATGAGTTGAGCTTATCAAGCTTACGAGTCGAATATCAAATACAATTTCGAGCTCAAAGGCTTATCGAGCTCTAGCTCGAATAGAGCTATGCTCGACTCGTCGGCTCGACGAGCAGCTCACAGAGGTGACCGGGCAGGAAAATGGAACTCGGTTTGGGCGGGCAGGAGGACGAATCGAAGACGGGTGGGAAAATCAAAACGACGGAGTTCATGTGTTGCTCGACGGCGGAACTCATGACAACTAAGCTTGACGACGCAACTCGGGCGACGGAGGTCGGAGGCTCGAAGCTCGCGTGCTACTAGCGAGGCTAGCCTTGTCAAGATGATGAGCTCACGGCTTCGACGGAGCTCGACGGTCGACTAACACAGGATGACACTTGACGACGGAGGTCGGGAAAGAGCTCGACGTGAGACGAGTTGAGCTCAAGCTCGAGCTCAATATTTGACAGTCAAGCTCGACTCAACTCAGTTTGCACCCCTTGTTTCAACGCCCATGGCACTGTTTTCCTCATTGTTCTTGCTACGATTTGTTTATTTGCTCATCGTTCTATCAATTTTCCCTCATCCTTCAGGAGTGGCCATGTCTCAAGCTTGAGGCAAATTATTAACTAGACCTAAATTTACGTTCGGATCCATGCGCTTTTATCACACTTTTGATATTTTTTTTGCAAAAGGACAGCTAATACATAATTTTCATTGCATATTAGTAGCCCTTTTACGAAGCATTTAAAAGCACAACAAAATAGCAGCAAATACTCAATGAGTGAGATATTTGTTGTGCTTTTGCTTTATTTTTGCAAATACTCAACAAAAAAGTAGCTAATATATAATTAAAATTATGTATTAGCTGACCTTTTGCAAAAATACATCAAAAGTACAGTAAAAATGCATTAAAAGCGCACGGAATCAGATGCAAAGCCTATCATTTATAAACTCCGCTGCAGGAATCAAAACAGCGTCCTTCTTTGGTAAGGCCTTCTCATTGTATGAGATATATTCCACGCGTAGCTCCTTCCGGCGAGGATCTGCCGGACTACCAGGATTATCTGGGGTCGCACCAGTGGATGATTTTCCCATATATATTGCGGAACTAGAGTAGAATGCCATGTAAATTTGCTGGCAAAACTTAAGTTTTGAGATGTGAAAGATCGAATGGGCAAGAAAGTTCAAGCGGGGTATGCTACAAGCCCGATTCGTCACATAACCTTACAGCGGCCATAGTGCGACCAAGGAGTTCAGAGTAGCTTTGAAAACTGTCAAGGAAAAATGACAAGGCATTCTAAAGAAACAATTATATTTCATAAAGATAAGAAATTGCAGAAATCAATCAGAAATCTAAAGAATAAGACCATCAAGAAATCGAATGTTTACCCTAATGAGATCTGAGGTTGTGTTGATATATGCAGTTTTATCTTTTACATCAAAAGTTATTTTTATGATTCAAACTCATGAACCTCAGGATCAAATGAAGGTAATCTAATAAAAATTCCAACCACATTCCCACTATTCTAAACTTGATCTGGTAACCTCATATGCCAAGAAACAAGCAGCATTGGCAGGAACACTTCTCGCCATAGCAGGACCAAAGCCTTTGTACAGTCCCTTGACACCTTCTGTTGCAAAGATCTTCTTGAAGGCATTAATAGAGCCAGAGAATTTTGGGTTTCGATAATCATCCACCTGAATCACACTCTTAACGACATCAGTCGGATACACAAATGCCCAGAAGGAAGCACCGGCCAATCCTCCGGCTACGATCAGCGAGCCACGACCAAGCTTTGAGGTGTCTGGGCCACCAGCCAAGGTCTTCTTGAGGGCTTCGTAGACACCAAACATTGCAGCATTTCCAGGTACCTCTCTTGCTAAGGTCGGAACCAGACCTTTGAATAAGCCTCTTAGGCCACCTTCAGATCTCAGAACATGCCTCGCCACATCCATGGGTCCGCCATACTTAACGGCGCCTGTCGCGGCTGAGGATGATAAAGCACTCTGTGCCTGCAATCTGTTTCAAAGCTTTAGTAGAAGCAAACAAATGTATACTTGGTTTGAAGTGATTATGAAGATAAACAATAATTTGATGTACTCCAGAGACTGGCAAAGAATCTGAAAGAAAACTATTCATTTAAATGTGATTGAAATACATATAGAATGGGACAAGTTTTTGTGTACATAAAATACGTTGATACAAGGACAAAATAATTCTTAATTACCAAACAAATAGACATTCTTATCATCCACAAGCACTTCAATACCACTTCTAAAAACAAGGAGCTTAAACCTATTCAGCTTAGTTATGGAATTGAATTTGAAGGCAAGGTCTTTGTTATGCCGCCGGTTCACCCTCAACCGGCCCAGCCGGCCCAAGGGCCAGTTCAGGTTTATAGGAGGAGGAACTTGTCCGCCTACCTTGGTATTGCACGCCCACATGGTGGGCCCCAACTTGCCAAATAGTTTTCAAATTCAAAAGGAGTGGGTGGCTAGGTCTTGGGAGGGAGATTAGATTAGGAAAATGTTTGTATTAAGAGGGGGAGATGTTTAGGGAAGGATTATGTTTTGATTTGTTCTCAATTAGAGTTTCTTGGCAACTTCGGCTCTATACTCTCTTGTCTAGAGATTTGGGAGAGACGATCCTCCTCTCGAATTGAGGATCAAATGTATCTTGCTTTGAGTTTTGCTTTGCTTTGATTCCACTATCGCAATTTATCATTTATAGATTAATTTGTCCAGTTTTTCTTGTTTTTCTCGTTTTGGACCAATTATTGCTAGGGTTGCTTGCAAACTCAAGTATTTCCATTCAGACTTCTTTGAAAAACGTTATTAAAAATAAAATCAAGTTGAGGTAGAAATTTAAGGAAAGGTGACTTCATTTGGTTATGTTGCTGTGGTGTATGACCTCTCATAGGGATGAACTCGTTTCTTTGTATGTCTATTCCTGGATAGTTGTGAAGCCATTGAGGGGAAACTACATGATAGGGCTTCCATTGTGCGCTTCTCATACAAATAGATTTCATCGCATTTATTTTAGGGCTTGCAAGGACAGGTATATCTGGATGTAGTAAAAACAGCTGAGGAATAATTGTGGTAAAACAAAGTCTTAAGAGTATATTATGATATTTGAATAACTTTATACCCTTTCAATCTTTCTTATCAAGCAAATACAGTGAAAGTAAGCACACCTACCACATGTTAAGATGTTATTCAATATCTAAATGTGGAAATACGGTTTGAAATTACTTGACATTTGAAAATAACATAATATGCCACACCTCTACTCTATGAGTCGACTACACAAACAAATGAGTCACCCTATCCATCTAACTTGGTGGTTTCTTAGCTGGCCCAAAATCCATGCAAGAATGATTAGATCAGCTGTTAATCACAACGTATTCATGATATAACTCTTATTCTAATCATAGTATGGATTAAACGACTAATTATGTTTAACAAAATTGATATGGGAAGAGCGAAAAAGATTTTATGAAAGAAAAATGAATTAAAACAGCTAACAGAAGCAAACATTACTAACCTACACTTGATTAACTCTGTTGGGCATGCAAGAAACGAAACAGCAAGTCCAGCACCAGCACCACATATGACCTGCTGCTGCACTGTGAGAGGGACTCCTGGTTCAGACCTCAGCAAAGCCTCCATTTGTCCTCTTACAGTAAACAAGACGGCATTGAAAGCTGCAACGGTGGCAAGTGGAGCTCCCATCCCTTTGTATAAACCCCTTGCGCCTTCTGCTGCAATTGTCTGCTTAACAGCATCCATTGCTCCAGAATACTTAGGGAGTTGTCCGGGAAGTGGGACTGGCTGGCTTTGAAGCTTGACTTTTATTGTGTCAAAAGGATGCCCAACAATCAATTGTGCTGCACCTCCAATGGTTCCGGAAGTTAAATCCTTAACCACATCTGCCATCTGCAGTATCAATAGTAGTCAGCAAAAATGTGGCAATTTTACAAGGTATGAATTTTCATACTCTCCTGCATATTTTTCTTTTTACACTGTTGTTTCATTTCTCAAGAGAAAAAAAAGAAAAGAAAAGAAAAAGAAACAAGATATCTATGTAGACAATTATATTCTGTAATGCATAACATTGTAAGTATACCAAAACAATAAAAGAATCTTAAGGTTTCAAAAAAAAAGGTATTTTATATTGAATAAAGATTATTGATATTATCTTAAATATCTTTTTACTCTAAAAATAAAAAAAAATTGGAGAGTGAAGCTTTTAAAATATCTAATGCAGCAATCTAATTGGCACCTTCTTCCAAAGAAATCATTCAATGCCTTCTAATAGCAAATGGATAAAGATAGTCGAAACTTAGATGAAAATCACCCCTCTTTGCCAATGAGGTGGCAATAATGTCCTAGGATTATTACTCAAATTAATTAGAAACAAAAGCTTTTGGCTAAAAACCATAGATGAATTACAACGGAAAGCTCATTCAAAGCTATGATTGGAGCATATATCTTTCTACTGTGAAACTTGTCCTCTATTGTGAACTTGTCAGCTATGTTTTATCAACAATTGAGGTTAAGAATAATGAAGAAGATGAGTTGTGAACCTGCAGGGGTAGAGCTTTAGCTTTGTCTTAGAAGTGAAGAACTTTTTTGGGGTTTAGAGAATTTTTAGTGGATCTTTCATGGAAGGCCCACATTGAAGCGCATAATAAAACTCAGGGATTCAAATGGAAGGTTTTTTAAACCAAGGATTAATGTGAAGAGGCTCCATAAGAGACCCAGGCATACCTAATAAGTTAATGTTGAAAAAATCTGAAGAAAAATGGTGTAGATCAATGGTGACATAAATAAAAGTAGAGCAAAAAAATTCCACAAAATAGGTGTAACAACTCTTGCAACACTCAAAAAGAATGAATAGAAAATGAGAGTTCACAAAGCCAACCCAAGTACAATCTACCCAAAAAGTTAAATTCTCGTTTAAATCTAATAAAAAAAAAGATCATTTCTTCTAACCAAGTGTTTTTAGGTCTACCTCTATCTTTCTTAACATAAGTCAAATCTAATATCTCTATTTTCCTAACCGGGTCATCGGAAGGCCGCCATTTTATGTGACCAAACCATCTAAGACGACTCTCTCTAATCTTATCTTGCTGTGGAGCTACTCCTATTCTATTGACACTTGGATGTCGCTTAAATCAAGCGACATCTTACAGAAGTCAAGCTACTTAAACTACGAAGAAAACACACAGCATAGACGGTTAACATCGACATCTAACTTACATTAACTTCTACATTAAACAAAATGAATAAATAAAAACCTCGCAGCTTAATTTGCGCAAGAAAAATAAAGGAAAGAAACAATAATTCAAAAACAATTAGATTACATCTACATGGCATCCACCTATGGAACTTGCTAAGATCAACACAGCCTAAATCATGTAAGAAAGGTAAAACTCTCAAACAATCTTTGACTTTATTCCCATAGATCTGATGGAGTTGATATGCATTCCTTCCTAGAACGCATTGCCATCTCCAAAAAGTCAAACATTAAGCTCGACCCATCCCAAACCGCCAATTTTAAGCAAAACTGATAGTTAACAGCCAAAAAATAGAGTGTCCTGCATTCAGATTCCAGATTCCTTGGAAGTTTTTAATCGTTCATGAAAATAACGGCGGCAACCAGAGAGGAGCAGTATTGAATCCCACAAAATCAAATCCCGATCCCCTCCCTGTGCGGAATTACAACTAAACAAGTACAGCTCCAATCCACACATTCAATTACATAAGCAAATGTGTATTACTTGCAATTCTTGGATCCAATCCAAAAAACCAAACTTTAGAAGATGAACAGAAGAGGCATTGAAAGTGAAAAAGCAAAATAACTCACTGTGGTTCCAATCTGTCGCTAAGCTTTTGAAATTGATCAAAACCGCGCAGCCGATTATGTACGAAAGGCTGCTCCTTTTTCACAAGGTGATTCAGTTTTATCAAGCGAAGGAATACCACACGAGTGAGCCGCGACAAAGAAAGGGAAGAAATGGAGGTTGAGATGAGTCGGAGACAGATGAAGCGACAATAGCCGTCTGATTGAGTAGATTTCCACTGATGGGAGAAGACAAAGAACGCACTTTACGATAGAATAGGGTTGGCGGAGAAGAAAGAATCTTCATCCTCTCTTTCTCGCTCGCATGAAATCTTTTGTGGTAGGTAATATGGAGGTTTTCTCGGACACTCGCGTACACGGGTAAGATCAGAACCGTGGAAGTTGATTTCAACGGTCCAAACTGCATAAATCGCATGCGAACGACCTGTAAGGTAGAATATCCCCCTTGCTCAAATTTTGATAATCAAATTAATTATTAAAATTTCAAGCTAGTTCACGAATTATGATTTTTAAAAAAATTGAAGCATGATATTTAAATTAAATTTTAATAAGAATGAACAATAAAATTATTGATTTTTTTAAAGATAAATAAAACTTTTAAATAATTATTTCATATTATATTTATTTTAAAATAAATTTAACAATTTTAAAATTTATACAGATAATCATAAAAAGTGAAATAGATATATATTAAACACTATTATAAACTTGTGACAGGTTAAGAAGTAATCGATTCATATTATATTGTATGGAGATTAATGAGGGAAAAAAAATAGAGAAATAGATTATGTTGGCCTATTTAGGACGAGCTAATAGATTGTAGTCTCCTACTTCAAATATGTTCATTTGTATACAGTTTTTTTTTTTTTTTACTAAAACTGAATATACCGAGCTGAGGCCGTAATCTGGTAGACTTGGCTCGAACTAGCCAAGTAGAAATGAATTGGGCAAATATTCTATGCGAAAGATATGAAATAAAAATTTGGTAACCTAAGCTTCAAATCAACAGATCAATGTTAGCTATGTGCAACTTCAAGGAGTTACACGGTTCACAAATCACAAAATCCATTAAAGCAAGCACCAAGATTCTTCGAAAATTTAGATTAAAAAAATATTCAAAATAAAAATTTAAATTTTTTTAAAATGTTATTTAAGAAGCCACATGAACCTCGATTCCATCAAACGAACAATCAAGATAGAGTGGCTTGATAAGACGAATATAATGGTATTAAAATCATACAAATTTGAGCGCATTGTAATTTAAATCATCCGAGCTATATTTCCTCCCTCCCTCCCCACACCCTATGTTTGTTGCATGTCAGACATCGGACTGTTCGGATGTAAATCAGAATGCACCACATCACTCAGTACATAAATTTTAAAAGCAATTAGATGGATAAACCCGACGGAAATTATGTTATTACATAAGTGTTCAAGAGGCTACCGAATGAATGGCATTTAAGTTGGAGCCATAGAAAAACAAAATGCTACAATGAGATGGGACAAAGCATTCATTGCAGAATTCAATTCACAAATCAAGCAATTGTATTAATAAAGCAGATAATAATTAGAAAACTCCAAAACACATCATTATCTTACTATACCAACTAAATGTATTAACTTTTTTCACAGAATATTTTAATACCGGTAGCAAATATCTCACTCCTCTGGTCAATTCTTTTTAAACCTCAGATTTGTCTTCCCATCAGCCAACCTTAGGCTCACCGCAGACAAATTTTTACAAACAGTATCTCTCATAAAAATAATGTAATAAATTGCATGCCAGTTATTCAGAACAAGTCACTAACTTGTTTAAAATTCTTCCATCTGAATTCAAACAAACCTGAGTTCCTTATAATAATGGCGTGGGTATATTTTCATGCAGCTACGAAGTATTTTTCTCATGCCAAACGCCGTCCAGAGACAAATCAGAATGTGTCATATCGGCGGTATCGAGCTTGGTACCAAGCGGTACCGAGCAATACCGAGGCGGGTACCGAGTAAGGGGTGACGTGGCGCATTCTGATTGATCTCCGGAAGTCATTTGGCATCTACACAGAATAACACAGAATAACTTCACTAGAAATAGACCTTAAAAGAAAAAGTAAAATAAGAAGACGCCCAATTCAGGGATCGAAAAGCCTGTTCCTAAGACATAACAATCATCCCTATTTGACAAATAACATTAGAGAGCAGCAGCAGAACTTTTGGAGATATATCTGTATAAGTATATTGAAACATAGAAACGAGTACACTAAGAATTACATTAAAACTTCGGCCTTCCCTCTAAATATGTGCAAAAAAAGCCGTGAATCTGCACTCTAAAAAAACCACCAGTCAAAGAAGCTGGTAAAAAGGGAGAAATAAACAAGGATCTGTGTAACTATGAACAGATGGCAAGGGCTCTAAAATTCTCCCTCAGAACTCCTCAGAGATCAGCAATACAATAGAGTAAATGACAAAGCACGTACTGCCCCCAAGAAGTTCCATTTCAAGAGTTATTGAATCTCCCAAAGAGAAACAAAGAAGTGTTGGCTTGAGGTTTCTCGGGCTCTTTTTTAAAAATGTTTTTAGCCGATCTCTCCCTCTCTGCTGCAGGAAAACCAAGAGATAGAGATAGGGATCCTGATAAATCATCTTCATCATCCTCCGAAAAACCAAGTTGCATATGCTGTTTGCCTCCAACTGATGCAAATGGTAATGGCGATGCTGCGGGCTTCGATGATTTACTCTTACCTCCAAGAGCCAGTTCCAGATCAGGTGTGCAAGATTCTGGGGTTTCTTCATCATCTGAAGATGGAATATGTATAATATTGGCAGATTTGTTATTCTGCACAGGGCTCAAATCTGTTGGGAAAAAGCATCTCTCTGTAGTTCTCGAGTTCACCAGCTTCACGGGTTGACTGTAGCTTTGTTCATCTTCTATCTCCTGACTCAAAATGCTAGAATATAAGGGGTGTATTTTCGAGGACAATCTGTTGCTAACATTAACTTCAGAAACAGTACTAACACCGGCATAGCAGTTCTTCTTCAGCTCTCTATCATCCTCCATAGAAATCCAACTTTGCCTTTCTCTCAATTGCACCATTTCAGCTGCGCTATTTGTCATTCCATGGGCGTGTTGCAACACCCTTTCTATAGAACATGAGCGCCCACGTTTCTTGTTATTAAGGAAATCTGCCTCTAACACATTTTGTCTGGGATCATCATCATCTATAATAGCTACACTAGATGTTGAGCATTCTTTGTCTCTCAAATTTCTTTCAATGCTGCTGAATTCATCACCTGTTACTTTAAATGGAAACAGATAAGTAAAATGATTACAAACAATCAGTATAATGCTCATGCTCATAGTTGAACAAAGGCTTTATTTGGGCGGCTTTCTTAATGCTTCTAAATGTAGCTTTTTAGTGTACAAATTAAAAATTTTGTACTAGAAAGCTGTTTTAAGAAGCAGTAAGAAAGTCGTCCCAAATGAAACCGAAATGTAGTTTCACCTTGGTTGCAATTTGGAGAGCCTAGGTGTACAGATGATGCTCTTTTAAGGCTAGACTCGTCTCCAAGATCGTCTGCAAGAGCAAACATGTCACCAGTCTTTCTGTTTGCGCAATCACTAACAAACTTTTTCTGCATGTACAATAACGATGCAAGTCAGTTTACCATTATATAAGCCACCTATAAATGCGCAAAATGGTGAATCATTAGACTCTAATCGTGTGGAGTATCGAACAAGTGCACTTCTACTTGCTTAAGTTCTCAAAGTGATTTGAATTAAAAGCATCATTATCTAGAAGGTAAGTGTTATGAAACATGATATACGGCAGACAATGTCAGGTAGATATAATGTGGTGGGATTGATCAAGCGCAGAATATGAAACAGTAACCATGGGTTGCAACCACCAGATAACACAGTACTGGCAGCATGGCCATGATCCTCTTTGGAAACTAGCAGCTAACTGTATCTTTCCACAAACTTGCAAACTCGGATGTGTTCTAAAAGCGCTTTTCTGGTTAACCATAAACCGCTAATAATTATGTTAGAAGGAACATGAGCGATGGGATATAATGGGCGTTTGCAGGATATTAAAAGCTATGTAGAGATACCATAGGATTAGCTATTTTTCTAGAAATGCGCAAGTCTTAAATATAATATATGCATGCATGGGCATTGATGGTGGAAACGTTGAAGATTGAGATCTTCTTTCTTCGATCAATTATCCTTGATTGTAGCTTCCATATTTTGAATTCAATCCTTTAGATGGAAAAGATTGGGGCGAGGAGTTTAAGGAGATAAATGAGGGAGGAATAGGTAGGCTTCTCAGGATTCATTGGTCTCCAAGGGAGAGAAGGATCAGAAATCTAGCCTTAGGAGAGGGATCCTGTTAGAGTGTTAGACCAGTCCTGCAGACGATTCAATCCTTAAGTGTGGACCGGCCAGTGTCTACACGAGAGTTCCGCCTTCTGCTTGTGCCGCCCAAACCGTGGATCCAACAACACCAATTAGGAAGGATTTAGGAGGAAATTATGATAGAAATTTGAATGTAGGGGTAGTTTAGAGATTTCCTTTTGGATTGTATGCATTAAGTAGTATGTTTTCCTAAGGTTAGGGCATCAAGAATTTGGTGTATTTTGATTGTTTCTTCATTGTTTTGGGCTCTGACAGTGTCTAGAGAGTTGGAAGAGTCGGATCTTCCTCTCCGATTGAAGATCCATTGTATCCTGTGTTTTTTCTACCTACTACTATCAAGTTAATCGTGTTCCTGTTTGTGTTTTCTTCCAGTTCTTCCAAATTCTAGTTTCGCACTTTGCTAAAATTCAAATTCAGTCAAGGTGATTTAGGAATTTGATTGGTGTTTTCTATCAAATTGGTATCATTGGTATCAGAGCTGTTCGATCTAGGGTACCAATGGCAAAAAATAAAGTAGAAGTGTTGGAGGAAGAATTAGGCCAACTAAAATCAAATTTTGAGGAAAACAATTTCAGATATTTAAAACCAAATTGCATTCGTCCATGAAAAAATGGATAGAAAGTTCGTCGTAGCAGAAGACATGCTGAAAAATTTTCTTAAAGTCAAACCCAATATGACGACATCAGAGGAGCTTGAACTACATTTTGAAACAGATGATGGTAACGGAGGAGCATCAGAGGTGGTTGTCCAAGCTGCTGGGCTATGACTTTGAGATCCAATATAGAGGTCATGATTGGAGAACAATGTAGCTGATGCCTTATTTAGATGTATGGGGGAGCTCTAGGAGATAGCCATTTCGGTATCACTGATGGTAGATTAGGGGCTATCAAAGAAGAAAGTGTTCAGAATAAGGAGCTAAGGAAGATTGGGATTGATCTACTGAAATATGAGAACAACCACCTAGGCTATTCCCTAGAGGGAGAGAGACTATCAAAAAAGGTTTGTGATGTCATGGACCTCAGTTAATATTCCCCACATGCTGCAAGAATTTCATGAGAGCACTGTTGGAGGCCATTTCGGTGTATAGAAGACATACAAGAGATTGACAGTAGAATCATATTGGAAAGAGATGCATAAGGATGTGGAAGAGACGATGGCTAGGTTAAGGTATTCCAGAGGAACACGTACATGGCTATGGCGCTATAGGGATTACTTCAAGCCCTGGCTTTCAAACCGAGTGTGGGAGGTCACCATGGACTTCATAGATGGGATACCCAGATTTGAGGGGTTTACGGTGATTTTAGTGGTGGTTGATAGATTGAGTAGGTATGCTCATTTCATCCCCTTACAACACCGTTACATGGCAGTTACAGTGGCAGCAACATTCAACAAATAGGTGGCCAAGTTGCATGGGATATTGAAATCGATAGTCTCGGACCAAGATAAGGTGATCTTTAGTCATTTTTGGAGGGAATTATTCAGGCTGCAGGGAACATTGCAAAAGATGAGCACCGCTTATCATCCTCAAATAGACGGGCAAACAGAGATGGTAAATAGGAGCTTAGAGACTTACCTGCGATGTTTAGCTTCAAAGACATCTCGGGTATACCAAGCGGCTAGCATGGACGGAGTACTGGTAAATAACATCATACCACTCGGCCTCTCATATGACTTCTTTCAAAATATTGGTCGGATGAGGCCCCCCACACTTGATACATTTTGGGCAAAGTAGCATATCAGTCTCTTATGTAGAGCAGTATTTGGTGTAAAGGGATAAAGTACATGACAAATTAAAAAGGCACCAACTGCAGGTCAACAAAACATGAAGAAATAGGCAAATGGGCATGAAGGACACCAAGTTCGCAATTGGGGATAGAGTCTTCTTGAAGCTCCATCCTTATAGACAGAGGATAGTAGCGAATATGATGAATGAAAAGCTGGCATCAAGATACTTTGATCCTTACAAGATATTGGAGAGGATTGGAGTTGTGGCTTACTGATTAAAATTACCCCCGACCGCCGCCATACACCTGGTGTTCCACGTCTCCAAGTTGAGGAGATCTATTAGGGAGCACGCAACTAGTTCAGAGTTACAAGCAACCCTGACTGAGGATCTAGAGGTGGTGTTAGAACCACTGGAGTTGAAAAAGGTGCGACAAGGAGAGGGAGCGATCAAGGAAGTGCTCATCAAATGGAAGCACCTACCCGACTATGATGCCACTTGGAAACCGTACGAGAGGGTGAAGCATCAGTTTCAATCCTGCCACTTTGAGGACAATGTTGGTCTTTGGGAGAGAGGTATTGTTAGACCGGCCCGGTCGGTCCACACTGGAGTGCCCAAACCATGGATCCAGCAGCGCCAATTAGGAAGGATTCAAGGGGTAATTATGAGGGAAATTTGAATGTAGGGGCTATTTAGAGATTTCCTTTTGGATTGTATGCATTAAGTAGTATGTTTTCCTAGGGTTAGAGCATCGAGAAATTGGTGTATTTTGACTATTACTTCGTTGTTTTGGGCTCTAACGGCGTCTAGAGAGTTGGGAGAGTCGAATCTTCCTCTCTAATTGAAGATCCATTGTATCTTGTGTGTTTTCTACCTACAACTATCAATTTAATCGGTTCCAGATTGTGTTTTCTTCAAATTCTTCCAAATTCTGGTTTCACGCCTTGCTCAAATTCAAATTCAGTTAAGTTGATTTGGGAATTTGACTAGTGCTCAGATCAATGGGATGGGAGAGAGGAAGGGAAGAGATAAGTAGAATCTTTCAATTTGAATTTGTAGGTAATGAATAATTCAACTTCTTTATCACTACTTATATAGAAATAGTATTACATTTTAAAAATTTAAACTAAATCAAGGTAAATCATAAAATCCAACCATCTAATTAAAAATAATAGGTTTCCAAAAAAGAAATTCCTATTTAGTTAAATAAAAATAAATGAACACAATTGTGAGTTGGCTTGACCTGATTAAACTGCACTGAAATCTTGTCATAAATCTGGAATTAGGTCTTGGATTTGAGTCATGTGTTGCATCAATTACCCAATGGAACACTATACACTACTTTATTAACATCTTTTTAGGCCATTAACTAGCAAGATTCTTAAGTAGGATTTTCACATTGACAGATCTAATTCATATCATTCTCCAATAATATACCATTATGACAAGTTATTAGGTCAACAATCCCCTCCGAAATAAATGTTTCACTATACAAAAAAAAAAAGATCGGATATACACAGTTCTAAAACCTAAACCATGCCCCTAATAACCCATAAGAAAGATAAGAATATGATTTGTACATACTCTAATATTGGATAGAGTTTTTCAAAAGATTAATTATCAGAAAACCCCTAGAAAGCATAATAAGGTGTTAGACCGATCCCTGTTGGACCAGTCCAGCTGGCCCCTTGCCAAGGGCCAGCCTATGTCTACAAAAAGCGGCCAGCAAGAGAGAGGGAGAGGGGGATGGGGTCCACTAAGGATTCAAACTCAAACAAGTTGGAGCCAAAGGAGGCGGTAGCAAGGGTTAATATGTAATTTGGCTTAATTGTTTAATTGTTCTGCTATAAGTAGGAAAGAGGGGTTAGAGTTAGGTTTATGCTTCGTTTTGCGGTTGATTTTGGAGTCTTGTTTTGGTGTCTTGGGCTCTAGATTCGTCTAGGGATTGGAAGAGAACGATCCTCGTCTCGAATTGAGGATCAATTGTATCTTGCTTTCTTTCTTCCGTTGGTTTGCTTTTTATAATAAAAACTATTGTTTTTGCTTGTTTTCCATTAGATTTGTGGAATTTTTCCGCTGTTTTCGTCAATTTTGTTAGGGTTTACTTGAAATATTCAAGTATTTCCTATCAAAAGGTTGAAGCTAACTGTAAAGATGCGCTTAAGTCACTAAAATATTTGAACTGTAAAAGAAACTCAACATTAATTAGCTAGTAAAATATAACAGGTGAATGACCGCTCCTAAGTAATCTATCATAGCATGAAGCTGGAATAACTTGAACCAAAAATCAAAGAATTCCAAATGTCTAATCAGCTGAGGAGAAAAAACTACTTCATGAAAATATATTTTACCTGAAAAGCCCCATCATTTTTCTCTTCAGAACAAGAGTTTGATGTAGACATTAGAACCATAGACTTGGGAGAATCAGCAACTCTCAGTGGCTCAACTGTTGTTCGAGATAAATTACCAACAGGAAATGAAGGCTCTCCTTGAGGCACATCAGGATCAGCGACCATTTGAGTTGAAAAATTTTTTATAGAATCTTCCAGGCTTCTGCATGCCTTATCCTCGATGCCAGAAGCTATGGGGGGCAAATCCATAGAGTCGGCCAGCTCCCCTGGCAAAATCTTGGATGGTCTCGATTCTGGGGAATGGACATTACAAATTTGGGTGTTGGGTGCTATGGGCAAATCTTGATTTGGTAGCTCCATATCCAAAGTTGACACAGAAGGTTTCTTCTGGCCACCCATCACAGGCAAGCCATATTTCCTTTTAGCTCTGAACATTCCCCAGAGATAATACATCATGTTCCAACCTGAGAAAGACACTCATTCAATGACCATATGTAAGCCTAAAAAACAAAAATGGCTAAACAGCAGCAATAATGCATATCCAAATATATAAATTTCTTACGCTGGGAGTTCATTGGCAACTTATTTGATGTGAATATATAAAGTTCAACTCCATCAATGTTTCCTCTGAGAGATAAATCATTTTTATGCATCCTATCCATTAGCTTTCTGTAACTTCTCTCATAACTGTGCCAATCCCAATAGGAAGAGCCATCAGCTCTGCTAATAATCATGCAACAAAATATAAAAATTAGATGCACGAAATATTCTAATACACAAACCTCTCAGCATCTTTTGCGAAGAAGAATAGAGCAATATTCTCCTCTTGCGGACCAATTCTTTGAAAATGTGATGACCATAAGCTAATGTGAGATACTTCCTCCAATTGGACACAACCAGGTACCTTGATTGCTGCATCAAACACTCTATGTGAAGCACAACTTGATAAATGAGCTTGAATTCCATTGAATTTTTCAGCAAAATTTCCAGTTCCCAGAACATTAAAACTACCTCTACAAATTAAAGAAACAAAAAGAAACATAATTATACAAGGGAGCAAATAAGAGAATTTTAAAATTCAAATCTGGTAGAATAAGCATATCATACTGCCATATGCATTCCAGCTTGGGAATTGCCGACGGTCTCAATGTGTTTGCTAAAAGAGGTGCCTTATATTGTAATGTTTCTGCAAAAGGCTTCTCACTGAACTTGGCAATAGTAGGACTATGACTCAAGTCATCAGCTTTGGTAACATAAGAAACCTCCACTGGAAGGATAGCCGGCTGCCCGGAATTTACGACAGCTATGTTTTTGGTAGAATCAACCTTTAAATCCTTTGATGTGTCCTTACCATTGCCACTTTCTAAAATTGAAACACTAGTCTTCTGGATAAAATCACATGGAGCATTTTTTGTTGCTGCTTCACAATTCATATTTGCTTTAGCTGCCTGAAGATGCTCACGTGCATCAGGTTTGGTACCCTTTAGCTCTCCACTTCTCGATATTGCCGCATTCACTATTTCTCTCCATTTATTAGGCTTCTTCACCACCTCACTTGAATTCCCTTCAGCTGCAAGCTTATTAGCAGATTTTCGAAGCTTGTCAACAGAACAGTGCTGAGTCACATGCCCAGTTTCATTGCATCTTTGACAATGTAACTTTTGGGAACCACCTAAGGCCGTAAACCTTGAACTGGCAGTTCTGGGAGAATCCCTCATGCTGTCATCCTTGCGACCAGACTCTGAAAATTGAAGAATGCTATGCGGTGATACAATATCAACCTTGCTGTTTGATCCATCTATAGCACTGGTGTTGCTCTGCATTCCTTTACTAAGGGGTTTGAACCTTTTATGCTGTTCAGCTTTATAATTTCCATCGGAATAGCCAACACTCTTAGATGAATAAGATGCCTGCTTCTTCCCTTCATTGGAACCTAGTAGACAATGGAAAACAATGAGATGCATAAAATAAAGGGAAATTTACATACATACCACTTTATTTCATGCTATTTACATATCTAACACCCAAAACATTAATATTACAACCACTCATTTACAACTTTAATATCAAATATATCACTCATATAATTCATTTCTACTATTCATACCATCCTATAAACTTTAATATTTCATTCCATGCACCTAAATTTGTTCTATAGATGATAGGCATATAATATTAATGTTTTCAGTGTTAGATATGTAAATGGAAAAAAATAGTGAACAGAGTATGAGGAAAAGGTGACCAATAAACTTTTACCCAAGTCATTAGCATCATTAAATGTTTTACTTGAGCTAGGACCTTCTGTTTCAGAGATGCTTTTTATTTTCCCATCACTATGTACAGACTTAGCATCCACCTTAGTAGAATAATTGCTGGCAACAACTGCTGATGGCCTTAAAAGGGAGTTTTGCAGTGCTGAAATATTCTTTCTTTCAACATTACTTCTTTCTTTTTCTTCTTTTGGTCCTCTTAAGCCTTCTGGAAGGGATGGCTTGAATGATGAGCTTTTACTCGTTGACTCAGTATTAGGACGTCCTGAGGTTGTGTTTTTAAAAGATGTAGTTCTAGTCAACGATTTGACTAACCCCTCTTTTCTCAAGTCATTAGTTGTAGATTCCTTTGTGGTTTTTTGCTTATGAGGCGCATTTTCAAATAATGTTTTGACTTTAGGTACACTGTTCGAGTAGCTAAAAGAAACTGACCTTGATAGAAATCCTGAGAAAAACAAAAAGAGCAGCATAGCAGAAAAACAGTTTAAGGACCGGTAGCATTTCAGTTTCAGATCTAAATCAATTAAAGGAGGAATGAATTTGAATGTAGAGGTACCATGAGGGGACGGAGGATGTGGTTGACCCTTGAATGAGCTAGAGCTTAAAGAAGCTTTATATCTTGAAAAAGCCTCGGAACCTTTAGCAGACTGAACTTCCGATAATGTTGGCATGCTAGTTGTCTTCACTTTTTCCATTGTCTGGTTTTTAAGCGAAAATTGACGAGACAAGACAGGATTTTTCCTTGGGCTGGCAATTTCTAAGGAGGCTCCATTCCGGTCAGAAGCTTTTTCTTCCTCTGGATGCTCAGCTTGCCTCCTAGTGGAAATATGGGAGCTTTGCAGTACCTTAGAGGGAGCTTGAGTAACAAAATCAATTGGCCCGGTATCCAATTTGGGTAACTTCTTAGGGATTAAAGTGCTCAAAGCTTTTTGACTGGATTCATTTAAGCATGTTGAGTTTAATTTTCCAGAAACTGCTTCATACTCATCAACAATCTGATTTTTCATCTCTTTGATTTTGCATTCTTCACATAGCCAGTCACCCTCAGGAACTTTATGTAGCATTTCGTTCATACAGTATCTATACAGATGGAAAAAACAATTAGAGTGTAAAATGGAAAAATAGGATACCATCAGCAAGCAAATATAAGTTTCACAAGCTTACGTATGCTCTGCACCATCACTACACCTGCTGCATATAGCAAGAAGATCTTCCCTTCCAGCATCCCCACAGATATCACACACTTTTACCTATAAACAATAATTTCAAAGAAACAAATTACCACAATATTACAAATTGTCTGAAAATTACATAAAATGGTGCAGTGCAGCATACATACGGAAGAATAGATTAAACGGAGGAAGAGAAGTGGGAACAACAAAAGGAGAGATTTTGTAAAAATTGTGAGAATCCTAAAAAAAAAAACTTGAATGAAAAAAAAAAAAGGAAATATCTAAGCCTTCAAGGTCAATTAGCTGGTAGACAAGAACAATACTTTTGTGTAAAAAAAAGTTTGAAGGCTGTTTAAGGCCAATTTGCTAAAATGAATTACTTGAAAAACAGAAAAAGTATACGCATGTAGAACAACTTGTTAGGTATGATGAAGCAAGTTATCTTATTCTCCTAATTGGGGAAGAAGATATGATAGTTGCACATGAGCAGCCAAGGGTGCCAATAATGCAGAGGAAGAACCCTTAGAGAGCCCTTGAAAGTCATTAGATTTGACCTAAGTACAACCAAGGTTGATGTTGATTGGCGCAAAACTACTACATGGCATGCCTATTTTACTGAGAAATTATGTACACAAATTATTACTAGCAGGAATTGCATGGTGTTTAAAATACAACCTTGGATAGGAAGAAACACAAGCTTAACCTCTTCCACATCTGTATAAATTTGCTCATGAAGATCAAAAAGCTACAGCACTCAAAGATGCTTGCTCCCCACTGAACTTGTCACCCATTTGGATAAATATCAAGTGTGATGAGATTGGTGTCTTATCAATGAAATTTTGCACATGTTCGTCTAGGTCAACCATAATTGTATAACCAATGGAAATCTCATAAATATGAATCACGAATACAAATTAGAGTTCCTCTGACAAGAAAACCATCCTCAATCATGAAATTCTTATTAAAAAATAGTAATGCACCAATTAAATTGATATATATCTCATTTAAGTCCTTAAAATTGATGCAATCCTCTTTAATGTGATTGGAGCTCGTTATCTTTTTTTTTTCCACCGCAAGATTTGAAGGATGGTATTAACTATGGTTCTGACGATGTTCGAACCCAAAATCTTGGGCAACGTCTTGTTGCCCAAGACCCTTACAAATCGAACCAGCTTACACCCTCAAATTAAGCCTAGTATCTTAACTTGTATATTGTGCAAAATGATGGCTATCATATTTTAAAGCATCAGAAGATTTATTATCAATTCTAGCACAGTATTTTAACACAAAAGTGTATTCTATAAGAATTAGACCCATTTATGATGCATATGCCATAGTTTTTGTTTTAGAAATTTAGATATTTTAAAGTTTGATGATCCAATATAGAACAAACTCCATGAACAATAAGAAATATCTCTACAATAAGAAATATCTCTAGTACCAAAGTAATAGTTAAATGTTATAGAATTATCTATCATAATTAGAGTATTTCTGCTTTATATTATTTAACTTCTCACCAAAATGAATGATTGGGTGTCCATCTTGACTCAATACTCCCTCTTACATTCTATAATAGATGTGTCACAAGAAATCACAAAAATTTTAATAAAATCAAGCAATCCTAATACTAGTGTGTCAGTCTCCTTTTGATGTCTTGGAACGCATGCTAGGAGCAATACTCATGCAAGATTAGAGGCCTATTGCATACTTTGGCAAAGTGCTCACAACCAGATAAAAGCACAAATCTGTGTATAAGCAGGAGCTGATGGCGATCATCTTGGTTATTCATAAATGGCGGTCTTATCAGTTTGAGAGACATTTCATAGTCAGGACAGATTATAGGAGCCTAAAGTTTGTGTTGGTCACTGAGGATCACTAGAGGTGGCTATCCAAGTTAAATGGATATTATTTTGAGATTCAATATCAGCCAGGACTAGAAAACAAGGCAGCAAATGTCTTGTCTAAGAGAGATGAGAGCCCTCGGTTGATGCTATTGCAGTACTATTGATGGTTGATTGGGAGGCATTATGACATGAAAATGAACAAAATGAAGAGTTGAGGAAGATCAGGGAGGAGTTGCTGCAAGATCCAGACAATCACCCATGTTATGATCTGAAAGAGGGAGAGATATTGTACCATTGGAAGTTTGTGTTGCCTCAAACCTCGGGGTATATTCCCAAACTACTGCAAGAGTTCTATGCCAGTACGATGGGAGGGCACTCCGGAGTTCAAAAGACATATAGTCAACTATCAATGGAGTTATATTGGGTAGAGATGCATCGCAATGTAGAGAATTGAGTGGCTAAATGCGATGTGTGCCAAAGGCATAATTACTTAGCCATGGCGCCATGAGGGTTACTACAACCCTTAGCCTTACCGAAGAAGGTATGTGAGCAAGTGACAATGGACTTCATCAAAGGGCTACCACGAATGGAAGGGTTTTCATTGATCTTGGTAGTAGTGGACCGTCTTAGCAAGTATGCAAATTTCATCTCACTGAAGCATCCTTATACCGACATCACAGTGGCTACTATTTTCATTCAAGAAGTGGTGGTATGTTTGCACTGGTTTCCAAAAGTCATTGTGTCATACAGGGACAAGGTGATCCTTAGCCACTTCTAGAAGGAGCTATTTCAGCAAAGTACAGCCTACCACCCTCAGACAGATGGTTAGACAAAAGTGAACAACTGAAGTGTAGAGACCAACTTGAGATGCTTTGTATCAGACACACCAAAGAGTTGGGTTAGGTAGATTGTGTGAGCAGAATATTAGTACGACACCTCATACCACTCGGCAGCAAAGACCACTCCCTTCAGGAATTTTTATGGGAGAGATCCACCTCACTTGATTCATTATGAACACTACATCAGTGTCTAGTGTAGAACAGTACTTAGAAGAGAGGGACATGATACTAGCAGAGCTTAAGGGACATTTGTTGAGAGCCCAACAATCATGAAAAGGAAGGAGGATGGTCATAGGAGAGGTAAATTTTGAACCGAGGGGCATGTTTTACTTAAAATTAGGCCCTACAAACAAAACAAAAAAAACTTTATCCATGAGAAGGACTGAAAAAACTATCCCCACGGTATTGTGGGCCTCAGGAGATCTTAGAGCGCATCGGAGTAGTAGCCTGTCGATTAAGGCTACCACCATCCTTAGCTTTGCACCCAATCTTTCATGTATTGCAGCTGAGAAAGGCAATAGGGGAACATGCACCATCATCACTACCCCCAACTTTAACAGAGGACATGGAGGTTATATTGGAACCACTGGAAATAGCAGGCGTATGTAGAGGGGAGACAGGGACACAAGAGATGCTAATCAAGTGCAAGTACTTGCCAGTGCATAATGCCACTTGGAAATCATACGTAATCAAGAGATAATTCCCATCCTTCCATCTTGAGGACAAGGTACATTTTTAGGAGAGGAGTATTGTTACGACCGGTCAAGCATGACCAGTCCTGCAGCCGGCCTAGCAGTCAGGGGGTAGACCAACTACAGGGGGCGGAAGGGCTATTTTTGAACCCCCCCCCCCCCCCCCCCGGACCCAGTAAACCAATTATTTCATATGTTAAGAGGAGGATAAAGAAAGAAATTAATGAAGGGAATTTGAATTCAAAAGAGGGAAGGAATTAATTAAAGCAAGAGAAATTTTTTAGGGCTAAATTGGAGGGAAGAGTAGGGGCTTGTGTAGGGATTATTATTTTGTACTATTAGAGTTTTCTGCTGTAGTTTATTCTGTGAGGGCTTCCTAGCGGCATCTAGGTTAATTGGGAATGATGATCTACCTCTCTATTATTGATCTCTTGTATATTGTCTCTTGTTGAGTTATTCATCAAAATCAACCACTATGTTCTCCAAATTATGCCTGCTATTTTCTGCGGACTTCCTGTTGTGATTTGCTGAATTTGACTCCAAGGTGTGCCAATTTCATCTAGTTCAATTCTCCCTTTTTAAGATAATTTGGCATGGGCATCATCGCAGTATTAAATATTTTAATAAAATGTCAGTAAAAGGTAATCTCTATTTCCAATCAAAATTTAGAATATCATAGCTATTTGTAGGAGTTGGCCAATCTCTATTTCCTTTAACCTCATCAAGATCAACAAATAATTAATCACTAGACATTAAAAATCCTAATAACATAATACATGGCATAACAAAGCAAATATTCTTCAAATTCTAATATAATTTTCCAAATTACAACTTTTCAAAGGCTTTCTTAAGATACATTAAGTTTTTCCTTTGATTTATTTTAAATCAAAATATCATCGAGGTATACAAATATTTTTTTATCAATAAAAGATTGCTAAAAATAATTTATGATTCTCAAAAAAATGTTGGGGAATTATTTAATTTGAAAGGAATCACTGATCATCTGTATAAACCATCCATTGCATCAGAAGCAATCATCCATTTATCCTCTCATCCTTACTTGATGGTAACCATTCCGTCTATCAATTTCTATGAAAATCCTAACCCAAATCATGATATTTAGCATATCATCTAATCTTGATATAGGAAATGATACTTGATTTTGATTTTATTAATTTCTTAATTATCCATACTCATTATCCAACCCTTGTCCTTCCTAGGGAACAATTATTAGGTCCTCCGACCGGACGTAGAGGAACGTCCGATCGGCACTAAAATCCCGTCAAAATACTCGGTATTGCTACGTATTATTTAGTCATAACGAGGAATACCGCTCTTTGAAGACCAATACCGAGTTATACCGAGCTATACCGAGTTATACAAAAAATACCGAATTTTTTCTAGGAAAAACTCGGTTTTTTTTTGTATAACTCGGTATTGCTCGGTATAGCTTGGTATAACTCGGTATTGGGTCTTCACATGATGGTATTTCTCGTTATTTGCTCGGTATTTCTCATTTTTTGGCGCGATTTTAGCTCTGACCGGACGTAGCTCTACGTCCGGTCGGAGGACCTAATAATTGCTCCCTTCCTAGGTGCCCGTAAGATGGATACCACACAAGGATTCAGGCTCTGCCTCATAAATCATTTCATAACTAGTCATCTACCTATCTTTTTAGTTATCCATATTCAATAGGATTCATCCTATAATAGGGCATCATGTCATGATGAGCTAGTAATCAAATCAATAATGTGTTGAAGATCCCTATGCGGTGGTAAATTCATCAAGTAGTTAACCAGGCCAGTTATTTAAATTCAAATTGTAATTGACTAGCATTCTTAAGTATTGATATGTTTTCAATTGTATCAAGATACAATTCAAAAACTATCAAAGCATAAATTATTGCCTCAACCATGTCCCCCTTTTTCAAAAGCATCGTTTGAATAAAATATGTAAGGATTTTCCCTTGATTTTTTTAATGCAAAGGACTTTTAGGCATGGTAGGTTTTAAAACAATCCTCCTATCATTGAAATCAAACGCCTAAGTATTTTAATTCCCAGAACGAGTCTCATCCAAACGTTACAATTAAAATCAGCCTAGAATGACATGCAAAATTAGTATATAAGACATCACACTATAGAAAATAACGGGAAACAAAAGGAGACAATAACATGAAAACATAAGTGGGAATCAATAACAAGAAAATAGATACAAATGAAATAGAGAGCATCTAGAGTGGAAGTGGCATATAATAGATAAATAGAAACAGAGGTGCATGAAAGTGGGCTTAGGAGAATAGCAAAGCAACAGGACCGTCAGAAACATACATGCATGACTGATAGCCAACAAGATAAGGTCAGAATGTAAAACCATACCCCAATCAATGAGTTACTCTCGTTTTTAACAATATATAGAAATAAAGTCAACCATGGCAAAAACCAACAATATGAAGATATTTAACAAAGAGCGCCATGGTGAATACGGGACATGCCACAAATCTACCAAAAAATAGAGATATAAACTCAAGACCATTCAACATAGTGAAAAGTGGAAGCATTCTACTAAATCATGAACATCATTATAAGCCTTATCCCAACAATATTGGGGCATTGTGAATCCTCATTTACTGTTCATTTATATTGAGTGATGTCCAAAGTGTTCAACCTATGCTTCACAAATCATTTAAACAATTTTTATTCAAGTAATCTTAGGTGCATCTACTTTCTTCATAATTCTTTGAAGCTAATATTATCGACTCTCCTAACGGTTGTATTTTTTACCCTTCTTTGTGCATGCCCAAATCACTTTAGTCTATTTTCAGTCATCTTATGTTCAATAGATATTGCTTGAACATTTATGTAAATAATTATTTACTCATTTATCATTCTTAGGTTTGTCACGAATCCATCATAGCATCTTCATTTCTATATGTAGGAATTGCTCGTAGAAACCCAATAACCTTTGGCTGAAATTTCAGCACTCCCAAACTCAATCTACAAGAAGAACTAATAGGAAAAATCAAAGAAAACATTTTTAATTGATGATAGATGGAACAAAACAGCAAGATACAATGGATCCTCAATTGGAGAGGAGGATCAGGCTCTCCCAATTCCCTAGCCACAGGCTTGAGCCCAAAGCACTCTAGAACACTACAATTTCAGCCAAAATAATACATAACATAACCTAGGTTTAACAAAACTACTTAAAGCATACAATATCTAGCAAAATGCCCAAAACAGCCCTCCAAATTGAATTTTCCTCCTAAACCGCCCCCTCCATTCTCTTCATGAAGCCGTGAACCCCACCTCAAGGGAAAAATGGAAGGCTGCTAGGCAGACAAGCTTCCGTCTGGAGTAAACAAGGGCTGGTCCCTCCTAGACCAGTTTAACACTACCATACTCAGCTAAGATAATATTGAAATCTAGTTTTGGCACCATTCTAGTTAAAACTAATCAAATAATGAAGTGAATGTTAGCATTGAAAGAGAATTAATTCTAACATAAAAAAAGAACAAAAGCATAAGAGCAGCATATTTCCTAAACTCCGTAGCATAGAGTGAAAAGAATTTGCAACCAGTTAACAATTATTATTGGTACTTTTGATTGTATGAGATGACCAGTTAACCACATAGTTAATGATTAACAATTATGACTGGTTAATTAGATTTTTAATTTAGTTAACCAGTTAACAATTATGATTTCAGCTTGATAAGATAAAGAAGAATAAGGGTGAATTACTACATTGATTTTGCATTTTTCATGCTTTAACCGCTTATAAATCTACACAATCAAGTGAAATTGAATGTGGAAATTTTAAAAAAATAATAATGCAAAGGCAAAGTACTCACATCATCCAACAACACATCTGAGTCAGAGTTTTCACCCTCTGTGGTTGCTTGAGTTAAAGCATGATTTCCTTGACCTTTGGTTGCATCCAATACAATACCATTTTTTTCAAGAGGGGCATTTAAATGACTTCTTTTTGAACCATTATCAAATGGTTTTTCACGATCTGTGACTGTTCTAGTTTCTTGGCACAACTCATCAATCTTGCCAGAAGAAAATCTGCTTCTCATCCTACATGGTGTAGAAACTTCATGGTTTGGAAAGGCACTAGATTTGAGTTCAGAAGAACCAGCAGTCACTGATGCAAATGATGATTCAACATTATCCAATTCTGCTCGTCTAACGCTTTCTTCTGGAGAAACATCACATTTAGATGACGGAAATTGTGATTTGACAAAAGAAACTGTATTGACAGAAGCATAATTACAATTATTATCCAGTAAAGATGCATCCCCAGTTGCAGTCAACTTGCTTTCAATAGAGTGGTTTTGTCGAGTTTCATTGTAATGGTTACCATCGCCACCTTCATTTTGAATGGCTCTGTCATTAATTTCAAAAGAACTATTGATCGTCATATTACTACATTCCATGTCTTTTTTCTCCACGTCTAGAACATAGCCAGGGACTGCAACATTTGCATCTCTAACCTCGGATGTATATAAGAGGTTATCCCCATGGCATTCTAATGCACTCTGCTCTTCACCTTGCCCTGAGGAAAATCCGTGCCCCAAATGAGCTGAAGTGTTACTATGTGAATTAATCTGACCATGGCCAGGCTTCTTCTCAAGGGGTCGCTCCTCTTCAACAAATTCACGAGAACACACATCTTGAGGCATGTCAACATAATCAGATGCATCATATACAGTAGAGGTCCTAAAATTTGCTTTGCTATCAGCATTCTCAAAGCACGAGTCATGACTGGAAGTTGTACTTAATAAGTTACTAGTTTCACTAGCTACATGCCGCAAATCATCGCAAATTTTGCTTTTGCAACTTGGCATACCACCCAAATTAATAACAGAAGAACTATCAGCTTCTTCTCCCCTAACACAGATGACACCAGAAAAGCCACTCTCATTCTTTATGGCAGATATAGAGCGATTATAGTGCATGCACGATGAGCAGGGAGCTGAACACACATTGCATGTTCCAGATTCAATCATCATTCTTGTAAAGCCTTAAGTAACCATAAATTTCTTCTCATCCGGAAAGGCACCCTATTACATTAGAGAATCATAACAGCAGCAAAATGAAAATTACAATTAATCTGTAAAGAATTGCAGCGTCTCCCAGCTTATTAAGCAAAGCAGTACTGCACCACAACATTTATTTGGCCACCTGAAAGCACCAGCATGCTCATTAAATTTCATTAACTCTTATACATTGTTTTAGAATCTCTAACTACATTTTACTCCCACTAGAAAGCGCAACACAAGGAAAGGCACAAAAACTAAGAAAATCTAACAATCTAATTAAGTATAACTAAGAAAATCTAACAATCTAATTAAGTATATTAAGACAGACGTCATCAAAAGCTGCAACAAGAGATAAAACATTTGAAATTTCAATCGGGCTTAGACCTTAGAACGGCAATTACTTCAGCAACAGACCCAATATACAATATTGTACAGTATTACAGTTCCAGTAGTGAAAACAAAAACATCTACAATTATATGAATCATATCAAAAGGACATGCTTGAACATAAATATGAGTTATTGAGGATTTTGAAACTTTTTGTAATAAATAGCAATAGATGAAGTTAGAGTTGTTAATGACCCAATCTCAAGCTGATCTGGCTTTGGCTTAAAATTAGCTCAAAATCATTTGGCCTGATCTAGCACCGAGCCAAGTTGGTTTACAAGATGGCTTAATGCCATCTCGATTTAAATTAGGCGGCTCGTTAAATTTGATTTGTGCTTGATTCAAGTCCAAAACAAAGAAAATTTTGATCAATATTTTATCTCCTGTATTTATTATATATAAATAAATAGGTGTATGTATTCCAAATTTCAATGGATACACTAATTTATGTGAATATGAATTCCTACACATCAGATCCGATCTCATCGATCTAATCCAAGCTTGGCTAAATTCAAATTTGATACAAGCATGACTGGGCACATAATCGGCACGAAGTCCAAGCCCAAACAAGATTTGAATTTTGAGCCATCTTAAATCTTCCAGCCAAATTCCCAGACACAGAAAATTCATGTCCTGATCGTCTCAAGAAAAAGCAACTCAATGACGGCCAAAGAAGAAAAATTATACTGATAAAACCTTTTAAGTTCTGAAATAGAAGTATCCGTATCAATCATTCAGAACATGCTTGCTACAATGATACATAAGTCAAGAAAAAGCACATGAAGTTTTATCATACATGGCCATTTGAACTCTTAATGAGGCGTGAAAGTTCTCCACTATGAACAAAATAATAATCAAATTTGACGAGTGTCAATTTGCAATAAATAAAATCAAGTATGTCACCCAAATCATTGCTTCTGAATTAGCTAAACGCATAAATGAAAAGATGTTTAACACTAGAGACAATTAAAAAAAACCGCTAGAAATTATCTTTCTGATCCTATAAAAGACGCTTACAGAATCAGTCTGCAGAAGTTAAAGGTCTGAAACATCCACAGGTCCTTGGATGCGATTTCTCCCCTTCAAAATAGGTGTAATCTGAAAATTCAATAATAAACCAAGTCAGAAAATATGAGAGCAAGCAAAAAATTCCAAGAGTCGCTTGGAACAAAAATACAAAAGAGCGCAGTTAAGTGGCCGCTCCAGAACCTTAGGGACCCAATAGCGCCACGCGCAGAGCGCAACAAGCATAGATGTGTATTAACTACTTGACAAAACATGCACGCAAAAACTAGCACCCAAAATCATCAAAGCCTTAAAACAAAGCACACAACTGGTCTTCCTGGGGAACTGAAATTACAATTAAAAAAATAAAAACAGTTTTCTCGCACTCCCGGAAATCCTCGCTTCTACACTGGAATTAATCGGAGGAAGATGTCGACTAGCACACGTGAAATTAAAACAAAAAGTAAAAATACAAAAACAAATTGATCCCTTGCTAAAACTCAGCAGACCGTTCGCATCCAACAAACTACAACCCAGTCGATTCGAGCAAAGGGAGTGATAGAATGAAGCGGAAGCAAATGATGGTCTAAGCCTATAAAATCGGACAACCAAAAGCGGCAAACCCTAATCAGACGAAACAAAGACGATAGCTTTACATGCCTCCCATTCCAAGCTCCTCCGTAAGATCACAAAGTGTGCAGTGTCCGCGCCACGCGCCCCCTCATCACTAAACCCACTGAGCAGTTTCCTTCAATCGGACAAATGCCAGAAAAGCCTATAGCAAATCGCCTTCTCTCAAACTAGAGTTTTGCGGTCAAAAGCCGAAGCCAAATTCGATCGGAAAAAAAAAACAAAAGCGGAAAAGGGGAAGTCGTGAGCTTCCAAGCGCTGAAAAGAGGTTTCAGCGTTTGCCGGATTTGAACGGATCTGATGCGAGGGTCGATTCACCAAGAAGAGTGGCCGATACAATTCATAAGAAGACAGCGAACATGCGTGGGGTGAGCAAGAACCCTCTCTCTCTCTCGTTTCCAGTTTTGTGATTTTTCTCCATAAAACTGCAAATGACCAATCACGAGAAAAAAAATTGGAGGAAGAAAGACTTTTTCAGCATTCACCTTACAAGAAAAAACTACATCCATATTAATTCGGATTTTGGGTTCAGGATTTCTCTATCGAAAATTAATTATAAAATAAATGTTAATATGTATATTTTACCTCAAGATAAAATAAATAATTCTGAATTCATCATAATTGAAAATTCGAGCAAATATTCTAATATTTTTTTTCATTTGAATGAATATGAGTTTCAAACTAATTTAATTTTGATTAATTTTAATTAGATTTGGATACATATCACTCAATGTTGATGTTTTTATATATTTAATCTATATATACAAATAAATTAATATTAAAAATTATGAAATTATAGAAATTAAAATAAAATATTGGATATATAAATGTGATAAAAAAAGTACCCTCAAACTTAAGAGTAAATTCTATAAGATTGTATTGATACCTTTAATACTTTTAAGACTGCAAAATATTGGTCACTAAAATAGAATATAAAATTAAGTATTAGAGAGATGAAGATGTTATAGAGGATGAGTGGCTTTACATTTTAGAGACAGAATTCAAAACGAGTATGTATATAAAAAAATTTTAGAGAGAGTCTCTTTAGATGGTCTGGTCAAATAAAATGTTGATCTTTTAATGATTCTTATAGGAGAGTAGATGTCTTAGATCTGACCTATGTTAATAAAGTTAAAACATATGCTTAAAAAGACTTTGTTATAAAGTATCAGAAATGAACTTTATTTATTATATTTAAATTAGAATTTGACTCTTAATATGACGAAATATAGAAAAGGAATTCATATAGTCTATCCCACCTTAAGTTGTTATTGTTAATTATATAGATGTATTAAAAAAAATAGTAATATGTATATAAATACTCCTAAAATTAATATAATGTAAAGATAGTCAATTAAAATTTACATGCATCCTCTCAAAATAAATACAATAAATAAAAAATTATTATTGATACGTCCTAGAATATTCGCGGCGGAAGATAAATATAAAATTTAACGTCTTAGCATTGTACGAATATCCAACACACAATCAGATAAGATAGAGGGTATAATATTCATAAGAGACACCAAAATTTTTATGTGAAAATCACTAAAAAGGGGAAAAATTACGGAGCCTAGCCCAGTTTGAATGAATCCACTATTATTTGTTGTTGATTACAAATGAGGCCCCTACTTGTGGTAAGGCCTTGACTTGATGTAATAAATATGCATCATATGGAGTGCATTACATGGTGGGAATAGGAAGTATCACAATTGGCATGCTTGTTTAGTCAGAAGGATCATTGCCAGCGGGCGACGAAGGTCGGAAGATCGTAGTCAGCGGGCGATGGAGATCATAAAGACCGTTATCTAGCGACGAAAGTCAGAAGGACCGCAGTCAATGGGCTATGGAGGTCGGAAGGATCATAGTTGGAGGTTAACGAAGGTCGAAAGGACCATAGTCCATGGGCAACGGAGGTCATAAAGACCGTTGTTTGGCAACGGAGATCATAAAGGCTATTATCTGCCGAAGGAGGTTGGAAAGACCATAGTCGGTGGGTGAAGGGGGTCAGAAGGACCTTTAGTCGGTGGGCGAAGGAGGTTATAAAGATCATTATCTAATGATGGAGGTCGGAAGGACCGTAGTCGGTAGGCGACGGAGATCGGAAGGATCATAGTCTATGGACGACGGAGGTCTTAAAGATAATTGTCTGGCAACAGAGGTCTGAAGGACAATAGCCGGAGGGCGACGGATGTCATAAAAATTATTGTCTAGCAACAAAGGTTGGAAGGACCATTTTTGGGTGGAAATCCAAGAATAATTGGAAGCCGGGTGGACGTCCGGCGTCATTCGACGATCGAGTGTAAGTCTGGACATCAGTTGGTGGGCCGGCGAAAGTCTTGTCGTCACTCAGTGGTCCGGCAGAAGTCTGGCTTCAGTTGGTGATTCGACAAAAGTCCAAGTGTCATTTGGTGGTCTAACAGAAGTTCGGGCGTTAGTTTGTGGTCCGACAAAAGTCTCAGGTTAGTCGGTGGTCTAGCAAAAGTCCGAACGTCAGCCGGTGGTTCGGTAGAAGTTTGGGCGTTAAGTGGTGGCCGGGCAGAAATCTGGTGTCAGTTGGTGGCAAGGCAGAAATCTGACGTCAATTGGTGGTCCGACAGAGTTGCCGCGTTAGTCGGTGGTCCGGTAGAAGTTTGATGTCGGGCGATGGTCTAGCAGAAGTCCGACGTCAGGCGGTGGTCCGTTAAAAGTTCGAGCAGTAGTCGAGGAGGAGCTAGGTAGCAAGAGCGATTTATGATCTCTCTCTCTCTCTCTCTCTCTCTCTCTCTCTTGCTTCTTTGCTTGGGCTCCCCCCTTCATGAGAAGTGGGGAGACTATTTATAGATTTCTGAGAGTAGCATGACCCGTAAATAAGAGGAATATCAAGGATAAATTGGGAGTGGTTTGAATGGACGGCCGATATTGAATATCTTGATCATGGACTGTTTACTATACATTTGAATGTCTAAATGATATCAAAATTTGATGATCTTGAGCTCGTTGGATTTGTCTCAATGAGTCGCTCGATTCGACTATAAGCATGTCACATTTGGAAACTGCTTGGTAATCCAAATTATGAATTGAACCTTCCAAGCACTTCGAGTCACTAATTTAGACTCATTTGGGCTCAGATTGAGTTAAATTTGGTGTCGTTGGATTCATATTTCTGAAATATTTTGTTCGACTTTAAGTGTGCTAAAATCAGAGTTTAGATAGTCCCGGGATTAATTTTTTAAGTTTCAAATTTGATTTTGCCGCGAGATTTGTGCCGGATCAAGATAAAATTTTGATGATATATCACTTATAAATAAATTTTAGGCAAATCTTATAAATAAAATCTCATCAGAATATTTAGATCCAAAATGTTTCTCATTTATTTCCGCGTCAACAGATCTCCACTTCTTCACGCAATCTCATAAAGCTGCAATTTATAAATTGGAAGTCATGACCTTTTAATTAACCTAAATTTATTAAATTTATTTTAAGATAAATGATAATTTATTAAATTATATTACAATTATTTCAAAATAAATCAAATCACCTTATTTTTTCTGGACATATAATATATTTTTATACAATTTAGTAAATATAATAAAATATAATAACAAAATTATATATATTTTTAAAAATGTGTTAAATATTTATCATAAATAACTAAATTTAAAATAAAAACTAAACATTGAAATAATCAAAAAAGTAAACTTGTGCAATCAAGGGCGAATCCAGCACCTTTTTTAGGGAGATCAAACTCAATATATAAAAAGTTAAATATAAAATTATATATATATATATATATATATATATATATATATATATATATATATATATATATATATATATATATATAGCAAAATTCTAAACAAAGCCTTGTATTTCATTATAATTTATGAAATAAAAAAATTTAAACTTTGAATTCTACTTTTTATTTTTTGATAATGTTGTATAACGACTTCATTCGGAACATAGTCAAATATTTTTTTCTAAATATATGATAATAGACAATCATTGAGACAAACATCACCCATTTTGTCATATAGCTGATGCTTACTAATCTTCATTGCAGAAAATGCTCTCTCCACTGTGGCAGTAGCAAATCGTAAAATCAGTGTCAAAATAAGAAGTCTATACCTCAGAAGATACACAATATTTTTTTTAGCATTTACAATCGATTTTGCAAGAGCAACAATACTAGTCAAAGATCTAAACACATCGCTATTATGCATATTAATAATATAAGTAGATAACTAATGTTCAAGAGACACAAGATCAACCATAAAGAAATCTGATGGATATAACTCAGCCAGAAAAATTAACTTTACCTTATCATAAGCAGGGAACATATTACTTGAATTTAGACATGTCACACAAAGAAGTAACTAAATACTAGTTTCAGATAACTGATTATTCAATTCCTAGAGTTGCATATTAACAACGGTGTTGAGCAAATCAACTCGATAATGATGGAAGTTTATTTTTCTGCATATTTTCGTACTACCGTCCACAAACCTTATGATTTCTTATGCCCTCCCCTCCAAATAGACCCTTTCAACAGGACTTTGTAAGCTTTGGTTGGAATTTGGATGTAGTTAAATTAAGTTCAACAATACTTTATAATTGCTTAATAATCTAAGAATTTAAGTTCCACACAAAAATAGTGTAAAAAAAAAGTACAATCAAAACATTAGAATTATCTTAACAAAATAGTAGTTTGAAATTCATAATGAAGCTACTTCCAATAAAAAAATGATGAATTGAATTTATAATTATGAATTTTCAATCAATAAATTTGCTAACGGTATATTATAAATTTTTCAATATGCAAATAAAGAAAAGAAAGAAGCAATAAATAAAGCAAGTGGAGTAGTAGAGAGGCACCAAATAAGCAAGATTAATCCTTAGATAAAAGTTACATTCAATATGTTATATTGAATGCAGAAGGTGGCTGCAAACTGGGAAGAGGAGATTACCGAAGGTGACTGGGAAGACGAGATTCACAAAGATGAAGGCTTCGAAGCTGAGGGTTGCGACTGCAAACAAGAGGCATGCGAAAGGCAAAGGCAAAGGCTTTGAACTTCAAATACAAAGGCAATAACCTCTTTAACATCGAATGCGACTAGGAGATTCACGAAGGAGGAAGGCGGTTGTGAAGTGCAAACTGTAAAGTGATGATTAGGATGACGGGATGGGCAATCATGCTCATGATGGGTTAAATTTAGGGCAAAAAGGATTTTTGAGGGGGGCAAAATTTCAAAAGTATCCCCTCTAATACGTTTATTTTTTTAGGTTGGGCATTTGCCCACCTTGACTTGAGAGGGGGGATCCGCCAATGTGTGCAAAAAAGACGTAACAAAATTCAGTTTTAAAAGGTTGTTATATATAGAAATTATCATAAAAATAATTATTTTAGGATGTGTTGAATAAATTTTATCAAATATATTTTTATCATAAATTTCTTTAATTCATCTTAAACAAATTTACCCAAAATATATATAATAAATAATTGCTTTTATGATGATTTCTATTTATAGCGAGCTTTGATATGATGCATGTTTGATGTGGAAGTTTTGCTTTCCCAAATAAATTCACTTTCAAGTCCGAGGGAACTGGCTAGGAGGATTGCTTGCTGAAAGCTCCACTTCCTGAGGGGTTGTCATCAGAATTAGGTTATGGGCAAACATGTATTCATCTTAGATGAACTCATAGCATGCTAGCTCACCCTTAGAGGATCAAATCAAGGATGCACATATTTTACATAAAATTTGGTCGAAGAATTCACGTTAATAAGCCTTCACCCTAAAAAATACTCACATGATGAGGACTCAACTTTCTCAACAACTCTCCTTAACTAAGATCATCCATTTTCCACAAATATTCCAGTCAAAGCTACAGGGGGCACACACCTATATAGCCCATGGTTATGGCTCCATTGAGTATGTACAACACACTCCTCTAAGAAATTCACCACTCACCCCAAGAAACTCACATTCATAGACTCAACTAAGGCACACCCTCGGGGAGTTGGCACTCGCCCTTGAGGACTTGCCGAAACTACTTGCTAAGGGCATCCCAAGCCATGAAAATAGTTATAGGAGCATGTGTGCACCTTTCAACCTTGTCCATGTATTTGTGTTAGTCTATACTTATCAAATCATGTTTTTTTTTCTTTTTTCAACATGTAGTTTTTCTGATAACCCTCTTAACCCTGTAAAAAAAAGACAATATACATATTTTGGACATTATGTCATTTTTACTTATTTTAGATATGTTTAACTTCTCATATTCTTTCCCTACTTGTTAATTCCTCCATCATATTATCTTGCTCTAGCTAGCTAACCCTATTATTAAGGTTAGGTGCCGCCTAGCTAAATATTTATTATGATAATATATCTTTATTATTGAGAATATTCATTTTCATTATATTTTTAATTGTTTTCTTCTTTACATAAATATTGACAAATGTTTACTACCATAATCAATCAAATAAAGATAAAACATGTTATATTTTCAATATGATATCATAAATTTAATCAACACTTTTCTCTGATCTTATAAAAATTTAATCTTCTCCATGACATTCGCTAGTCAACCACTAACCCTTATTCTTCTCACTACTATGATCTCTCTCTTTATCTGCCAACAAGATCAAATATATAAGAAAACAACTCACATTTCTCACAAATCGCCACTAATCTATATTTGGATGTCATTGTTAACAATGCGAAGTTGTTGTATACCACTGATAATGGAGTGAAGTATCCTTAAATGCCTTGGCCAAGAGATCATTGACAAGATGTTACCAATCTTCATCTACATGCTCCTCATCCTCCTCCTTGCATATGGTCTCTCTCTACCATCTTCACTTGATTAACTCTTCTGTACTCTGATTGCTGCTACAACCCTAGTCTACCTCCAACCGTCCCCTCGATCCTACCACAAAATAAAAAGAATAAATATAAAACTCATTTGCTCTCACCTCCGAGCCATAGCTTGCATGTCCCTCAATAAATAATGTTGAATTCATCATTTTAATCATCTATTGCTACAATTGTATCGATTTTGTCCAAGCTTACTAACAATTATCTTTTACATATTGAAAATACTTAATGATTGTTTGCATGCCTTGATTTAGAAATCCATGTTGACTTTTAATTGATTGTGACCGCCATATGTGGGCTTGGCATAAGTTTTAACCATGGTTGTCCAGGCTTCACTGGATGTCTCTAAAGATGCAATGATCCAGCTATGACATGTAAAATGTACTGATCTTGACAAATATGAAAACACACTATGAATTTGTAGCTTCCCTCTCATCATCTTTAATTGAGAGCCATAATAAAGCTTGTGAAATCAAATATGATGAATGTGCATAAAATTAAAAAAATGTCAAGAGTTATAGTTGATAGATGTAAGCTTTAATGTCATTTGGGTGGGTGAATTGATGGATGATAGAGAGAAAATTTATGGTACAGAAAAGTGTTAGAAGAATGAAACTAACTTGGATATATTTGAAAAGAAGAGATCATGGTAGTAGGTATAATAGGAACATTTGAAAAGCTTTAGAAAAAGAAATATAATTAATCGCAACAAAGAAATGGGAAATAATTACTCAAAACGTTAGAAAAGGAATTCAATTGAATACTCTATAAATTGATTATAGTGCAAATTGGATGAGTTTTTTTTTTTTTTTTTTTTCTTTATGACTATAATAACTTTATGGAGAAGAGAAGAAAAAAATAATAATAATTGTATATTTTAATTAATTTATTTATGCCAATTTTTTGTACCAATAAATTAAGATTGTTTTGGGCTTTCAGTTTGGGGTGTCAATTTTTGACACGACCCGAAACCCGACTCGAACCCAACCCGGAAAAATTCGGGTTAGGGTCAACCCGGACTCGAAACGGGTTGGGTTCAGGTTCAACAAATCAACCCGTTTTAAAAATCGGGTCGGGTTCGGGTTGATCCAGCAACCCGAAATTCCCAAAAATGACCTAAAATTGACACGAAAACTCCTATTTGACTCCGAAACCCAAGATTGACCCATTTTTGACCCGATTTTGACCCTAAAATCAAAGATTGGACCGATTTTTGACCCAAAAACTAGCAATTTTATGTCAACTTCGGGTCATTCGTGTCTGGTCGGGTTGACTCGGATCTGAATCGGGACGGGTTCGGGTCCTGAAACCTGACCCGTTTTTAAAAATGGGTCGGGTTCAGATTGACCAGAATAGTGTCGGGTCAGTTCCGGGTTCGACCCGAACCCAACCCGTTGAACCGAATTGACACCCCTACTTTTAGTGGGGCATATAGTTCGATCGGTAAGATTTACAGTAGGGTTGTAAACGAGCGGAGTAAGGTTCTTGCTTTATAGAGCCAAATTTGTCTCCAGTGAATAGTATGAGAGCTCAATATAAAAATCCGAGATTAACTTGTTTTGAAGCTTATTTTGAATCTGGAATAAAAATAATTAGTTATGCTAATATAAATATCGATGTATTACTTAATATTAATCGAGCTGACTCAATAAGCCGAAGAGCCGATTTGGGCCAAGCTCAAGCTAGCTCTTATAGTACATGAGCTTGAATTTTAACTTGAACTCGAACTCGTTGCTTGATAAACTCAACTCACGACTTTGTTAGCAAGTTGAGTTCAAACCGACTTAACTCACTTACAACCCCTAGCAGTGGCGGATCCAGCCCTTTTTTTTTAGGGTGGGCAAACTCGATATATATAAAAATATAAATAAAAAAATATAGATATATTTCACTAACAAAATTCAAAATAAAGCATTATATTTCATCATAATTTTTGAAATTAAAAAGAAAATTATAGACTTTGCATTCTACTTTGCATTTTCTGATAATGTTGCATAATGATTTCATTCGGAACAGAATCAAATACATCTTTTTCAATATATGGCACTAGACAATCATTAAGTCAGGCATCACCCATTTTGCTACGAATGCTTGCGATTTGAGTAGACGAAACCTGCGGGTAGCGGGCTGACGAACGTCGAGGAGAATGGCTGAGAAGCGAAGTCGCTCGCTCGTGGAGACGAATATCCTGCTGGCTGCTGCGGGATTTTGTGAAATAAAAGTGCGGCTCAGGGTCTGTTGGAACAGCACCGTGGGCAGCACTAGGGTAAACTTATTTTAGAGGGGGGGCAAAATACCGAAATTAACCCTTCATATATATATATTTGAGGGTGGGCATGACCAAGCCGTGGGTCCGCCCATGACCCCTAGTCAACGATAATATTATGATTTATTGATTTTTACAAAATGTGTCATTTAATTATAAGATTTGAAATAAAAAATATTTTTTTTTGCTAACATTTAATAAAGAAATCTAATAAGAGCGTTATTTCTCTATAAAAAAACGAACCACAAAATGAGGATATAATATATAGGCCAAATTTTATAAAGAAGCATGGTAATGATCAAATTTAGTAAGAGGAGCATATATTAAAAAAAAATTTAATTAGGAGCAAATACGTCAAAGTAAATGACGCAGTGAGAATAAGCCATTTAATTTGAGGTATTCTTCTTATCAAAAGAGAGAGAGAAAGTGGTAGAGAGAATGGGGGAGAGAAAGGAAGAAAGAACACAACTCTACTTGGCCTATTGGTTGAGAGCTTAGGCTTCCAACTAAGAGGTCCAGGGTTCGAGTCTATGTGTATGTGTTGTGTGTGTAAGTTTGTCTTAAATGATCTAAATGTCCAAAAAAAAAAACAAAAAAAAGAAAGATATGACACCGGAGAGAGAGAAGGAGAGAAGACATGGCAGCAAAGAAAAAAAAGGAGTAGAGAGAGAGAATAGAGAGAGAATTTAAAGATTAATTTATAATAACTTATAATAATTAATTATTTAAATATAATAATTTAAATATAATTATTTAATTTATATTATATTTACTTTAAAAACGGAAACTGAACATTTATAAGATATTATAAGTTAATAAATATTAAATATAAGTTTTATTTATTTTTAGTTTAAATAAATTTTTAGTTATATATAAATTATTTATAAATAATTAATTAAATAAATTTGTTTGTTAATTATTAAGTATATGTAGTTATATATAAATTTTTAGTTATAGATAAATTATTTATAAATAAATAATTAATTAAATTGTTAGTTCATTATTAATGTAGTTATGTATAAATTTTTAGTTATATATAAATTTTTTAGTTATATTAAATAGTTTTTTATAAATTATTATATTTAATTAAAACTTTAAGTTTTATATATTTTTAGTTAAAATTATTAAATATATGTATAATAATAATAAATATTATATATTATATTTTTAAACTATTTAATTTGGCCTTTAAATAATAAATAAAAATTAAATTAGTATTTAAAATAGAAACTGAAAACTTATAAGTTATTATAAATTAGTATTTAAATTCTTTATATCCTCTCTCTCTCCCCTCCTCATTTTCTTTGCTGTCATGCCCTCTTACTTCTCTCTCTCCGCTGTGATCTCTCTCTTCCTTTCTCTCACCTCTCTCTCTCTCCCACTTTCTCTCTCTCTTGCTAAGAAGAATATGCCAAATTAAATGGCTTATTCTCCCACCATTTAATATAACTTATTTGCTCCTAATTAAATTTTGTTTAATCTATATTCATTCTATTAATTTTGATCATTACCTTGCTTCTTTATAAAATTTGACCTAATATATGTAACAACAAAATGGAAGACATTTAAAATTGATATATATTATAATAATTTAATTATTCTCGATACAGTAAAACAGATGAACCAACCAAAGATGTTCAATGGAATGATAAAATTGGTATTTTACAGAAAAGTACGTACCATTATTTAAATTGTTTTTTTATGACTTGACTGTTTTGTCACTGTAGACCTCAATGACTTTTGAAACCGATAAACACAAAACGCTAAAGTACTTCCATTACGAAAATATAAAATTGATCAGTTCTAAATTATTGGATTTGTTATGCATCATTTAATGCCTATTTTAAATAGATTTATTAGAGAAAAATACTTTCTGAAATATTAACTGATTAAAAGAAACAAAATTGGTTCAGAATATTCACATTATTTATATAATTTAAGATGATTTAAAAATTATTAATTTTTTTAGATAAATATATTATTTGAGTAATTAATTATAATTTATCTTTTATTTATTTTCTAAAAAATTACTAATTTTAAAATTAATCCTCGTCAATTTTTAATTAGAGTATTTTGTACGTACCATTATTTATTTTCACATTGATTATATAATTTTGAAAATGAAATGCCATATATTATTAAAGTGAATTGCTTCACAACTTATTCAAACTGTCCTATTTAAATAAGCATGACAGAATTTTTATTTATTTTTTTAATAGAAATTAACTTCATGTTTTATTAAGTGAATTAAAGATCAACACATATATAAGATTATAGTACAATTGTTGTGGACTGGAATATTCAGGGCGGAAAAAAGATACAGAGTTTAGCTCTCAAATTTTATATGAAGATCTAGTACACAGACAGATAAAGAGAGAGAGGTGCGAGAGTCACAAAAGATGTCAAAATTTTTACATGAAAATTCTCAAAAGGAGAAAAACCGCGGGGCCTGATCCAATTAAAATTATTCCACTAGTGTTTGTTGTTGATTACAAATGAGGCCCTTCTTTGGGGGAAGATCTTAGCTCCATGTAGTAAATACACATCATATATAATACATTATATTGTGGGAGTAGATAAAATTTAGTTATATGAGAGTTATTCTCAAAAGAGTGTTGGCATGCTCGTTTGGCCAATAAGACTATTATGAGATAATAGTAGTTTGAGGGATCGTAGTCTGACGATTGTGATCAGATGGATCGTAGTAATAATGAGAGAAGAAGGTTGGAGGGACCATAGTCGGCAGACGATAAAGGTAGCAGAGACCTTAGTCTATAGGTGATGACAGTGGGAGTGACCTTAGTTAGCGGGTGAAGGTGGTTAATTGGAGGGGTCGTAGTCAGCAAGTGACGGTGGTCAGAGGGACTGTAGTCGACAATCACGATTGTCAAAGAGACTGTAGTGAGCGGGTGATGAAGGTTGAAGTGTACTATTGTCGGCAGACGACAGTGGTCAGAGGGACCGTAGTCAGGTGATGATTGTGGTCAAAGTGGTCGTAGCTAATCTCAATGCTCTATGCAATCTTGGTTGGTGCTTTATATCCTTGTAGCCTCAAAGCTCTCTCCAATCTTTAACCAAATATTACAAAGACGGAAGCACCATAGTTGGCGAACAATGAAAGTCGGAGGGACCATAGTTGGCGGGCGATGGAGGTCGCAGAGACCGTATTCGGTGGGTGATGGCAGTGGGAGGGATAGTAGTTGACGCGCGATGGTGGTTTGAGGGTTCATAGTTGGCGAATGACCCTGGTCAGATAGACCATAGTGGGGGGGCGACCGAGATTGTAGTGGACCATAGTCGGCGGGTGACGGTGGTCAGAGTATAAAAATCAGTTTTTAAAACTTTTAAATCAATTTTATTTTAATCCTTTTATTTAATTATTTTGATTATTTAAAAAAATGATCGGATTATTAAAAAATATTTGCTGGCTACCTTTGTCATTTGATTATTTAATATTCAATCTAATTATTACAAAAAGCATAATGATAATTGCCTTTAGGAGAGTAATAATAAAAAGTTAACGCAAGCGAATTTTTTTTTTTTTTAATCACACAGTAAAAAGTTCAAAAATGTATTATTCTAAGAATATTAAATGCCTAATTTTTACTCATAATTTTAAATTATTCAGTCAAAAATATATCAGATCATTAATTTTTTTATATAAATAAAATTATTTGATAAATTTTAAATTTAAATAAGATCGAAAAATAATAAAAAATAATCAAATGATTAGAAAAATAAATGAAAGATAACTCAATTACTTAGATTTTTTTTTTTTTTGCTTAAAAAAGGCTTAAGTTGCTACACAACAATATTCTTTGTAAGTAAAAAATTCATTATAATCTAATTATTGATTTAACAAAAATTAATTAAAACATTAAGATAAAACTATTTTGGACCAACATCGTAGAAATTGACTTTGACTTTCAATTGGAAGAAATACTTTATTTTTTGTAATATTTAATACTTATTCAAAATTAAAGCTTGTTTGCTCCTTTGATGGACGATCTAATATTTAATTATTTAGGAAAGGAAATATCTCTGTTTGAACTAACTTATATTTATTATAATTATTTTAAAATATTTAAATTCATATATTAATGATTATTTTGTTTTTAGTGTCATCAAATCTGTATGAAAAATAAATCTTATTTTTGTCTAAATATAATGACATTTTTAAAAAATAGATCAGGTAGAAAAAATTGGCCAACTGGCACAATTTGAAAAATAAATCCAGCAAGTCCTGATCAGGGCAGAAAACGACTCAATATTTAAAAATGTCTCTATTATTAATTTATATCAAGAGATTTTACCAAAGTCATAGCCGAAATATATATTAAACAGATTTACTGAAATATTTTACATTAAATTATCAGACCGTGACCTACACGGTCTATTTTGTAATACATAAAATAACAATTTGCAATAAAAAAATTGGGTTGCAATATTTATTTATCAAGTTTTTATGATAATATGATTTTTTTTTAATTTTGTAATATATTTCATGATAAATATTTCTCTTATTTTTTAATTTATATGCGAATAAAAATTAAATAAATTTTAGTCATTTTATAATATTTTTAAATACTTTTTTCCTAATTTTTTGCAATTAATAAGTTTTTTTTATCTTCTTTAAAAAAAAATTTATTGCTTCATCATAATTTTTTCTTTGAAGAAATTGTGAATAAGATCTGTTAAAGGCTGATTGCTTCGATTAATCTTTCTAAAAAATAAAGATATTAATATAGGAAAGAAAATTTGGAATTGGTTTGCCATATAAAACATTTTATTTCAGGACCAGACATAAAACATATCCAGCTTTCTTTCATTCATTGTATCTATGTTCCAGTAAATTTAACTCATTACCAAATTTATTTATTTATTATTATTATTTTGACATTATGATAGTGATGTTGAGAATTGAATTTGATTGAAATTAAGGTTTTGTTTGGGACTATTTTATTTTTGTTTTGTAAAGTTATTGTAGAGAAAATAATTTTTTAAGCTATTGTAGAAAACAACTTTCATGCATAATTTTTTTTGAAAGCAATGAAAATACAATGACTAAATAAAAATTATGGTTGTGATATAAAAATTTAAGGTTTCATTTGGGACGGCTTTCTTATGGTCTCTTAAAGCAAGTTTTTAGTACTAAAAAGCTGCTTTAGGAAGCATCAAGAAAGCCGTCCAAACAAAGACTAAGTAGTAATAATGAAGTCCCAAATAAAACCTAAATATCTTATTAATAAAAATTTATTTTATTTTTTTAAATTCAAATGGGCTCATTTATTATGAATCACACAAAATAAAGTTAATCCGAACAAATGGGAGTTAAAGTCATGAGAATAATTCTAAATTATAGCATAATACTTAGAATTAAATTGAAAGACAAAACAGGGTTAGGCTTTTAGATTTTTTATTTTATTTTTTTTTTAACAAAAACAGAAATTTTATTAAAGAAACAGAGATTACAAGAGGCTGAAATCAAAGTAAAAGCCAAAAAAGAAAATACAATAAATCAGAGGAAGTAGGCTCAGTAATTGACTGAGGCTTCCAGCTCCCCAACACTACGCACCGACCCTCCAATTTGGTGAAAAACGTCGCTAACAGCTGACCAGCCAAGGAATAAACACCAAAGGTTGCCAAGAGCCATAACACCAAGGAGCAAGCCCCGGCCACATCCTCGTCTGTCACAACCAACACCAACCAAAATTCGGACGAATCAGCTTGAAATAAACCAATCACAGTGCAAAAAAAAAAAGAGCCAATTAAACTAACGACCCCGACGTCCTCTCCCACGAGGTCTACCATGAGCACCGGCAAAAATCGGATGATCACGAACCATTTTGAAATCATGTCCAGGATCCGAACCACCACCATGATCCGAAGAGGAATCAGAATCAACTTCCGACGAACAGTGAAGCCAATCCAGGCGAAGACGCACATCCAACCCAAAATTATCACCAACATGATAAATCATATCATTTGTCTCTATTAATTTCACAGGCACATCCACAAAAGAGTTAGGAACCAATCCTGCACCTGAATTAATCTCACTTCTAACAACCTCACCACCCAGAACAGCCTCAGAAGACCGCACCTCAACAGCAGGAAGGGAAGAAACAACATAATTCAAACCACTATGCATAACATCAGAGACAGGACCCCCAATCTCCACATCGACAGACGCAGGGACACGATCAAAGGGTGAGCCCTCTCTAACTAAAATACAATCAGCCGTCGAATTAACCTTCTCAGAAGCAGCTATGGCAACACCAGAATATATTCCCTTCACCACACCCACATTTTCAACAGAACAAACAGGTAAATCAGACAAAGTCACATTAACCGAATTACCATAATCTAAACCATAGCCCACAATAACATTATTAACCCCTAAACTATTCTCAGCATCCCTAATAACAGAATCCACTTTACCCGAACTAACATCAAAACCAGAGTCCACCAAACCAACTGGGGAAACAACACACCCAGCGACCTGACCAGCATCAACAGAAAACGTTGTAGAGGAGGGATCGATTAAAGGTAAAGGGGCAATAACGGGTTCAGAAGCTGGTGTCACCGGCGATGGAGCCGAATCCACAGATGGGCGTAAATGCGGAAATAATTTAATGCAATCCGACATTTTATGACCAACAGCTTTGCAATGTATACAAAAATTTGGCATTCCATCAAAAACAACTCGCTGGATATACCCCAGATTCTCCGGACCAAGCCAAACAGAGTCCAGGAACGATTTGGAGATGTCGATTTCTACCAGAATACACGCGACTGAAGGTCGCGAACCAACGGCCGTGGCATTATCGGTGTGAATCGGGCGACCAAAAAGCGAACCCAAACCAAAAAGGATTTTAGGAGAGGAGATGAGGACGAAGCCCCGAAAAAGAAATCCACACCGGAACAATCGGAGACTCCTCCGACATATCAAGTAGAGGATACCACTTGATCACTTTCATGAAACAACCAAAAACGAAATAGGATCGATGCGCAACAACCCTCCCATAGTCAATATCATTAGAAAGCTTAATCAACACATTCGATTGATCCAACAAAGTCACAGAGAAATCCCCCACGAGTTTAAGATTGAAAAAGAACCTACGAATCGAATCCAAAGGCGACCGTTTAAGCGGAAACTTCCCCACTAAAGCAAATTCAAAAGGTTTCGCAAGATGCAAAAACTCATCCTCCGAAAACCACAAAGCGGGCAAACCCCGAATCGTAGACACACGAAAATCCGGAAAAACCTTAGATGCATCCGAACCAGACAAAACATCTTTGAAGGATTTTGAATGCTTACCCTCAAGAAAGCCATGATCTAACCTTTTATTTGCCATAAGAAAAGAGGGGCGAGAGAGAGCCGGCGCCGGAGAAGGAGACGGCTAGGGCGAAAGCCCTAACCGAGCGAAAAACCCTAGCAGACGGGAAATTGCGGGCTAGGGTTAGGCTTTTAGATGTTTTTAATAGTATTGCAGTTAAACCCCTATTTTATTTTTATTATTTTTAACTATTTTTTAGATTAAATTTTTTTTTTCATAATTTATAAAGTATGGCTACAAAAACTTAAATGTGATTAAAATTATATTTAAGAAAATATATTTTAATATATTGGACATAAATACATATAGTTTATAGGCATTGGCTTTATCATCCATAGAATATGTACTAACTATGCCATAATTCTTTGTTCCTTCCTTCAACCTTTTCTGTTCGTCTTAAACGGCAATAAAATTAAAAAATAAAAGAAAAGCAAAAAACAATCGCTAATTTAATTCATTATTTAAATAAGAGAATCAAAATTCATTTAGAAACATATTATGAAGCAAATTAATTAAGAAATTATATATTATTTATGTATTATTGTATTTTGAATGGAATTTTTATATGCGTCAGCAAACACGAAAAAAAAAAAAAAAACATATATCGTTGTCGCAGATCCCAAAATTGGTGAAGAGTGAAGACCAGAGACTGATAAACACGTTATTCACGACATTTTTTCAACAACTCAAAATGTGGGAGGGAAGTTTTCCGGAATTACTTTGAATTCTAAGGGACTCTTAACTCTCAAACCGTCAATTTGGGATTTTATTTTTGTTTCATAGGTTGTATTTGAATCTGAAAAGAAAATGAATGACATAAAAATGTTAATCCGAATCAAAGGTTTTGTTTGAGATGACTTTCCTATTTTTTCTTAAAATAATTTTTAATCCAAAAATAAGATTTTTGTACTAAGAAATTGCTTTAAGAAGCACTAAGAAAACTGTCTCAAATGAAGCCAAAATATTTATGATAATATATTATTTAAGTTGTGATGAACTGAACCAAGATTAACGATTATGAGCACACACAACTACTCAAAAAAATTTTAAAAAAATTATTTTTCTATTAAAATAAGATAAAATAATTAAGTTATATTTTTTCATTCAACTCAAAATTATTCTTTTTTTTAAGGGATTTTTACATACCTAACACTTAAAACTATTCTATTTACTTATTTAACACCCAAACTTTACTATTTACTATTATATCATCTAAAAACTCTTGCTCACATCAAAACTACCACTCTGTAACCTTCCGTCAAATAACTCATCGCGACGAGCGTCAGCGACGTTTCCTCCGGGCGGAGACTAAGTGTGAGGGGAAAAAAAAACTTCCTCCAGCAGTTTACAAAGGCGTGGGAACACGTCGTCATCCATCGCAACGTGAAAGCAAGCAATGTGCTTCTCGACGGGAACCTGGACAGTCGGCTCGGCTACTTCGGGCTGGCGAAGCTCCAAGAGCACGGAGCCAGCTACAGTCTTGACATGATATGTTTCTACTGTTTGCAAAACAGGGGACTCGGAGCATCTCTAATGGCAAAAGTTGCCATGACGTCTCATCCTGAAGCTCTCCACTCCCTCTCCATCATTCAATTCAATGGTAGCGATGGATCTAAGAACGACAAAGATCTCCGCGTCGGCGTCGCTCTCTGTGCCCGCGCCGCCTATCATGGCCACATAGACGTGATTCGCGAGCTATTCATGGTGGCTATGAAGTGGAGGAGGCTGAATTGGCAGTTAAGATCGGGTTGCTTTACTCTCAGCCGGTTGCTGCGATGGAGATCGGCGATGCTGGGTGAACGGAGCTGAACCTGCGCGGAAGATCGAGGGAAATAGACACCGACTGAGCGAGAAAAGATTGTCACCTTGCCAGCGGAGAGAGGCGAGTTTGGAAGCGACGAAGACCGCTGCGAAGGCGCTGTGAAGGCGGAGAAAACGTGGCCGCCGCCGACGATACCCGGTGAACGAGGTCGGAGAGGGCGGAGTTGCGACGTCTGCTGTGACGGGAGCGAACGGGAACGAACAGAGTGGTTTTTTTGATTAGGTTAAAGGTTTTGAGATGGTATATAAGTAAATATGTAACTTTAGGTGTTTAATATGTAAATATGATAGTTTTAAGTGTTATACATGTAAAAACCCTTTTTTTTAAGGTCGACTTAAGATAATATGAACCCAACCCAAATCTTATACAAGTTGACGTGAACTTGAACTCGAGGTTTTAGCGTTAGGTTTTAGTAGGATTTTAGTGCGTGTCCAATATTAACACCCTACCATCAATGTATTGAATTGCTAAGAAGAAGAAGAAGAAGTTAATGTCAAGCAGCCTCTTATCATTATTGCTCGCTACTTACCAAACTCTAATAAATGACTTTTGATGCATATCATAATGATGTGTGACACATTAAACTCTCATAAAAGATAATGGTTAAGTGATGGCGGTTGGACAACGACGGTGGCTGATGGAAATCATTGGCGATAGACAAAGATCCCAAACTGTTCGGATCTCCAAGCCCTCTCTAAACTGAAGTCAATGCATTCTTCTTGTGAAGAATGAAGTTCTCTGCATAATATTTCGGGAGTTACATTTTAATAAAGTTGTCAAAATTTTCATAACACTATCAAATATTTTTTTTTATTGAATTATTTGATCATAGATCATTTATTTACATTTAAAATGTATTATTGATCTTAGAATCAAATGATCTTGAGCTCGTTATATTCGCCTCATCGAACCACTCTATTTGACTCCAAAAATATAAAATTTGGTGATGTGTTGATTGGGGGCAGATTAAAACTTCCATTATTATAGTGAAAGTAATCATCTCAACCCAGCTTGTTGTAGTTGATACTGGTAAAACTCAATGGCAAACCAATTTCGGAATAACTAAAGAATCAAGTAAGTGCAATCTATTGGGATTCGTCCCTGAACTGGCTAGAATGAATCATATAATAACTGGATAGTGCATTTGCAGAGAGGATTGACGCTAATGTGCATATCAAGCATTGGTGCAGGGGTTAAGTATCGCTGTTGGAATGACCATCCATGATGGAGTTAGCGGACACTGATGACTAAAAGAAAAGCCTTCAAAATCGGGTCATAGATTAGGTTTGGATAGAATTCGGAACTGACACGACACAAAGTGACCCAATCCAAACTTGACCCGTTTTTACTGACGGATAACTTTCTTGGATCTGAAATCGACCTGCTTCGGACTCGGGTCAACCCAACATGACCCCCGCCAACCCTTCGCCTTCTTTACTTTCGATCAAAAAAAAAAAAAAAAAAAAAAAAAAGAGCTGGAGGACGGCAGCGGCTAATGGCACTTGATGAGTTCACTTATTTTAAATTTATTTATCCAGCGGCTAGAAGTAGGACGCGACGGCGGCAGCGATCAAGTCCACTCAGCGGCACCGACCTGGCAGGCCAACACGAACAAGGCGGCGACAACGGCATTGACCAGACAGCCAGGTATGCCAGTGCAAAATGGACAGCGGTAGCGACATCGACTAGTAGCACTTGATGAGAGATCACGTGACTCGTGTCAGATGCGGTCAATCGACGAGACTGTGGCAGCGCGGATAGGATGGCACAAGTCAGCGCAGACGTGACTCATGCGTGATTTTCCCAGGTTAAACCAGGTTGAGTTAAGGTTTCAGAGTCAATCCAAACACGATCGGTTTGGGAAACTGGTTGACCCCAACCCGAGGTTTTTGAGTCCGATTCTATTCGAATTTTTAGGTCGTGTCAAATATTTAAAGAGCTCAATGCTTAGTTGCAGGAAAAAGCAATGAGACAAAGGGCTTTGATACCTTATAGAACAAAAGTATTCAGTATTGAAGAAAATAGAGTACGTATAACGAAAGGTAGAAGATAGAAGAAAAAGCTCTATGAAATTTTCATTGATTCATATTGTCTAATGTGCTGCAGCCATAAGATATTAAACAGAAAAAATTATATTGAGTTCCTCATCACAGTGTAGGCTCAATCTATTTCAAAGAATAATTAATAAATGTTTAATCCTATAAATCTGCTAACTATTAATCAACTGAAAATAACCATGAAATCCATGATTAACCTAACGACTATTTAATTACTAGTATCAGCTTGTACTAATAAACTCCTCATTAGTCAACTAATTAGACTGTCTTAACTTTCCAATGTGTACTTAATCCTTAATTATAATTTATCAACTATAATCTCATTAGTGGCTTAATTATGAAGCAATAACGAGAATCTTAAATAATTAGATTGTTTAATCGTTTGTACTCTCATTAGCTATTTTAAATAATGAGTATCTTAGATAGTCTTAATTACTCCGATTAAAAAAAGATTAAGATATGATTGTAAATTATACTATTTCAAAAGACAAATAATTTAACCTAAATGTTATGACAACCCTATGCTACTCGCTTTATTAGGATAGGATAAAGTACAGCAGGCAAGCATTCACACCGCACTATGTATGGAATAAAGTTCAACTTTTCAAATAAATTCCCACTTAGGCTTCTTTTGAAAGAGTTTGTTTACTACTTTATGATAAAAAATTTCAATTTAAAAAATTTTGTAATGAAATTTTAGTTCATAAAATAATAAAAATACCTTTTATTTAACTTGGAAATATATAGAAATTAATGGTCATTACATTTGAAAAGGGAAAATATCATATCAAGATATTTTAACATAGATTATATCATGATGAGTTAGAGATTTGTTAGATTTGTTTAAGATTAATGATATGTTTGGAATGGCTACATCATTTTATAAAATTGGCTGTGGAGAAAATAACTTTATTATCATGATTATAAAAAATAGTATTTATTAGCTAAACATCATTTTCACCAATAATTTAAATTGGTGAATTGCATCAATGTTGAAAGACAAAAAAAAAAAGTAAACAATGGAAGAAACAAATGGTCTCCATCACCTTTATAATTTGCACTTGAAAAGATCTTATCCTTTATAACTTTTCATGCCTTCACAATTATCTATTTTTTATCTGTGATCTGAATCATGCACGAAACTACGTGTAAAATACATCTCATATCGAAGGAAGTTCGATTGAAATGATAACCTTAATTGCTTCTCTACAATATTTGCTTTTTGGGGAAAACCATATTGAATGGAATTGAGCTACTTCATTCTTTTGGTGTGGGAGAGATCAACTAATTAACCTCTGTAATTTATTTTCTTATAGCTATTTATCTCTTTTTTTGTTTTGTTTTATGATTTAGAGAAATGCTCAATGACAAAGTGTAGGCTTGTATTGAGTGTGAGTTCAAGTGAAATTAACTTAGGCTTATTAAATATTTTTTTATTCCCATATAAGCGTTACTAGAGAGGAATGACTCTTTCAAATAGGCTGCGCTTATAAACTTTGTTGGAGATTAAGATAAGTTCCTAAGATATGGGGTTGACGATGAACTCATATGTTTTACAATGAACTAGAGTAAAGCTCATTGAAAAATATGTGAGCTCTCTTTGTCTATGAAGAGCATGAAGTTCTATGATTGTGACAACTATTACATTCTTGTGTACGCCTCAAGCAACAATGAATTCATTTTGTAAGTGCTTGAACTGTCAGGGTTATTTAGTCATCCATAGAAAGATCTCTAATCCATATCTCTTTGAAAGTGGCGGAAAAACAACACAAATGAGGTTCTTAGGTTTGCCGTAAGATAAACTATTTAAAATTTTAACAAAAAAAATTATTTATAAAATATCATCGAAAGGTTGACAAGTAAGAGTGAGCATAAATCAGTTCCTTTTGGGGTATAGGAACTTTTACAACTAAAAAAAAAATCTCTTTTCAAAAGGTTCATTTAGAACTATCATGTTCTAAAATTACATCCAATTTAGGTTATATTCTTTTTTTTTTCAATTTTTAATTTTGAAATGAAAGCCAAAAAATCATATTATGTTTTAGATAAAAAAAGTCATATTTATTATCCGGGCATAATCATATATGAAAGCATTTGGATGATGAGTTTTCAGAAGTAACTAACTGTTGTATTCTTTTTTTTTTTTTTTTAACATTTTGGTCATTTAAGATAAATTCACACACACAATGCAAATCCAAGACTTCTTAATTGAAAGTCTAAGCTCTCAACCAACAGACTAAAGTGAACTGTGTAACTATTGTATTCTGCACCATTGGATCAATTAAAGCTATCTATTTATATCCCTTCCTGCAGCTGAAATAAAAAACAGTCTAGAATACTTGTGCAAGTATAGTAGAAAACCAATGCCCTCATGAGTTAGATTAGGAGAATTTATCTGACCTAAATTACTAATGGGCACTATATGGGTGGGCAAAATAGAAACAAAACAACAAAGGAATGCATATTTATAATAATTAGCTAATGATTTGTGTGCATTATAAAAACCTTTTATTGATTTTTTTTTTTTTCGAGGAAAGAGTAGTTCAGTAAAAGAATATAAGTAGTAAATAATTGGAGGATTTATGTACGTATATAACACTTAGAAAATATATATTTTTATATATTTAATATTTAAAAGTTCTATTAACACACGTAATAATAAGATTTTAAATGACAATAAAATATCACTCGCATTACTTCCATCAAGGGCATCCTCTTCGATCCGTCTGATCAATATTGACTTGCCATAAATCTTTATAAATCATAGAGTGGTGAATCACATCGTAAATTTGCACACATCATATATGTAAGTCAGAGTCAAGATATCTAGACTTCCAACCAATAAGATAAGGTGATGTGTATCTATCTGGGATTAAAGTTACAACAAACATGAAATGTGACGGGAGTTCATTGATATAATTATAGTAGAATTTTGATGATTGATCTTTTCAAGAACATTAATAATATTTTTTTAACTTTAAGTGATTTTGAAAGACACAATTTAAATTTTTTTATAGTAGTTATACTCAGACAGCTAAAAATATATTAAAAAATTTCTTATATTTTATTTTTATTATCAATTTTTAATATTTTTTATGATTTTATTGACAATTATAATCTAAATTATAATAGACTAATTAAGGATTTATTTGAGATTGCTATAATGTTTTATAAAGTTGATTATAAAAATATTATAAGAAAAATTACTTCTTTATTTTACTCATAAAAATAACTTTCTATCTTAGAATTGAACAATAAAATAATAGCTAAAAGAAATTATAATTATATTTGCAAAATAAAGCAGCTAGAAAATTGCTCTAAATATATCCTAAATGGTTCATGAGAATATTATTTCTAAAAAACATTCATTTAATTCATAGATTTAACATTTTATTAGGTATAATGTCTAAAATAAATCTTTAATTCTAAAAAAAGATATAATTTCTTGATTAATTTATGTTCGTCAATTTTTCGCAATTAACCATCTTAATCATCTCAGACATGATGGACAGGACCTTTGAAAAGATTTCCATACAAATTTCTTCATCAAATTTCAAAATCATGATAACATGTCTGGACTTTGACCAGGATTATCTCCTCTTACTTTTATTTAAATATTTTTAGTTTAAATTGTGGTCACGATGAATTCAAGTTGGATGCTTGAAGTAGAAGAATCCGTCGGACTTATTGTGTGATAGAAAAGTATAAGTAAAACTTAATGTAAAATTTTATAAGATGATGATTAGACCTGTAATACTTTATGGCGCAAAATATTGACAATTAAAAAAGAAGCATAAATTTAAGTGTTGTAGAGATGAGTATATTCGGTGGATGAGCGGCTTTGAGTGTTGCATAAGATAATTTAGTCACATAAAATGTCGGCATTCCAACTACCGGATTATAAGACTCAGTTTCAAAACCACTTAATTGATATCCAAAATTTTCAAGTAATAGATCACAATTACCTGTACATTTCCTTAGATGTGATATTCTCTTCAATTATTAGGATCAAGTGAGGGCGAAGCATTTAGGTAATAAAACAAATCAGTAATAAAAGAAGCCCAAATGGACAATTGGTTGAGCACTTGCAATTCACGTTTATATGCCGGTAATGGGATGAGGAGACCTTTCAGGTAAAAAAGAGAAAATATATAAAGAAAATTAAAGCCCTTTCGGTGGAACTTTTTCTTTCTCTCTCTCTCTCTATCTCCCTTGCATTAGATGATTAAGGAGGCGACCATGCTCATGACTATAAGTCTATATAGACAAAATGTAATAATTATACAAAAAAAAAAATTGCCATTTGTAAAATTTTTAATTGTTTGGATTAAATTAATAATAATTTTTCTTCAACTTGGTGCATGCTAAGTTTTAAAGTTTATGACGAAGATGAAGGGAAGGAAAAGAAGATTCATTTTTAGATTTATCTATATCCACATTTGAAGAGAGATAATTGTAAATAATATAGTATTTTTAATCAACTATTTTTTCATGAAGGTCATGGCAAAAATTTAGATGATTTGATCACATCAATCGGCAATTTTTCGATGACCTGGTTAAGGAGAATAGATGAATTAAATCAAGACTATATTAAGAAAGACAAAGTAAGAATTGAAAATACTTGGTTAGAAAGTGTAAAAAAATGATATTTTTTAATTAATTTTAAATAAAAATATGACTATTAATATGACAGTAGAGAAAAAAATGATTCATGCAACAAACATCACATAGTGAGCTAAAAGTTTGATGTTATTGTTGTAGTCATTATCAAATATTTTCACACCAATTTTAGTACTTTTTTTCTTTCCATTTTTCTCTCCTCTCTATCTATGAAACAACCTAATCAGCACCATCAAAGAGATTACCACATACTGATACAAGTTGAATATAGAAAAGTTATTCCAATGTTCAGTAATTCTTTTATTTTAGTGGATTATGTAGCTATGCATAATGCTTTGAACTCAGGGGCAGAAACAACCTTAAATTTTAGGTAAGATAAATTTATAAAAAATAAAAAATAAAAATATTTATAAAAAAAATCAAAATAAATTCTTATATTATATTATAATTGTTAAATAAAAAAAAAAACTACAAGCTTTGCATGTCGAAGTATAAGATTAGCTGGGAGATTATTAATATCAATCTTTACACGTTATTTTCTTCTTAAATAGCGACCAATTTATTATACTCTAGAAAGAAATTTAGGATCAAGAAAGATCACCTGTCAATTAAATAAAAAAAAAAGATTAACTGTCAATTAAAAAATCACACAAAAAATAATTAATTATATTGACAAATGTACGCTATGTGCCTCTATGTTTATTGTTTTGTATAAACATTTATTTGGAGGTAGTTGGAACTTTGAAGTTTCAAGACATGATTGACCAGAAAATTAAAAAAAACATAATTAAGAAAACAAATAAACAGCTACAACTATAGTTGTCTCTATTCTGCATGTTTATTGACGTGTAAAAAAAATGTTTTTTTTTAAATAATAAATTTTATTCAGAAAAAGACACAAAAGTTACAGCTAAGATAAAAACATACAAGTCACACACCCAAGACAGCCAAAACAAGAAAAAAAACGATACACAGGGGATACTTAAACAAGGAGAAGAAGGCACAACGGCCGTCAGGCTCAACAAAGGCACAAACTACGAACCACTTCAAATTTGGGCACGGACCATCCAAAGGAGTGAAAGAGCAAAAGACCACCAAAACACAACCAACCGTCATCTCTGCTAAGAAGAATCACCACCTAAGGATGCCAACTAGCCATGGATTGGAGCGATGAGCCCGAGCCACATCATTGCCTGGAAACCGCTAGCGAGAAACGCTAGGCCAACATAAGAAATAACCCGAAAAGGTAACAAAAATCCGCAGAATAGTGAACAACGCAGCAGCCACCACACATAATTATTTTCGACTGCGTTTACCCCTACCATGAGAGGAAACAAAAACAACATGACGGTCCTTATGCAAAGCAAACTTAACAACAGGTTCATTCTCCCCACTAGCCTCCGAAGAGGAATCAGACAAGCATTGAAGCCAATCAAGTTGCAACCTAACAGCCTCCCCCGAATTGGCACCCACAAGATCAACTAAAGCCTTAGGAGATAACAAATTAATTCGGACCTCAACAAAATTGCCATAAACTTGGGCAATAGGCGTAATAGAGTGAATCAACACGGGCAGAACCCATAGACACCAGGCCAACATCAGACACATCTGCTCGATCAGGACAAAGTGCAATAGGGTTGCGAGACGAATCCGAGAACTCCACAGCCACATCAGGCCCAGCATACCTAGGCAAACAGGACGGGGCATACATAACACCCTACACAACAGGAAAAACCACAAACCAAACGACAACCTTCACTAGCACAAATCCGAGAACCCTGAACAACAGGAAAAACCCCACCACCACACCCTCAGAAACAACCATAGTAGAAACAACAACTCCCTCATCAACAGAATCCAAACCGACCACATGTAATTGGACATTGTAACTAACAACAACCAGATTATCCACAGACTCAACATTCACATTGGGATTATTTACAGAAACAGCCACATGCACATTATCAGCATCCTTCACAGCAAGCAAAATGGGATCCACATTTGTCAAATGTGCCATAGGCAGCACACAAAGAGCAGAAGCAGAAATAGGGGATTTAATAGAAATAAACTGAACATCCTCAGAGGGAGAAGAAGAAATAACTAATTCTGGAATAACCAAATCCTTTTGAGAAATCTTGCACGGAACTGAAAAATCACCCACAGGACGACAATTACTAGGAGAATGTCCATGTTTCTTGCAAGAAGAACAAAAAAGGAGGGAAATCCTCAAAAACCACTTGCTGAACATATCCAGATTTCTCAGGGCCTAACTAGACCTTATCGGGATAGGATTTAGTAACATCCAACTCAACCAAGACACGAGCTAGGGACGACCTGGAACCAATAGAGGTAACGATATCAATTTTAAGAGGTTTGCCAAAAATCAAACCCAAGCCGTGAATAATGCTGGGCTAGGAGAGAAGAGATGGGGGCGCATGTGAAGTTCTGTTTCTGCTCCAGGATCGTCCAGGCCGATCTGGGATCGTCCTGGGACGATCAGTTGAAGTTTTGCTCCAGAATTTGCCCAGATTGCTCCAGGTGATTTTCCTGTAGGGATCGGCCAGGCCGATAGGGTCATCGTCCCAGGCCGATCAGTTCATGGCACAAGTCAGAGAATAGAGGATTTTTTCGTCCAAGAAAATTAATTATCGTCCTGAAAAATCGGCCCAGGACGATAGACTTTTAGTCTGATCGGCCAGGCCGATCGTGCGATCGGCCAGGCTGATCTGAAGATTACTAAAGGGAATTCAGCTCATTTGAAGAGATAGAAAATAATTTTAAAATATCTGATTTCAGCTGAGGAGAGAGAAGGCCGAGGGGCAAATTGTAAAAGTTGATTTTCGGACGACGCGGGGCCGTTTTCGTTTGACGAGATTGTTCAAGAAATTGTTGTACGCAAGGTAAGGCACAATCCGCCTTTCTAAATTTTCAAAACCGTCGTGTTTGGCGGTATTATCTGTCCGGAATTGATTTTTGTTTGTGATTTTCGTCCGTATTTCCCGTCTGGTTAAGTTTTTACCGCGTAAGTTTCCGTATGTTGTTGACGTGCCGAGTGTGCACATTTTGATTATTTTCTGGAGATTTTTGTCCGGGTAATTTTGATTTGACGACATTTTCCGTCGACTGTATTTTTCTGTGTAGTCTAAAGTTGTCTGAGCAATAGAATTAAAGTCTTGCAATGTTGTTATCTATATTCTGTGCAAATTTGGTATTATGTGATTTTTCAGGAAAATTGTGTAAATTCAGTATACAGCCGTTGTGCTGCCCGATTTTCGTGTGATTTCTAATTTTGTCCGGATTTCTTCTGACTTAATATGCTATCTGTATATGCTATAAAAAGGGAGTTATAAGTGGCCAAGATCCTAAGAGATTCGGTTAGTGTCTTGGAAATCTGAATCTGAAATGAGCTCAATCTGAAATCTGAAATCAGTTCTGTTCCGACTCCGATGAAATCTTTTCTGGTGCTATAAGCACATCTGTCTGGTGCCGTGAGCACAAAGGGAGCCATAAGGGGTCGGAATCCATAGAGATTCTGTCACTGTCAGAGAATTTAGCTATTAATTAAATATCTGATATCTGATTTGAAAGGACTTCTGATTTATGTATATGTTCTGTAAGCAAGTCTGATTCTGATTTGATAGATGTCCGTTCTGTTCTGATTTGATCTGTTTCATTCTGATCTAAATGATTTTGATATCTGTTTGATTCTGTTCTGGTTTCTGTACGGATTTGGTTTGAAGTGTTTGGTTTTGGATTCTGAAAGTTTTGATTGGAGGTTTATCGCTTTGCTGAGCTGTTGAGCTCACCCTTGCTTTCTGGTGGTTTTCAGGTTCTGGGAAAGGGAAGGAGGTCTTGGACTAGAGTTCAGAGTCCGATCTGTAGGTATTATTTTGTACTTTTGATTTTTGTACAGACATGACTCTTCTGCTCTGTTTCTTTCTGTCTGAGCCATGGTCTGTAGTTGTATATGATTGTTTTGAGGAAAAGAAAAGAAAAAGATAGATCTTTTGTTCCGCTGCATTTGATGTTTCATAATAGCTCTGTGTGTCTGTTTGTGTTTAAAATGTTTGGAAGAATCAGTTCTGAAGCAAATTCCAAAGTCAGATCCTGGTTAGTTGGTCTGTTTTGGCCTTTTGCGACTCGATGCGAGCGGGATCCGTCCCGGGTCGGGTCGGGTCGTAACAAGCTTTAGTGGTATCAGAGCATTGGTTTTGGAATTTGGATTGTGTAAGACAGAGCTATAGGAAGTGATCTGTAGTAAGTCTGTCTGGGGTGGTTTTGGTTTGTTCGGCTTTTTATTGTGTTGTTTTTATGATAGTTTTCCGAATTTTTCTGAATTTTCTGTATGGATCAGCCAGACCCAGACATGACAGACGGTCAGAGTGCCGATCAGTCAGCACCAGTGGGGAGTACAGCCCTAGTGGCCGGTGCTGATACACTGTCTCAGTTTGCTACACTTGTTGCTCAGATGATGAGCGAGACTCAGAGCAGAGCTTCTACCATCAGATCTGATGATATTGATAGACATCTCCAGATGTTTCTGAGACTGAAACCTCTGAGGTTTGAGGGCGCTGTTGAGCCCAAAGCTGCTGAGGAGTGGTTGAGGAGATTGAAGAAGACCTTCAACGGAATGCAGTGTCCGTCAGACAGGAAGGTACCGTTGGCAGTATTTCTGTTGGATGGTGAGGCTGAGCATTGGTGGGTTGGCCAGCAGGAGGCCAGGTTTCAGGGCAGATTGAACTCTTTGATTACGTGGGAAGAGTTCACTAAGGTGTTCCGAGACTGGTTCGTTCCCCCTTCTGCACGACAGCAGATGTAGGAGAGTTTTCTGAGGCTTGTTCAGGGGAGAAGGACGGTAATGCAGTACGAGGCTGAGTTTACTGCATTAGCCAGGTATGCTCCGCAATTGGTTAGTACTTCTGCTGAGAGGTGCTACAGGTTTCTGAGGGGATTACGAGATGTTCTGAGACAGCCCCTGATACCGTTCCGCATTACTGACTTTTCTGAGCTTGTGGAACGAGCTCGTTTGATAGAAAATGACCTGATGGCTACTCAGCAGCGGTGGACTGCGAGTAGGAAGAGATTTAGAGGCGAGGCTTCAGGCAGTGGTTCCTCTGGGAAGAGGAGATTTGTAGCTGGTTCTGAATCTAGTGACTCCAGGAGGAGTGGAGGGTCGTCTGGTACTGCTACCAGTACGACGAGTTCTGGATCTATGAGTGGGGCACCTGTGTGCCAGAGTTGTGGACGCTGACATTTTGGCCAGTACTACAGGATGGCTAGTCTGTGTTTCAGATGTGGTCAGTCAGGACATCGGATTGCAGAGTGTCCTCAGGCTGGATTTGATCGGGGTTCTGAGTTCCGATCAGAGGGCTTTGTCAGACCTGCCAGTTCAGCAGGAAGACCGAGGACTGTTCCTCCACGCCATGAGGGATTTTCTGGTCGAGGTGGTGGTTCTAGTTCTGTACCACGGAGACCACCTACTGTTCAGAGGGAGCCGAGTAGTTCTGTTGCTTCAGCTCCAACTCCAGTTCAGCCACGAGTTTACAGCCTGAGTCAGCACGAGGCTCGTGATGCTCTAGATGTTGTGACAGGTACGATTTACATTTCTGATCAGCCCTGTCGTGTTTTGTTTGACTCTGGAGCTAGTCACTCTTTTCTGTCCGAACGGTGTTTTGAGGCTTTACGTTTGGATTTCATTTTACTTCCGGTTTCTCTTTCCGTGATTTTGCCGGCTGGAAGTAATTTGATTGCTCGGAAATTTTATGTTTGTGAAGTTGAGATTTCTGACAAGAAATGGAAATCAAGTCTGATTTTATTGTCAATTTCTTCTTATGATGTGATTCTGGGCATGGATTGACTGAGTCTGTATGAGGCTCAGATTGATTGTCTGAAGAAGCAAGTGAGTTTGCTTATGGCTGGAGAGAGAATTGTATTTCAGGGCTTACGAGGTGTTCTCTCCAGTCTGATTTCTGTGTTGGAGGTGAGCAGAATGTGAAAGAAGGGATGCCCAGTCTTTTTGGCTTCGGTGCGGGATCTGAACCTGGAGGTTGGTTCTGTTTCTGAGATCCCAGTGGTACAAGAGTTTGCTGATGTTTTTCCAGAGGAGTTGGTTGGTTTACCTCCGGATAGAGATGTGAAGTTCTCTATCGATATTTTTCCAGGTACCGCTCCGATATCAAAAGCTCCGTACAGGACGGCACCGAAAGAACTTTCTGAGTTGAAAGTACAACTTCAGGAGTTGGTTGATAGAGGCTTTGTCCATCCTAGTATTTCTTCTTGGGGAGCACTTGTACTGTTTGTGAAGAAGAAGGACGGGATACTTCGTATTACAAACTTGTTTGATCAGCTTTCCGGATCTTCGGTATTTTCGAAGATTGATTTACGATCCGGATACTATCAGGTGAAGGTGAAGGAAGCTGATGTGGTGAATACAGCTTTTAGTACTCGGTACGGGCACTACGAGTTCTTGGTTATGCCTTTTGGGGTAACCAATGCGCCTGCGATTTTCATGGATCTGATGAACCGAGTGTTCAGGGAGTATTTGGATCAGTTTGTGATTGTCTTCATCGACGATATTCTGATATATTCTGCTTCTGAGGACGATCATGCTAAACACTTGAGTATTATGTTGGAGACTCTGAGACGGCATCAGTTGTATGCTAAGTTCTCCAAGTGCGAATTCTGGCTGAAGAACATGTCATTTCTGGGGTATGTGGTGAGCGGAGAAGGTATTTCTGTTGATCCCCAGAAGATTCAGGCGGTTGCTGATTGGCCAAGGCCGACTACGGTATTTGAGGTACGTATTTTCTTGGGCATGGCCGGATATTACAGGAAGTTTGTGAAAGGATTTTCTCAGATTTCTACGCCGCTGACGAGACTGATGCAGAAGTCAGTACCTTTTGTTTAGACACCGGAGTGTGAAGCTAGTTTTCAGAGATTGAAGGATTGTCTGACTTCAGCTCCAGTGTTAGCACTTCCGTCAGGTACGGAAGGTTTTTAGGTGTTCAGTGATGCTTCACTGAAAGATTTGGGATGTGTGCTAATGCAGAATGGAAGGGTAATTGCTTATGCCTCTAGACAGTTGAAATCACATGAGAAGAATTACCCGACACATGATTTGGAGTTAGCCGCCGTTGTGTTTGCTTTGAAGATTTGGCGTCATTACATGTATGGCGTCAGATGTGAGATTTTCACTGATCACAAGAGCCTGAAGTACATTTTCACTCAGAAAGATCTGAACTTGAGGCAGAGAAGATGGCTCGAGTTGATCAAGGATTATGATTTGACCATTCAGTATCAGCCTGGTAAGACTAATGTGGTAGCGGATGCTTTGAGTAGGAAGTCTTCTGGATTATCAGGTTTGCAGTTTACTTTTGATAATTTCCTGATTCGTGATATGGAGTGCTTGCAGTTGGAGGTGATTTCCTCCAGTGATTCGGATTTAGCTCAGATGAGCATTCAGTCTTCTTTGGAAGCAAGGATTCAGGAAGCCCAGAAGTCAGATTCTGATTATTCGAAGTTGATTGCTCAGATTGGATCTGGTAAGACTCCTGAACTTCGAAATTCTGATTCTGATGCTATTTTCTGTAAGAACAGGTTGTGGGTACCTATGTTTGGGAATTTGAGGCAGGAGATTCTGTATGAATCTCACCATTCAGGCTACACTGTACATCCAGGTGGTAGTAAGATGTATGATGACATGAAGCTTTTGTTCTGGTGGCCTGGAATGAAAAAGGATGTAGTTGAGTTTGTGTCGAGATGCGAGGCCTGTCAGTTGGTGAATGCAGAGCATCAGCGACCAGGTGGATTGTTGCAGTCGTTGCCTATCCCTGAGTGGAAGTGGAAGGAGATAACAATGAACTTTGCGATGGGTTTTCCTCGATCTAGACAAGGGCACGACGCCATTTGGGTGGTTGTAGATCGACTGACGAAGTCCGCCCATTTTCTTTTGATCAGGCAGACCGATCCGGTAGATCGTTTGGCACAGATATATGTGAAGGAGATATTCAGATTACACGGTGTGCCTAAGGTAATTATTTCTGATCGAGATGGACGATTTACTTCCAGACTTTAGAAGGGCATTCAACAAGGCTTGGGTACGAAACTGTATTTCAGTACAGCCTTTCATTCTCAGACAGATGGACAGTCTGAGAGGACTATTCAGGTACTGGAAGATCTGTTGAGGCTTTGTGTTTTAGATTTTGGAGGAAGCTGGGAAGATCATATCCCTTTGATTGAGTTTGCTTATAACAACAGTTTTCAGTCCAGTATCGGTATGGCACCGTACGAGGCTCTGTATGGCAGGAAGTGTCGTACTCCTTTGACTCTGACTGAGGTCGGAGATAGACAGGAACTGGGTGCCACTTTCTTTGAGGAAACTGTTAAGAAGATCAGTTTGATAAAAGAAAGATTGAAAGCTGCTCAAGATCGACAGCAGAAGTATTATAATCAGAAGCACATATTTGTTGAGTTTCAGGTTGGTGACTTTGTGTATGTCAAAGTCAGCCCGATGAAGGGTGTGAGCAGATTTGGTCAGGTGAGCAAGCTTAGTCCAAGGTATGTTGGACCTTTTGAAATCCTGGAAAGGATTGAAAAATCTGCTTACAGACTGTTGCTTTCTGATTCGATGCCTGACGTGCATAACGTGTTTCACGTATCCACTTTGAGGAAGCGGGTATCTGATTCTGGGAAGAAGCTGTCAGCTGACGAGGTTGAGATTCAGGAGAATCTGGCATAAAAGGAAGAGCCAGAATTGATTTTGGCGTACGACGTCCGAAAACTACGAAGTAAACAGATTCCGATGGTTAAAGTCCAGTGGAAGCACCGTACTGCACGGGAAGCCACTTGGGAGAAGGAGTCTGACATGAGGAAGTTGTATCCGTACTTGTTTTGACTGAGTTTGGATTGGACAATGTCGAGGACGACATTTTTTCGAAGTTGGGGAGATTGTGAAGTTCTGTTTCTGCTCCAGGATCGTCCAGGCCGATCTGGGATCGTCCTGGGACGATCAGTTGAAGTTTTGCTCCAGAATTTGCCCAGATTGCTCCAGGTGATTTTCCTATAGGGATCGGCCAGGCCGATAGTGTCATCGTCCCAGGCCGATCAGTTCATGGCACAAGTCAGAGAATAGAGGATTTTTTCGTCCAAGGAAATTAATTATCGTCCTGAAAAATCGGCCTAGGACGATAGACTTTTGGTCTGATCGGCCAGGCCGATCGTGCGATCGGCCAGGCCGATCGTGCGATCGGCCAGGCCGATCTGAAGATTACTTAAGGGAATTCAACTCATTTGAAGAGAGAGAAAATAATTTTAAATATCTGATTTCAGCCGAGGAGAGAGAAGGTCGAGGGGCAAATTGGAAAAGTTGATTTTCGGACGACGCGGGGCCGTTTTTGTTCGACGAGATTGTTCGAGAAATTGTTGTACGCAAGGTAAGGCACAATCCGCCTTTCTTAATTTTCAGAACCGTCGTGTTTGACAGTATTATCTGTCCGGAATTGATTTTTGTTTGTGATTTTCGTCCGTATTTCCCGTCTGGTTCAGTTTTTACCGCGTAAGTTTCCGTATGTTGTTGACATGCCGAGTGTGCACATTTTGATTATTTTTTTGAGATTTTTGTCCGGGTAGTTTTGATTTGACGGCGTTTTCCGTCGACTGTATTTTTCTGTGTAGTCTAAAATTATCTGAGCAATAGAATTAAAGTCTTGCAATGTTGTTATCTATATTATGTGCAAATTTGGTATTCTGTGATTTTTCAGGAAAATTGTGTAAATTCAGTATACAGCCGTTGTGCTGCCCGATTTTCGTGTGATTTCTAATTATGTCCGGATTTCTTCTGACTTAATATGCTATATGTATATGCTATAAAAAGGGAGTTATAAGTGGCCCAGATCCTAAGAGATTCGGTTTGTGTCTGGGAAATCTGAATCTGAAATGAGCTCAATCTGAAATCTGAAATCAGTTCTGTTCCGGTTCCGATGAAATCTGTTCTGGTGCTATAAGCACATCTGTCTGGTGCCGTGAGCACAAAGGGAGCCATAAGGGGTTGGAATCCATAGAGATTCTGTCAGTGTCAGGGAATTTAGCTATTAATTAAATATCTGATATCTGATTTGAAAGGACTTCTGATTTCCGTATATGTTCTGTAAGCAAGTATGATTCTGATTTGATAGATGTCCGTATCTGTTCTGATTTGATCTGTTTCGTTCTGATCTGAATGATTTTGATATCTGTCTGATTCTGTTCTGGTTTCTGTACGGATTTGGTTTGAAGTGTTTGGTTTTGGATTCTGAAAGTTTTGATTGGAGGTTTATCGCTTTGCTGAGCTGTTGAGCTCACCCTTGCTTTCTGGTGGTTTTCAGGTTCTGGGAAAGGGAAGGAGGTCTTGGACTATAGTTCAGAGTCCGATCTGTAGGTATTGTTTTGTACTTTTGATTTTTGTACAGACATGGCTCTTCTGCTCTGTTTCTTTCTGTCTGAGCCATGGTCTGTAGTTGTATATGATTGTTTTGAGGAAAAGAAAATAAAAAGATAGATCTTTTGTTCCGCTGCATTTGATGTTTCATAGTAGCTCTGTGTGTCTGTTTGTGTTTAAAATGTTTGGAAGGATCAGTTCTGAAGCAAATTCCAAAGCCAGATCCTGGTTAGTTGGTCTGTTTTGGCCTGTCGCGACTCGATGCGAGCGGGATCCGTCCCGGGTCGGGTCGGGTCGTGACAGCGCATATGAGGAAAAGAAACCCAAATGGGAACAATCGGCGACCACTTGGTAAGCTTCATGTAACAATTATAGACTAAGTATGATCCATGGCAGAAAACCCGACAAGATCAAGATCGTTTTTTAGCTTGATGAGGATATGCGTCGGGTTCAACAAAGTTACCGAAAATTCCCCATTCAATTTCAGATTAAAGAAGAAACATCAGATAGAGTCCAAAGAAGGCCGCTTAGAGGGGAAAAAACTGACTAGAGAAAACTGGAACGGAGCAGCTAAAGCAGAGATTTCTTGTTCCGATATCCAAAGAGAAGGTAAACTGCGAAAAGAAGAAACCCTAAGCTCGAGAAAATTAGGTACATATGATGAGCCCACAAGGACATCTAAAAACGAACGAGAGGAAGATGAACCCTCTAAAAAACCAAGGTCGCAGAGCTTCGGAGGCATGCCGACAAACGCCGGAAAAATCCAAAGATTAAAACAACAAAATCTAGTTCCAAAGCACAATCAGAGAGGAAGGAAAACTTCCCTGAAGGAACGGAGGATGTTGGCGCCACCACGGCAAGTGATCCCAACCAAAAGAAGACGCCGGAGAGAGCTAGGGAAAAGCCCTAGCAGAGCGGGCTGAGTGAGCGAAAAAAAGCTTAGTAAAAAAAAAAAAGAAACTGTATGTTCATGAACAACAGCCTGTGTTTTATTTAGTAAATATTTATGTTTGATCCTTCGAGCTTTGTAACATCTATTCTTGCATGATATTTATGAAAGCAAGCCTTGAGATGGAGAAGCGAGTTCCTTAGATTGAAGTGGCTGTGAATCAAGGACGAATCCAATTAATGAAGATTAATCGGGGTCTTGCGCACTAAGCGAGTGGCCTTAATTAGGAAAGCTAGTATAGGTGAGCTGGTTTTATTAAGGCAAGTGATCATGTTAATTTGGATTGGTCTGGTGACTCATTTGGAGGAATTCATCGAGAATGATTTCACCCTTTCTCCAATTTGATTAGGGAAGTATGCATGTTATGCTTTCCATATGAGAGAATGACCACTTGCCCATAGGTTGTAAAAATTATTCTGTGTGAACACTGGACGGCCCGGAAGCCAATCATAACACGCCACATCACCCGACACCCAGCAGTACGCAACATCGGTATCGAACAAAAAAGTGACGTAGGACAGCGTCCAATGTCCTCACAGAATAATTTATCCTGAGGAAGATGCCAACTACTGCTTTCAGAATTACGCTTTCTCCGAGTGCCATTTTGATCACGTCATTTCCTTAGGTGGGCTCATTGATAAAAGCCTATAAAATACATACAAGTTACATGAACATATATGAATATATATTTGATAATTAAAGTTGAATGCTCCAACAGTTTAACCCTTGAAATGAATATTATTTTATCAAATTGCGTTAATTTGCATTAACTTCCTAAATCAAATCCTTAAAAATCAAATGTTAAAATTAAGTTTAATCAAGACTATTCTTAAAATAGAATTACAGAGAAGAGCTTGCTCTTTTGAAGATAAACAGACTAAACATCATCTAAGAAGGCTTTCTTATTGCTTCTTAAAGCAACTTTTTAATATAAAAATTTTATTTTTTATACTAAAAATTATTTTAAGGCTTCGATTGAGATGACTATTTTACTGCTTCTTCAAGCTAATTTTTAGTACAAAAATTAAAATTTTTGTATTAGAAAATTGCTTTAAAAAGCACTAAGAAAGTTGTCCCAAACAAAGCCTAAAAAACAGTAAAAACACTATCCCAAAGGAAGCCTAAATCTATAAGCTCCTTTTAAAGGACCTCAAAGAAACATTTACCATGTAATGAAATCATGTGGAGTTTATTATTATCTCTCCACGCAATACATTCTCCTTTGAAAAAGCTCCCTCAAAGCCCACAAAATGTCTTAACAGCAAAATTTTCATTTCTTACTTTTTCTTCTTTTAATATATGCAAGTTTATTATAGATGTATGCTCCCTATAAAATAAATGTGTTTTTTTTTTTAAGATGAAAATGTAATTGACATCCACATATTGATAAGAAACATAAACTAAGAATTCGTTTTGAACAACTTTCTTACTACTTTACTTTTCAGATCGCATTCATTATTTTATTTCACCATTACTTTTCGTAGCTTTCAAAAAAAATTTATGCCGGAACGCTACTTTCTATAATAACTTTCAAACAAGTTATTTTTTACACAGTAACCTTATAACCACATTTGTAAAAAATTACAGCATCTCAAATGAACCCAAAGTTTTCCTAAATGAAACAAAATAATATACATAGCGATATTTCTTCAGTCAATTTCTTCTCTACCAACTAAATGGGTGTAAACTGTAAAGCAGTTTCACTTAAATTCCTTTATCATTTTTGCTTTTCCACGTCCATTTCCTTGCATATTTCTTTATCTTCCAATTCCAATTCCTTCAGAAAATTGACTATGTAATTGCTTAAGAGTCACGAAACAGAACAATACAACCTCTTGCAGAGATAGTTACAGTATTATAAGTGCAAAATTCTCCCCAACAAGCGAGATTCAGATTTTCAAATTTGAACAAAAAATAATAGTGATAACTGTGAAGAAGTGGCAGTAAATAGAATGAAAATCCATCAAACATTCACAAAAATTGTCTTGAACAACATCAAGATTAGGACAAGGAAATAATAAGCATGGTATGAGCCCTCTAAAATCTCTCAATAGAGGCAACTTCAAGCAGCCCAATGGCTGAGAAATTGCCTGCTACAACAGGCTGAAAAGTTCAAATTTTGGCGTAGTCAGGAGGCTGAGTAGTAATGGAGCCTACGACTCCAACTAATAAATAGAACAAATAACCCAAATCGTCTAATAAAGCAGCTGGACAGTATAAAATTGGCATTGCCTTTACATGAAAACGACACCAAGACCTAATCAGATTTTATTATTATTTTGTTTTTAATTTTGAAAAAGAGTTCTAAGGGCCAACAGTACAGGCTATCTCCATTGTTCAAGATATATTTTGTTTTACGATGGATAAGAAATTAAAATAAATTGTGGCGAAGAAAATTAGTATGAGCTTTAAGAGTCCAAACTAGTATAACCTAATAGAAACGGTTGGTAGATTTAAGTAAAGATTAAGGCTACGTTTATGACGGCTTTCTTACTGTCTCTTAAAACAATTTTTTAGTAAAAAATTAAAAATATTAAAAGTTTTGTAATAGAAATCTTCATTTGGGACGACTTTTTTACTGTTTCTTGAAGCAACTTTTTAGTATAAAATATAAATATTAAAAAATTTGTAATAGAAAGTTTAAGAAATAATAAGAAAGTCATCCCGAATGAAACTTAAGTCAGCAGACTTTAAATTTATGCATGTTCTTTAAATGCCAATGCAAATTTGTGGCATCCCATATGGACCAAGCAAAGAACTGGTATTTCTTAGAAGTTTCAGAAGGTTTGGCATAAACAGGCTTAGAAAGAATCCTCCTCTCCATCAAATAGCAAAAGAAAAAGTACACAATTCGACCTTTAACATTAGCAATTAAAATTTTAACAACGGCATGATTTTGAATGCATGAAGATGCAAGAATGACATTTTCTACATGACTTCAAGCATCAACACAATGAGAGCAATTGTAGACTCAAATCCTGACTTATACACGTAGCATGGAAGTATGAAATAGATAAGTGAGAATGAGAAAAGAATTTTACAATCAATGAGCAAATTTCCTAATCTAATTTGGATTCTATCATTCTATGTTTTTGTATGAAATAGATAAGTGAGAATGAGAAAAAAAAACTGCATGTTTTTCATAAGTTTCTTATTTTGTTTTGTTTGGGGTGGCTCGGATGGAGTTAACGCTAGACTCTTTAGGATGTTAAATTTTCTATAAAAGTTAAAATTTTCTTAAACAAGAAAAAAATAAGCATAGGATTTAAAATCAACCAATTTTCAAAATAAATGCATGACCCCTTGTGGGTTACTTTTAAAATGATGATTAATATTTCAAGCCTTGTTCACTTCATAGTAACTATTGACCCGTTCTGATTGACCCTACCCATGCATGCATAACTTTGAGGCAAATCACATAGATTTTCTTTTATAACATAGATGGATAGTTCACTTTGCATCATGGTTTAAAATTGCGCAATATGAGGCTCGCCTTGAGGCATGCCTTTGCGCAATTCCAGTAAAAAACGCCTCGATGCTTACACATCGAGTTTTTTTTATGAGGCTTGCGCCTCAACTTGGTTGAGGCCCGCCTCGCCTTGCTGGCATGAGGCTTACGCCTCACACTATATATATTAAAACTTACATAAATCTTGAAGTAAATGCTCGATATTGGACACTATAGGAGAGGAGGAAGGGGAGAGAGCAGTTCATCATAATGATGATTCAAATGAAGAACCCCTTAGTGATGATAGTGCTGATGACTTATGAGTTCTTATGTGATATGTTATTGCTATTTATTTTTGTAAATTCGAATTATATGTTAATGAAAAGAATATTAGGATTTGGGAAAGATAGAATTTTGAGTTGAACTATATTTCATATTATTGAGATATTTTGATTTCACTTCATATCTTATGCTTTTTTATGTTTTATATTATTCACTCATTAGTATATAAAAAATTTATCATTTTATGTTTACGCAATCTTTTGATTTTGAGGCTTACGCCTCAAATCGCCTTGAGGCTTACGCCTCGCCTCACGAATGAAAAACGCCTCAATACCCGAATACGCAATTTTAAACATTGCTTTGCATAGCATAGTACCATTCATGATTAGGTTTGATACTCATTTCTCTCATTTGCCTCCCACTACTCTTGCATTTGCATAAGACTAGAATGCATGGATTTGATACACTAGGTGAAGTTTAGCTGGTACCCCTTTCGAAGCAGGGTGATAAATCTAGGTTAGGGCTACAAGGTGGGATTTGGGTTATGAGTCCCTATAATATATGCAAGTTTATCATAGATATGTGATCCCTATAAAATAAATGTATTTTTTTTTAAGATGAAAAATGTAATTGACATCCACATATTGATAAGAAACATAAAGTAAGAATTCATTTTAAATAACTTTCTTACTATTTTACTTTTCAGATTGTATTCATTATTTTATTTGGCAACTACTTTTCGTAGCTTCAAAAAAAAATTTATGCTAGAACACTATTTTCTATAATAACTTTCAAACAAGTTATTTTTTACACGGTAACTTTATAATCCAATTTATAAAAAATTGCAGCATCTCAAATGAGCCCTAAAGTTTTCCTCAATGAAACAAAATAATATATATAGCGATATTTCTTCAGTCAATTTCTTCTCTACCAACAAAATGGGTGTAAACTGTAAAGCAGTTTCACTTAAATTCCTTTATCATTTTTGCTTTTCCACGTCCATTTCCTTACATATTTCTTTATCTTCCAATTCCAATTCCTTCAGAAAATTGACTATGTAATTGCTTAAGAGTCACTAAAGAGAACAATACAACCTCTTGTAGAGATAGTTACAGTATTATAAGTGCAAAATTCTCCCCAACAAGCGAGATTCAGACTTTCAAATTTGAACAAAAATTAATAGTGATAACTGTGAAGAAGTGGCAGTAAATAGAATGAAAATCCATCAAACATTCACAAAAATTGTCTTGAACAACATCAAGATTAGGACAAGGAAATAATAAGCATGGTATGAGCCCTCTAAAATCTCTCAATAGAGGAAACTTCAAGCAGTTCAATGGCTGAGAAATTGCCTGCTACAACAGGCTGAAAAGTTCAAATTTTGGCGTAGTCAGGAGGCTGAGTAGTAATGGAGCCTACGACTCCAACTAATAAATAGAACAAATAACCCAAATCGTCTAATAAAGCAGCTGGAACAGTATAAAATTGGCATTGCCTTTACATGAAAACGAGACTAAGACCTAATAAGATTTTATTATTATTTTGTTTTTAATTTTGAAAAAGAGTTCTAAGGGCCAACAGTACAGGTTATCTCCAGTGTTCAAGATATACTTTTTTTGCCAGTTAGTTTTACGATGAATAAGAAATTAAAATAAATTGTAGCGAAGAATTTAGTATGAGCTTTAAGAGTCCAAACTAGTATAATCTAACAGAAACGGTTTGTTGATTTAAGTAAAAATTAAGGCTACGTTTAGGACGGCTTTCTTACTGTCTCTTAAAACAATTTTCTAGTAAAAAATTAAAAATATTAAAAAATTTGTAATAAAAATCTTCGTTTGGGACGGCTTTTTTATTGTTTCTTAAAGTAACTTTTTAGTATAAATATTAAAAACTTTGTAATATAAAGTTTAAGAAATAATAAGAAAACCATCCCGAATGAAACTCAAGTCAGCAGACTTTAAATGTATGCATGTTATTTAAATGCCAATGCAAATTTGTGGCATCCCATATGGACCAAGCAAAGAACTGGTATTTCTTAGAAGTTTCAGAAGGTTTGGCATAAACAGGCTTAAAAAAAAATCCTCATCTCCATCAAATAGCTAAAGAAAAAGTACAAAATTCGACCTTTAACAATAGCAATTAAAATTTTAACTAGGGTATGATTTTGAATGCATGGAGATGCAAGAATGACATGTTGTACATGACTTCACGCATCAACACAATGAGAGCAACTGTGGACTCAAATCCTGACTTACACACGTAGCATGGAAGTATGAAATAGATAAGTGAGAATGAGAAAAGAATTTTACAATCAATGAGCAAATTTCCTAATCTAATTTGGATTCTATCATTCTATTTTTTGTATGAAATAGATAAGTTTGAATGAGAAAAGAAACCGCATGTTTTTCATAAGTTTCTTACTTTGTTTTGTTTGGGGGTGGCTCGGATGGAGTTAACGCTAGTAGACTCTTTAGGATGTTAAATTTTCTACAAAGTTAAAATTTTCTTAAACAAGAAAAAAATAAGCATAGGATTTAAAATCAACCAATTTTCAAAATTAATGCATGACCCCTTGTGGGTCACTTTTAAAATGATGATTAATATTTCAAGCCTTGTTCACTTCATAGTGACTATTGACCCGTTCTGATTGGCCCTACCCATGCATGCATAACTTTGAGGCAAATCACATAGATTTTCTTTTATAACATAGATGGATAATTCACTTTGCATAGCATAGTACCATTCATGGTTAGGTTTGATACTCATTTCTCTCATTTGCCTCCCACCACTCTTGCATTTGCATAAGACTAGATTGCAAAGATTTGATACACTAGGTGAAGTTTAGCTGGTACCCCTTTCGAAGCAGGGTGATAAATCTAGGTTAGGGCTACATGGTGGGATTTGGGTTATGAGTTCTCTTACGATGTCTTGCATTAGTTAGATCGTGGGAGTTAGTACTTGGTGTATAGTGCATCCTTTTGTAAATCTTAGGGTCAAAGGCTGACAATCTATGTATATTGTTGAATGTCTTATTGTTGGGTAAGCTCACAATTCTTCGGTGGCCATAAATCCCACATATCCACGTCACATGAATGAAGTCGCCTCCGTCTGTCTCCTACGCATGCATGGCATGGATATCTCCTTCCCATATTTCCTGTCTTTGGATTGGTTGAGTTCTTATATGATCCTCGCATGTTGAATGGCCTAATTGAACATATATTCCTTTGGATTATGAGAGTCTAGATACCCCATTATATGCCAACCCACAAAGGGAATAATACAGCGTCCCTAATCAAAAGTTTTCTTAGGTAGAGACCTAAGATGTAATTAATCATGAGGGCTTATGCCCGTGGAAAACCGACACCCATATCAAATAAACATCATTCAAGTTAATGTATCAAATAGGAAAAATCTCGTATTATCGAGTCATATATATTATTACCCATCGAGGTGTGTAGGTGAAAACTACTATTCTCCATGGTTAATCGTATATATGATCTTATTTGCTCTCCCATTGTCCTGTTTGCGTAGAGTGTGAAGGCATATGACCGTTTTATCACATGAGATAGTGTGATCGTGCCCTTTGCATTCTAAACCCCTGCTTATAGCATCCTTTAGGAGATCCACAATGATAATGAGCAAATATCAAAGAGATCAACAAAGTGAAGCAAAAGTTATCAAAGGAGTTTATCATGTCAGGGATTTGAATTACTTGTGACAAATTAGTTGGTAAGTGATAGGAAATACTTGAGTTCGCAAGAATCCCCAAGGGAAGTGCTTGAGTTCGTAAGCAAACCTATCACTAATTGGTGAAAACAGTGAGAATAATGCAAAATCTAGGCGGAAAAATGATAGAAAATACTTGAGTTCGCAAGAATCCCAAAGGGAAATACTTGAGTTCGCAAGCAAACCTATCACTAATTGGTGAAAACAACGAGAATAATGCAAAATCTGGGTGGAAATACAACCCCCAAACGATGGATTGCAATGAGAAACAAGCCAAACAAAGACAAAGCAAGATATAAGTGATCCTCAATTCGAGAGGAGGATTGTTCTCTCCCAAATCTCTAGAAAAGCAATCTAGAGCCCAAACACCAAGGAACTCGAGAGAACACAAATATTCAAGCATGAGAAAAACTCCCTCCAACCAGCCCCCTTACTAATACAATTCATTTCCTAATTTCAAACATCTCACATTCAAATTTTCCCTCTCAAACTAGCCTCCCAAAACCCCTTCTCCCCATTGCTCCAAATGGGTGGCAACATTAAAGGGGGCGAACCCCACCAGTCCGCCTTTTGTAAATCTGAATAGGCCTAACAGTAAGTTGATATTGCCTCAGGCTTATTATACTTGAGAAGTATTAAGTATGGTCAATATGTTTAAGGTGAAATTTATAAGTACCTCTATGAAAGTGGGAGACAATATTCATGGATTCAGTTCTTTATGCTTCAATAGATGGCATGATAATCTATGCCATAATATGCAATAGACATTATATCAATCATGCAGTAGGAGCCATCAATAGATATACATCAAATTCAAGAAAGGCATGTGATATGAAACATATGCAGAAATTGATGGCTGAAATTGAAATTTCATTAAAGAATAATCTTTTGGCCAAAACTCCTAAATAGCCTTTAGATTAATAAAATACGGAAGAAGACAAACAAGATATAATAAATCTTATATTAGAGAGGAAGATTAGGCTCTCACAAAGCTCTAGACGCCACTAGAGCCCAAACAAGAACTAAGAATCAGAAAATTTCAGCAAAAACAGAGATGAAAACATAACTCTAGCCACCAAAAGATACTTAAGCATACAATCATTAGGTAAATCTCAAAACAACCCCTTTTATTTGAATTTTAAATTCCCCTTTAATTCCCCTAATTAAGCTTGTGAACCCCATTATCAAGGAGCAACAGAGATGGGGGGGCAGAACTTCCCATGTCCCGCCTCTTGTAAATCTAGACCAGTCTATCAATATTCTCCTCCAAAAGAACCGCCTTGTGCTCATAGTGGAAGGAGGGAAACTAATGTTTAACCCTCTCATATGGCTCCCAAGTGGCATCCTAGTTAGGTAAGTTCTTCCACTTAATCAACACTTCTTTGAGAGGCCGAGTGGTACGAAGTGTTGTAACAACATTCTGCCCAAACCAGCCACTTGACCCATACCCTAGATGTTTATGAAGCAAAATACTGCAGGTATGTCTCCAAGCTCCTGCTCACCACTTTTGTCTACCCGTCTATCTGGGGGTGGTAAGCAGCGCTCCTCTTCAGCAATGTCCCTTATAGCTTGAATAGCTCCCTTCAAAAATATTGAGGAATACATTATCTTTATCTGATACTATAGATTATGGTATCCATGTAGCCCGACCACCTCCCTGATGAATGTAGCCACTACTCTACTGGCATCAGGCGCGTAAGATGTGTATCACCGAGCTCTTCAGCCCTCGAAGTTCGACTTCTGTGAGCTCATTCGCTTCGCCAAGCTACGTGGGCTTCTCCGCCGCCTCTTCAACGTCGCTGGCAAGCACCTCCTCCTTAAGGACCACCTCACTACTCTCAGCCTCAACATCCTCCGACTCCGTCCCTGCTCCTTTTTCTTTGTACCGAAGGAGAATGATGCAGAGCATCTTAGCTGCTAAAATGTTCCTTAGGATATTTGATTTAGTTTATTATAATTTTGTACATGTTTCTAGAACCTTCTAGGTTTCTTTTGCTAGCTTATAAGTATAACAATTGTAAACTTCCTAAATGATTTTTTTTGGAAATCCAACAGTTTCTGCAGTTTTGATCCCTAAGAGCTCTTTGGTTCTTATTTGCTCATGTTTCTTCAATGACTCCCCGCATCAATTTCTCTCCTTATGAATTGCCTAGTTTCCTAAATTATTTAGGTTTCATTTGTGTATGAATGCCCATAGAATGAATAAATAATCAAGCCTTCTAGTCACTTCTCTTTTTCTTTGTAAGAACCATACTTCGTGCATAATTAATGTTAATGATAATGCCCCTTTTTAGATTCCAACTCTTATAAGGAAGGATAATTCTTCTAAAAATAAAAAATGTTAATAATGAGAGTACATTTATATATGAAAAACATCTGGATTATGTTATTGCTCAAATTTTGAAAATGATCTCTGATAAAGATCTTGATAAAAATTCATAAAGAAGAATCAGCTTGTCCTTTCTTGGATTAAGCCATTCCTCAAGATGAAATGCTAGCTTCAAACATTATTGCATCTAAAGGTGAGGATATAATGATTGAGCCAAATGTTGATGTTGGAAGTTACAATCTTATTTATCAACCAAGGCAAGAAGGGTCTAACAACATCTTTGCACTCTTCAGTGGGAGGTTTGCCATTCACATTCTAATTAAAGGCAGGGGAATAGAATTCTGAAAATACTTTCAATTCAAAGAAATAAAGATTCATATTGTGATGAACCTATTGTCAAAAGATTCTAAACTATATTATTTAAATATGGGAGAAACTTCAAAAGTTTATCTTTCCTCTCCCAGGTTCACTAGATATCAAACTAGATCAAAAATACACCTAATAATTATGCCACTTCGCATTTGCAAAGAAGTCTAAACTCCCGGTGAGTTATTGCTCAAGTCTTGGATCCCTTAGTTGTCTACAATTTTAAAGCTCAACTTCAGGTTTGGATAAGTTGTTCAATATGATGGGTGGATGTTATACACTAAAAGTGTTGGTTTATTTTATGGGCACCATCACATTTTGATGTTGGCATCTCCATACTTTACCTCCTAACATGCTACTTTGAGTGTTGTTCCAAATTGATGTATATTTCTATGTCAATTGTATTTCATTTCTCTTTCATTTTTGTTGGCCATATACTTAAATCAAATTATATAGATACTTGGTTTGATCCCTATGATCCGCAAAGTAAGCCGGAAGCAGTCTTTATGAATACAAAAGATTCAACCACTTTGTAATTTTTATTTTCATTTTATGATCGGAAGTTATTGACTTAAAAAAAAAAAACTACACACAATCCCTGCCATAGATGGTAATTTCAACTTTTCCTACAACTTGCTCATTTACTAAGCCCAAATCACTACAAAAAACAAACGTATTATATCAAAAATAGTTCATTTTAAATATTTATGTCATTCTAGCGAACTTGAAGTTAAAAACACACTGCTATTTCCTCTTTTCTAATTCTTAGATATTGATAGCAAAAATGATGAATGTACAACAACTACCAGCATTACATTTCCTAAAGCTTACTGGAAAAGATTGAACTCACTGAGGGGCCTTTCTTTTAGACTTGAATGGAAACCCACCAGGCGGCGATGGAGAAAACTCTAGAGGAAGATGTGGGAGCTCAGACTGTCCTGTGAGCATCTCTACAATCTCCTTAATGGATGGACGGCGAGAAGGCAACCTCTGAATGCAAAGGAGGGCTACAGTTATGCATAGAAGCGCTTGCTCTCTGTCAACCGCTTGCAAAGAGGGATCGATGAGATCAAGGAGCCTCCCAACATGTGCAAGCTGCCTTGCCCAAGAGATCAGATTAGCTCGTTCGAACTCCGACATGGGAGATGCGGTGACCTGCAGTGGCCGCCGGCCAGAGACGATAACTAATAGAAGCACACCAAAGCTATAAATGTCACACTTTTCCGACAGAGGCCCTCCTCCACCATACTCAGGGGCAACATAGCAGATAGTGCCTCTCATGCTGGGTGTGCTGCTCACCGTGCAGCTCTTTGGAATGTCCCCGACCACACAATCTCGGCTGCCCCGCTTACTGATGCGATCAAACCATTGATCATTGCTTGTCTGGCTGCTTCTGCTAAAGCTCTTCTTCCTCGTTCTTTTCGTCCTCCCTTGCGAAGAGTGATGCTGCTCCGCTTCATTCTGCCACCATTGGCGCTCGACTGTTTCGATGTTGCTTTTGGATTTGATGATGGTTTTTCGGTTACTTTTGTTGGTGAGCTCCTCACAGAACTCCTCTCGCCACCACTCCCGTGCCGGCCGGCTTTTCTTCTTCGTCCTCTCCTCGTCTAATGAAGCCCACCATTCCAGTTTTCTTTGCTGCTTCTTCCTGTCCGTTCTTCCATTTACGCGAGGCAGGCAATCCTCAGCGGAGACGGCAGATGTGGATGCAGTAATCCATTCGCTTTTTGGTCGTTCCTTTTTAATTTCCGAGCGGATCCACTCCATCACGTAATCCTTGACGCTGCCCCCGGGTTCGGGATTCCCTGCGCCGCCGTCCTGCCTCCACCACCAATCTTTCCCTACACCATTACCAGTGCCTGCAGCGGGGACGGCCTTCCGGCGGCCGCTCCTTCTGCTGGTGGAGACCACCGTTTCAATCCCGCTGTCCACGCTTGCCCTATCAAAACCCCCAACTTCCGAGTTGGAGGCGACGTCGAGGGGCACCAAGGTCTCCGTCGGCGAAGCTATGAGCTCTGCCTCTGAAACCCTAATAGCAAAAGTATCGTTTTCCTCCTGACATCTCTCATCTAAGCCTATGGTCGTCGTGCTTTCGGCGGTTTCTCCCATCGCCGACGCATCATCGTCGCCTCCACCGACATTAATATCTGGCTGCCAGTTCTCATCTTTCGCCCAAATTTTTTGCGAAGATTTCTGTTCGATCTCCCCTCCTTGGGCTTCCTCCTCGCTCAGATTTTGATCGCCGTCGGGGGCCGGCGAGTTGATGCGGGCAAGACCGAAGTCGGCAATTTTGGCCGAGAGGCGTGAATCGAGGAGGATGTTGCTCGGCTTGATGTCTCCATGGATCACCGGTGGATCGCAGATCACGTGCAGGAAATGAAGCCCGCGGGCGATGTCGACAACAACGGAGAACCGCCGCCGCCAGTCCATGAGCTCCAGACACCGCCGGTCAAGCAGCGCATCTTGCAAACTACCGTTGTGCATAAGCTCGTAGACAAGTAATAACCTCCGCAACGGCAATGACTCGCCACCGTCATCCATAGCCTCTAAGTCCACCGCTTTCCGCCGCTTACCCCACCAATCGCATCTCTTCTCATAGCTACAAAATCCGAAAGGCACGACGACCCAGCCGCGATCTGGGGAGGATCCCATGGTGAGGATCTTGGCGGCGAGAGCGAGCTCGTTCTGGAACTCACGCTCCCCTTGGAGGAACTCGGAGTCCATGAGTTTGACGGCGACGTGTTGGCCAGAGGGGAGTGTGCCGCTGTATACAGGGCCGAAGCCACCTTGGCCGAGCTTGTGGGAAGGGGAAAAGGAGGACGTGGCACGGCGAAGCAGGGAGAAAGAGAAGCGGCGTAGAAGGCTGGAAGGTGGCCTCAGATCGGAAGGCACGGTGGCTACGGCGCGACCACGGGATAATCGCCGGTAAAGTATCACAGCAAGAGTAGCCGCGGCGGCGGCGGCGATGGTGGCAGCAAGGGCCGTTGCAACCAACACCGGCGTCGATAACTGGTGCGTTCGGTTGTGTCTAGGATGAGTTGTCGCCAGAAGTTTCGCCGCCGTTCCCTGAGACGGCTGCGGGGAAAACATTGAGGCGTCCGTTGGACCGTTGCAAAGGTAAAAGGACAAGAAGAGAAAGTGAGCTCCTTTTTGAGTTCGTACGTTTTTTTTCTTCTTCTTCCGTGGAGCTCCGATTGGAAAGGCTAGTTACTCACCGCGGAGAGCATGGACGGCAAAAGTGGAACCTTTATTAGTTTATTTGTTCCTGTAAGACCAAAAAGTTTTTCTTACATTAAATGTAGTAATTAATAATAAGGCTCTGGTTTGTTGAGAGATGAACATGTGCTCTTCGCTATCTGCTGAATTCTTGACTGAGAAGAAAATAGTACAACAAAACCAAGCTGCTGTGTTCACATTTTTCAGTTTTCGATCAGCAATGAGAGTTTTATATGGTTTTTTTTACTGATTTTGAAATTTTCAAATTTGCTTGCAGCTTCCACCAAAATATAACAGTTACAGTGAAAACTCAATTATTTTGATTGAAATATGCATCTCAAATCTCTCTCACACACATATATATATATAATCTCAAATCATATACATTAAAATATTTTACTATTTATTCTCCCAACACATATACGATAGTCAGCAGATTAGCACAATCGGTAATCAATAAATAGCCTGTAACTATAAAATAATAAAAGAAAATACAAAAAAAAATCAAAAAAAAATCTTGAAGATCTCTGATAACCGCAATCCATCTAGTCCGAATCCATTTCCTCACCTCAAATCATGGAAATCAACAAAATGGTCTAAAAAGTTCAATAGTAACTCAAATTCACTAAAGCTTCTAATGAAAGGCCTAAAGAACTAATATGTATGCTTAGTTCAGTCAATATAGACAATAGCATTCAATCTAATCAATGATCATTTATTATTCATAAGGTGTAAGGCTCATTGAGACATGATCAATAACAAAAGCAAGAAATTTTCAATGAATCAATAGTCAATATAGGAATCAATAAATCCATAAAGTAATTTTACTAAGATCATTCATAAATCAAAAAAAGAAATTATAACTACAAGTGTCAATATATCAATCTTATCTATTTTATCTATTATCAATCATATGTATCATATGCAGTATATATACCAATTATAATACATATATCAATGTATTTATGCACATTACGATTCTATATATCAATACTATTAATACATATATGATTTATTATACGAGTCAGCAAGAAATGACATCCAATTGATAATCAGTCATATCCATTATAATTATCATTTATCAGTAAATCAATTATTATTATAGGTGACTTTCATTAAATCAATAAAGAGTCATCACTCTCTGCACGTTGGTATAATTAGTCACCAATTACAAGTATTTTCTATATTAGATTGAGTCATAGGGCTCTTGTGTATAAAAATATCTTAGGAGCGCTGCCTTCTCTTCTTCTAAGTAAGAAAAAGGAAGTCTTTGGGATGCTGGGTTATGAGTAATGCAGTGTTGTGTCATTTGTATTATGGTATGTATAGGGTCATTAAGAGCGTTACAATGATGGCTATCTAGAAGTTGTGACACCAAACTCTATATATTCTGCGTTAATAGAATTCCTCAGGAGAGCTATAATGTTGGCCCTTCAAGCACCGCAGTGCTGTGATTATAATTTTATAAATAGAGAACTTTCACCGACTATTTATAATCATACGGAGTTTTAAGCATTTAGATATGTATCTAGATTCTAATAGAAGTTGTTATAGAATGATAAAAGCCCCGAAATATTATTGTAAATGTTATTTGTAAATAGTTTTATAATTTAGTCATTGTTAAAATGTCTATGTAAATTTATCCCAAATTTCTAACTTCTCAGTTAGAAATGTATGACTACTGTATTTGATTCTATTTATATTTGTTAAAAGAGTGATATTTTTTGTATTTGTGTTGAATCTATGTGAAAGATAAAATACTAGTGACTGTTTATTGATGCCTATGTGCATCCAAGTGGAGGTATAAGGGCATGAATTCTAAATGAATAAATGGTGTTATGCACTAGGAGTCATAAGAGCTTGATATAATGTGCTATGCACTGGGAGTTTTAAGTGTCTATTACTAATGTACTATGCATATAATGAGTTATAAGAATTTGATTTTGCATTTGTTTTATATTAGTGAAATGTTGGGAGGTATAAAAGCATGAGGGACTAACTTATATGATGGGCTTAGAGATTGAATATGCTGTGTTATTTCTATTACTTATGAATGTGTATTATTTATGTTATCTGAATGAATTATTATGTTTACACTGTTCTGAACCTTTTGTTGAAAGTTCTGTATGGATAGTATGTCTTTATGCTCCCATAATTATAGATTAATTTACTTATTTACTTTTTTGTTTGTTATTAAGAATTTAGGTATTTTTTGTGTAGTCTACTAAGTTGTGGTTTGCTCATACCTACTTTTTTATATGTATTAATTTCAGGATAGGGGAAGAGAAAGGAGTAGAATGAGTAGGTAGATCGATGTTACAGATTCCTAGTGGTTAGTTATGCCTTTATGTTAGTAGATTCATGTGACAATTATGATGTATATATGATGATGATGTATGATAATTCTATACTATAATTGTTGCCTATATGAATATTTTGTCAATAAAACTTTTTGTAAATGAATGAAAATTTGATAACATGTTTATTGTGTTTTAAATTGTAGTTTAATGACTTTGTGTTCTGAAAATAAACGAAAATGGAAATAAGATTTTTTTCCAAATAGAGCTTAGGACATAAACTATTGCGATCCGACACAATGTGACCCATTCGGTATACGAGTTATGCTGAGTTCGATTGTGACATGTGGGCTCAAGTGATGACAAACATGATGAAGGTTATCGTGGGGACGATGATGACGAGGTTGATAGCGAGCACGAGGACATAGACGATGGCGAAAGTGGGTGCATAAATGTCTATGATGATGGGGAATGTCAACCAAAGGTGGTGCGATAGAAAAGTTATTGTGTTCGGACAACGGTATCGAGCGGTACTGATCGGTAATGTTGTCGGTACCGAGGGATATCGAGCACAGTGCCGAGCTCGGTATGAAGCGTCTAGTGACGTGACATATTTTTATTGGTCTCTGGACACGTTCGGTGTCCGGACACAATAATCACTCGGTGCAAGGACTCTCACAACAACAAAAAAGAGGATTTTAAGAACAAGATAGCATAGTCTTAATGGGTTTCATGAGGCCATTGAGAACCATGTATTCTAAATCAATCTAATTTGAATGAAATCCGAATTCATTGAATATGAACATTTAGGATATTATAAATTCCTCAAAAAAAAAAAAAAATACATTTTGCATTTATTTTACTCTCAATCATGAATCAAATGTCTAAAAATTCAAAACTGCAATCATCCTTTCTGCATTCCTCTATTGCATCAAATAAAAAAAACCTCATAATAATTTTGTGTGCCTGAAAAGATATAATAGAGGGTCAGATCTTAGAAACCTTAAACTTGTTAACTTATACTTCATCAAATGTAATATAATAAAGTAAAGGGACTTGTTTATAAAATTTTATGGTTTACCATGCCTTCTACAAAATTTCTACAAATTTTGACTTTGGTTAAATTTTGATCACAATTAGTTTGATTAATTGCTAAATTATTAAACATATATTTTAAAATGTGCATAATGTCTATCAGCAACTAAATTTTATTAGGTAATCATTTTAAAAAAATCATTATTTAAATTTATTTGCAGCCGAGCCCCTCTGAATTAGTTCAGGCTTTGATGACTCAAGGCGCGGAGCGTTAGGGAAAGGAGAGCGAGGGGAAGAGGTCCAATTCGCTCCAACAGATAGGCATGGTTCAGTAGTCAAAGCAACTTCGTCACTTTCGTGTACCCATCGGACGGTAGCCCTTTCGGGGGCTCCTTAGGGACCGATTCACTCTGCGTAGATTGACTGAACGCAGAAAGCCTTCCACTGCCAGGCGATCGTGTTTTTCATAGGATTTCTCGTTACTCATGTCAGCATTCTCACTTCTGATATCTCCAGGTGTTGTCACCAAAAACCTTCCCCGATTGACAGAACGTCCCGCTACTGACACTTGAAAAAGCAGCTTTCAAGGTCTCGTCGCTTCGGTGAATCACTTGAGCCCTGAGACATTTTCGGTGCCATGGAGCTAGACCAGTGAGCTATTACGCTTTCTTCAAAGGATGGCTGCTTCCAAGCCCACCTCCTGGTTGTCATCGCTCGATCACTTCCTTTTCCACTAAGTGATTGCTTAGGGGCCTTAGCGTACGATCTGGGCTAAAAAAACTCTGAGCAAGATATGTAAGCAATTTTTTTTTTCATTTTTTTTTATTTATTGACCCAAAAAGTTCCTATTATGTTCTATTATTTTGATTGTTGTTTGATTTTTTATCTACATTTAACTTTGTTTCGGATATTTTTATTATTTTTTAAAATAAATTTTTAGTTAAAAAATATCTTAAAATAGTGGTAAAAAACTATCTCACTTTTTTTTTTATTATTTAAAAAAAAATATTAAAAAGCTGTTTAAGAAAGCTGTCCAACCTTAATTTTTGAATAATTTATTTATTACTTTAATTATAATCAAATTCATAATGTATATTATTTATATGAGTCAATGAATAAAGAAAATGACAATCAATCATAAGATAATAAATAATTCATCTTCAAATTAAACTAATTTTATATACTTTTTTTAAAAATTTACAAATATTTTTTATTATATTTGCCCAAAAAATTAAAGTTCAGAGCTATCGTTATATATATATATATATATATATATATATATATATATATATATATATATATATATATATATATATATATATATATATATATATATATATATATATATATATATATATATATATTTGTCTTTTATGTGTTTGCCTTGTGACGGTTGCCTTCATAAGTGACGGTTTTTTTATTGGGAAAATAATTCACGGTTTAAAAGATAGAATGGACAAATGTTTATTTCTTCAGTATATATATGCAAATTAAAATAATTTATATTAAAATATTTTGATATAATTTTTAGAGCCATTAGATCTATTTTAAAATAAATATAATATAAATTATTATCTGAAAACTCAGGTACATTTATTCTTTTTTTTTAGGCATTTAGGTCCATTAAAATAAAGTCATACACACATCACATAGATAAGCTTCAAATTCAAAATCTCTTAATTGATATCAAACTTCTTAACCTAGACCAAATACAACTACGTTGCATATCCATTCTTGAATGCATGATTTTGCAATGAGAGTCTAAGCTCTTAGACTAAAGTAGGATGCATAGTAAACTTTCCGTTTATGTTATGTTACAATATTATGTGAACGCTGTGATTTTGCGATAGGTTTTTCAATCAACTGTTTTAGGCTTTGTTTAGAACAGCTTTTTAAAGAAATTTTGTAGTACAAATTTTTTAATTCAAAAAAAAAAATTAATATTAAAATCTGCTTTAAAAAATAATAAGAATGTTGTCTCAAATAAAGCCTTCCTCTTTCAGGTGACTTACAATGGGGTTTTGACGAGGCTTACGAACTTTTGATGGCCATGAGCCTACCACGTCTGTATGCACTTGCAGCGTTCCTCCTCCCACATATTTATCCATCAAGTATAGTCGCTTCTTGTCTTCCCTATGACAAAGTTGCCATTAGATCTACAAATTGTTGCCACCTCTACGCTGGTGGAGGTCGGTCATGTTGGCTTCCACCTACTTTCACTTCATGTTTATCCACATATCATCGCCTCGATTTTTTTTTTTTTTTTTTTTTTTTTGAATGGGGGTATCTAACTGCTGCCACCTCCAAGGAGGCGCATGGCGGCGTAACTAATCCCTCGGTGGGCCTACCAGCAACTAACCCTACAAGTGCAAGGCCACACAGTTATTTTCTCCTCATTTAAAGAGACGAACTGCATGAGAGAAAAATTGAACATGGATTGGGGGGTTCCCAACCACACTTGCCCACCAACTCAGTTAAACCAGGTAGGGTATCGCCTCGATTTGTAATTACAATGTTTTTGCATTGTTTGAATGTGCTTACCATTATTTTAAAAAGATGTGTACTCTTCCCATTTGTATATCACATGTAAAAAAAAAAAAAACATACCTTAAAGTTGTCACACTTTCAATATACTTTATGAGCATCTCCATACAAAAATATACCAAATATCCTATATGCCGCACTGCGAAAGCAAACTCTAAGATCATTTCATCACTACTTTTAATGCTCGTAGATTTTCCATCTTGTGTATATTTTAAATTTTCAAACATAGTGTTGACACCCACATTTATTAGTTATAGCACATTACATTAATTTTTATCTTTAAAATATCTCTATCATTTATCTTCCCAACATGTTGTAGTTAAACATCATTGAGTTTTTTCCTTCCATTTAGTTTCTTGAAAACATGTGCAAAACATACTTTTCTAATCATTGTGTTCACTTATTAACTTTCTAATTATGCATACAAAATTTAACCTAAGCTTTAAAATTAGTCAAAGAGTCTCCACTTTTCATCATCAACGAGTTTAAATTGCTACCATCATTTGTGGGTGATGTCCCAGCAAACCCCTCATCCACTTCTCACGACATTTATGTCATACTATGGTGCATCGCCTATGAGTAACATTATAGCATATCCTTTATATTCACGCAATCTTTACAATGTATGTATAAGTACTATGTCTCTTTAAATTATAATTCCTAACAGCTATTTATTAAATGTTTCAAAGTTTAGTGTGAGGTTGTAAAAAATGGTTTGAGGACATGTCAAAACCAGGTGATTTGGTGGTTAAGGAGGTCGAGAGGTTGGATATTCAAAATATGGAGAGAGCGGACCCTTGAGTATATCTTATAGAGGGGAGTTTAGCAGTATGTTGGCGAGGCTATTCAAAAGTGTTATTGTTGTGTTGTTATATTACTGATTTAGTATAGTTTTATCATTACTATAATTCATCCAGCTTGAAAATCTATTTTTCTTTTGTAATTTTTTTAATCCTACGATCACAAAGGCACTAGCAAATACATTTAAATTTACATAATTATCATACTTGAGCGATTCGAGGTATAAATTAATTTAACTTGTTTTTCTTAGAATTAAATTAAATTAAACAAGTTATATTTATTTGTAGAATTAAATATGTTATAACTAAAATGCTACTTTTCCTCTTGCATTTATGTGGTGCTTCTCCCATGCTTCATAGGAGGTAGCCATAGTGAGGGGAGGCTTGGGAGGGAATCATAATGAGGCGTCTTTCTATACCCTCAATATTACATATAAAGATACCCTCCAGAAAGCTAATATTAACCAATTTGACAATATAAGAGAATATAGCCCTCGTCTCCTCGATGGATGAATGATGTCATGTGGGATGGATGGCATTATCCTACATTAGGCTAATGAGGACCAATAAAAGTTTTTAATGGAGGCTTTTAGCAATTGCCTCACTCTTACAAAAAACGATAATCATAAAACACTGATGAGGCTTAACTCCATTTACTACACATGGGCACTAATTTAAACTTCTAAGTACTTAAAATATCAAATACTATAATGAGCATCTTATTATGTTAACAAATTAATGCATTAATTATGCACTATAAGAGAGAATAATTGAAATGAACTTCAATAAAAATTAAGCTCTTATAGAGGACCCACTAGAACAAAGAGAGAAATGAATTGATTGACTCTCATTCCAGTGCAGTTGTTGTAAGCTTTTTGTCTTTTACTAACTCACATAGTCACATGAACAAGAAATAGTAATATATTGAATTTTATGTATGTTTTGTTTATATATATATGAGGTGATCGATTATAATCTCAAAGTATAAGGAGGCAACTATCCAGCAAAAGTCTGCCTACTATGCGTGAATGCAAGCTATGGGGTAAACTATTTCTACTTTGTAACTGAGTTAACTTTATCTTTGCGTTAGCTTGTTTGTGATATAAAAATATAACTTTGCATCAGTAAAAATAAAATAAATATGGTTGATCCTTATTTGAACTTAAGGTTTTATTTGGGACAACTTTTATACTGCTTCTTAAAGCAATTTTTTAGTACAAAAATAATTTTTTATACTATAAAAATGTTTTAAGAAGTTGTAAAAAAATCATCCCAAAGAAGTCTAAATCTTGAATTTGTTTGAAATTGCCACTTGATTCTTATCTGAAGTTACAGGTGTAGAAATCAGAATATGCAAACAAAAAATGGCTGTTATTTAAGCTGTTGCAATCGATACAAATCACAAAGAAACCGTTTGGAACTTAGCTGCATCAGCCTTTTGCAGTACAAGTTCTTATCACAAGTGACATTTGCAACCCAATAAACCAGCCATAGATTAAAAAACGCCTAAATTATAATAATTTTTCTTCAGATCTTGCATGTTTATAATTTATAATTGTATATATAATAATAAAATTATCAAAATATTGCATTTCCTTATCATCTCTTTGTTAATTTTTTTTGCAATTGGAGGGAGAAGAAGATATATTTTTAAATAACTTAAAGAATTTCAGGATGACTGTTTGCTAATACTGTTAAAGTTAAATAACAAGTAAGCTCACAAATTGCGCAAAGATGAAAATTCAAAAAAGTTTTGTATATTTGATGTTAAAATTAATTATTTTAAGGTTTTGTTTTGAATAACTTTCTTGTTATTTTATTTTTTAAAACGTCATCATAGTTTTTATTTGACCGATCATTATTTGTTTGTTTCTTTCAAAAAAAAAAAATATTAGAACATTATTTTCTCTATAATAATTTTGTAAGTAAATGGATGACTAAGAATACTTTATTATGATGATGGTAATATTCTTCTTTTGATTCACCGATGTGCTCTTTCTTTTTCTCTTCCTAGGACGTTGAATATTTGATGGTGGATTGAGTCCTTCTGATTCTTTTCCGCATTTCTCTGATCGTTAAAATTGTATATTTGGTTGTAGGCTTTATTATGAGAACAATTATTACGTCCTCCGACCGGATGCAGAGGAGCATCCGGTCGTAGGCAAAAAAACTCGGTACCGCGGTGTACCGAGTTTTTTGAAAAACTCGGTACACCTCGGTACCGTCTTTTTTTTTGCCTAGGACCGGATGTTTCTTGCATCCGGTCAACCGAACAAAATAAAAGTTCTTATTATGATAGGCTCCTCTCATTATTTGTAGACATTATGGTCTCTCCTATTATAGATGAAAACAGACTTTCTATTGGTTTTGGTTTGGTTTGGAACATTTTTTTATTGCTTTATAAAATTATTGTGGAGAAAATAAAATTTTAAAACAATAAAAAATAGTTATCAAATAGAAATTGTGGTTGCGGTCATAAAAACAAAAGAGGAAATTATGATTGCGGTCTGAAAAGCAAAGCAGTAAGAAAGTTGTCTTAAATATAACATTTATGTGAGTCTAAGGCTTCATTTGGGACGGCTTTTTTATTGATTTCTAAAACGGAGTTTTAGTACAAATTTTTTTATTTTTTAACTAAAACTCCTTTTTAAAAAAGCCGTCCCAAACAAAGCCTAATTCTGCAACTTTTGTGCGTGGCTGGTTTCTCCTTTGTCTTCTTGCGTATGTTTTGATTGATAGTATTCATTTTCGAGCTAGGAATGTTTACCATATGCAATTAGCTAGCTCTTTTTGGTGATCTTATATATGTTAACTTTTATATTAATTGATATATTTTGGTCAAGGCATTGACTTTTCCTAAACAAAAATAATGATAAAATTAAAAATTTTGGGGCTTTATTTTGTTGATTGGCTATACAATTGTATGAAAGATTTCACACCAAATAATTTATCTAGGCGTTGAGTCATTTATGATGGTTACATATGATCTTCAAGTGGATGCCAAATAATTTGGAGTAGTTTGAAATCACTATCTTTTTTTTTTAATCTTTTTTTTTTATTTCTAAACCCTAAAAATATATACTAAACAACCACTTAGTTTATTTAGATCATGAAAGTTATTATGGATGTCCTGATAATAAATTTTATGTACATCAAAATTACACTTCAACTCTCAAAATTAGAAAGAATAATTCTTGAGAATTTAGGCCCATTCTTTTTCTTGAGTAATTAGCCTTATTATTAGTTTTGATTTAGAGCTCGTTTGGGATGGCTTTCTTGTTATTTTATAAAACAGTTTTTTAGTATAAAAATTAAATTTTTGTACAAAAAAACTAATTTAAGAAGCAGTAAGAAAGTCGTCCCAAACGAAATCTTAATGTTTAGGGTTTAGAGTATGTCAATCAGTTAAAATTTTAATGATTAGGATCTGTTTAGGATTGTTTTCTTTTGAAATATATGCTTATTAGTATTTTTTCATATATTTTTATTTTTAAAAATGCTCAAATTAATTTTTAAGTATTTTAATTAATTTTAAAAATAGCTATTACTAGGCCACTGGCAACGGCTAATTGTCATCTCTAGCAGCAATCACTAAGAGGTCTTGGGCTGTTCGTTGAGAGCTTATGCTTCTAACTAAGAGGTCTTGGGTTCGAGTCTTTGTGTATGCATTGTGTGTGTGAAATTGTCTTAAATGACCTAAATGTCCCAAGCAATCACTAGCTATCACATCAGGTCACCATTGGCCATTACCATTGTTGTAATTACGGCATAAATTAATTTATTTAATATTTAATAAAAATAAAAAAAAAATTATAAATTAAAATATAAATGAAAAAAAAAGGTAAAATCAAAACATAATATACTAAGGTTTTATAAAAATAATTTTCATTTTTTTTTCTTTTAATGGAATTCTGTCAAGCTCGATTACCAAACAGCAAAGACCAGTGGACTAATGCTGATAAAGCTGTGAGACCTTGCGAGTAATCAGCCATTGCTTATCCAAACCTGGCAAGTTGTCGCAATTGACTTTGGGGAGTTTGTCAAATCGACGGTGACATTGCTGTGATTTAATTTTCATGAAAATGAATACTTAATGGGCTGCTTGGTTGGCTTAAAATGGAAGGAAGTGTAAAATGAATGTAATATTGTGAAAAGAAATAATATAGAAGGAATATTTTGGAGTTGTTTGAATGAATGTAAAATAAATATAAGTGAATGATTTTTTTGTTTGAAATAATGAATGTAGTGTAAAATTAAAAAAATGATGATAATGATTTAGCCTGACGGAGGCAACTAACGGCGGGTGATGGCGTTCGACGGTGGTGGTGGTCAAGGGCGGAGGGAGGGGGGGGGGGGGGGGGGGGGGGGCAAAGGGGCCCTTTGCCCCCCCCCCTAAAATTTTTTCCCCCTTGGCTAAAAGTGATATTAAAACAATTTTTTTATGAGAAAAATAAGAGTTGGAGTTATAAATTATAATTATTAAGTCAAGATTTTTAATGCATGTAATATATTCATAAAAAAGTTGTCATATAATTTATTGATCAAATTTTTTATCAAAATGAATCTTAAAAATATTGTATTTATTTTGAGATATGTGTAATATACATTTTAATTAAATTTTTTATGTATTGCACTCATTTTAAAGTAAATTTAAGTGTGGATGATCAATTTACATAAAAAAATTTAGTATTATTTTTATAAAAAATAAGATCTAACAATTCTATGATTTAACATGCAAGACTATGCTTTAGGCTTTGTTCGGAATAATTATCTTACTAATTTTAACAATAACTTTTTTATAAAAAAATTTACTCTAGCTACAATATCATATCAAAGGTACAAACGGAGACAACTCCCAAATGGCTTCCTTTCTCTCGACTCAAGCGGTCTATTTCGTTTTCCCCTTTGCTCCTCTCTCGCTACTCGCGACTCTCGACATCGAGCACAACTTTCGTTTTTCTTTCCGCTCCTCTCTCGCCATGTTTTTTTTTTTTTTTTTTGCGCCTCTCTCGACATGTTATTTGCATTATTAATTTTGATCTTAGAGCTCTTTTTGACTCTAGCAATAAGTTGGTAAACATAAATATTTTAATGTATTCTAACATTTCAAAAGAGATGGCAAACCGCTTGAAAATTCACCATAGGAAACCGTAGAAAAATTTATCATTGAAAAACCGCCTAAAACTTGCGTCGATAATGGATGATTTTTCTGTAGTGTTTAATTTAGGCCCCCTGAATAAAATTTCTGGCTCCGACACTGGTGGTGGTGGTGGCATCCGACGGTGGTGGTGGCTAGCGATGGTGGTGGTCTATGGGGATAGTAGCAACGGTTGCAAGAAGTGGTGGCGGAGGCAACCAGCAGGCGACGAACTTGCTTGTGATATAAATGGTTTTCGCTCAAAATTGGGCAAGTTGGTTTACTTCAAAAAAAAAAAAACTAAAATGATTTACATTACATTTATTTTACTTTACTTTGTTTCATTTTATATTCCAACCAAACAATAATATTTTCAAAAATCCTACATTTGAAAGACTTTACGCCAAATATTAAAGTTTTTTTTTTTCTTTCATGCAGTTAAAAGCATTATTCATCCATGATGCATCAAAACAGACTAATAAAATTAGCAATTCCTTTTTATTTTAAAACGCACTTCTATTTATTTTCGACCCAAAGTCGGTAATGTCCTGTGATGAGATCATGTGGGCTCTTCAATGTGATGCTATATAGCGGATGGGTATACTTTAATTTGAATTGATTTTAGGGTTATATGATTGCTAGAATTATAAATTTATGTATTTTTAAAATATCGAGTAAAAGAAATTCAATATAATTAAAATGTTTTGGAGTTTCTTCTGTGAGTATAAAATAAATGTTTTTTTTTTTCTTGAAGTAATATAAATGCAATATTAAGTCTAATAATGGTGGTGGCCAATAACCAAGACAGTGGTAATGGGAAGGCAGCTTACAATGATCTAAAGTTGCGGCCAAAAAGGGTGGCGACGCTTGGCAGGTAGGTAGCGGCTAGCGAAGACTAACTGCAAAGTGGCTGTTAGCGTTAGAGGGCGGCGGTGACAAGTGGTGGTCGCTGATAGCTTTCCGAAGGAGAAGGAGAAAGCCGGTGAAGCCAGAGAAAGCCAGGGAAAATAGAAGGTATTATTCTTAATGATCAACTGTTACAGAGAAAGACTTAATATAGAATAACTAATGGTAAAAGTAGTAAATACAGATAAAGATAGTGAGGGCATTTCATTATATGTTAATAGCCTCCCTCAAATTAAGCATTCGGTGGCCGAATGGTTAATTTGTTTCGTAATTCTATGAACCGAGCGATCGAGAAGGGCTTCGTTAGGATGTCTGCTATTTGATCTTTGGAGGAGATGTGCTCGAGCTTAATGTGGCTAGAGCCAATTTGCTGACGAATAAAGTGGTAGTCATTCTCGATATGCTTAGTTCTGGCATGAAACACCAGATTTTTGGCGATGGTCATAGCTGAAGTATTATCACAATGAATAATGGTCGATGATGGCTGCGAGAGATTGAGTTCGGTGGCTAGTCGACGAAGCCATAACACGTCCGAAGCGACAGCGGAGAGGGATCTGTTTTCGGCTTCAGTAGAGGATTTAGCCACGATCGCCTACTTTTTCACCGTCCATAAAATAAGGTTGGGACCAAGAAAAGTGCAGAAGCCCGAAACTGACTTCCGGTCGGTAGTGTCTGATGCCCAGTTCGCATCTGAATAGGAGCGTAGGTCCAGTGAGCCAGCTTCGATCGGCAGTCCGAAAGACAGTGTTCCTTTGATGTAGCGAAGGAGTCCTTTTAGTGCCTTAAATCTTGTTCGGTTGGAGACTGCATGTAGATGTTGTCGGGTAGATCTCCGTGAATGAAGGCGTTGGATACGTCAAGTTGGTACATGGGCCATTGACGGTTGAGGGAAAGCGTGAGCAGGAGGCGGATTGTGGGCATCTTTACAACCGGACTGAAGGTCTTGTTGTAGTTGATGCCGAATATCTGATCGTAGCCGAGAGCGACGAGCCGTGCTTTGTAACGGTCTACTTGTCCATTGGGAAGACGTTTGATTTTATACGTCCATTTGCAGCCTAACACCGGTTTGTTTGAAGGAGTGGGAACGAGAGTCCAAGTTGATTGCTGTTGAAGTTCGTCGAATTCTGCCTGCATTGTCGTCCGCCAATGGTTTGTCTTGAGAGCTTTCACATAGTTAATAGGTGTGGTGTCAGGGGTGATCTGGGCAAGAAGATTAAACACAGGTTTCGGTTTAAGTATCCGGATTTAAGTTGGGTTTGCATAGGATGCGAAGGGGCACTGGTGTGGTTGTGTTGAAGAGAAGGAATGGGATTTTCGGGTATAGGCTGAATTGTTTCCAGGGTTGGGTGGGGTGGACTATGAGTGGTGGGAATGGTAGGAGGTTCAGTCATTGGAGTGCTGTTGTCCGGTGGGGCGTGAGGGATGGTAGACGTGGGGATTAGGAGAAGAGGAGAAGGTGAGAGGTAGTAGATTGGAGATTTGTGTTAGCTGAGATGGTGTTGTGCAGGAACGGAAAGGTTTGTTCGTAGAAAATGATGTGTTTGGAGATGTGAGTTCGGTCGGTGGTGGTGTTGTGACAGAGATATCCTTTGTGTTGAGGGGAGTAGCCCAGGAAGACGCAGGGGTAGGATCTTGGCTCAAATTTGTCCTTGGAATAAGGATTCAACCACGGATAACACAAGCAGCTGAAAGTGCGAAGGTGGGTGTAAGTCGGCGGGATACCGTGTAGGAGTTGAAATGGGATTTGGTTGGAAATGTTTTTTTGAAGGGAGCCTGTTGATTAAGTGATGAGCCGTGGAGATGGACGAGGACCAGAATTTGGTGGTAAGCCGGATTCGTGTAGGAGAGCACGAGTTAGGTCCAGCAAGTGACGGTGTTTCCGTTCGGCGAGACCGTTTTGCTCCGGCGTGTGGGGACAAGATAACTGATGGATAATCCCGTGTTCTTGGAGGTAGGAGCGAAACGCATGGCTAGTGAATTCTCCTCCGCCGTCGGAACGTATTGTTTTTAGGGTTTTATTGTATTGCATTTTTACAAGATTGCAGAAGTGTTTAAACATGATTATGGCTTCATTTTTGGTGTTGAGGAGATAAAGCCAGGAGAACCGAGTGTGGTCATCGATAAAGATGATATAGTATCGATAGCCATCCAGGGAAGGGTGCGGTGCCGGACCCCAGATGTCGATGTGCACGAGCTCAAAGAGTGCGGTAGTAATGGAACTTCTTTTATTAAAGACAAGTTTGTGGCTCTTGGCCTGGTTACAAGAATTGCAGATGAATGAGCTAGGTACATTATTAATTTTGAGAAACAGTCTAGAAAGAACATTATGGGTGTCTTTGTTCGGATGGCCGAGGCGAGAGTGCCAATTGCATGAGGCGGTGGTGGTAGCCGTGAGAGCCGCATGCCTGCTGTCCGGAGTGATGCTGACGTGGTAGAGACCGTTACGAAGTTGCCCATGAAGCAGTGGACGATGGTCCCGAGAGTCCTTGATGACAAAGCCGTTAGCATCGAAAGAAATAGAAACGAAATTATCTGAAGTAAGCTTTGAAACAGATAAGAGATTGTGGGTGAGAGAAGGTACGTGAAATAAATTGTTGAGTTTTAACTTACGGGCCGTGTCCGGCAAAGGGAGAAGTCCTTGACCGACATTGTTGATAGGAAGGGAATTACCATTGGCAGTCGAGACCGTGTCCAAACCTTGATAAGCCGACGGGTAGTAGAGGTGATTGGCGTCCGGAGTCAGGTGAGTGGAGTCGCCGGAGTCAAGAATCCAGTCTTGACTGACTGTGGTGGTGGGATTTGCGAAGAGAGCCTGTGGTTGCCTTGTGTCGGTGGGGGCATATTTGGGGTTATTGCGGTGCCAACAGTTGAGTGCGATGTGACCGAGTTTGTCACAGATCTTGCAGGTAGGCCTTGTCGATTTCTGCGGTGCGGAGGAAGCGGGCGGAGGAGCCGACGTCGGTTGAGTGAGAAGTTGATTCTTGGGTTTGTTGAAGCGTTTATTGTTATTGTTGCGATTGCGAGAGGAGTTTGAAGGTGCGGCATAAAGTGCGGCGGGATTGATATTGCCGATCTGATCTTGAAGGTGTTCTTGTTGTAGATGAATCTCCTCGTTGCACAGAAGGGCGTAGAATGTGTCTAAGTCAATGGGTAGGAGGGAATTTCTAATGGTTGATTTGAAGGAGTTGTATGTCGTAGGTAGGCCGTTGAGGATATGAAGCATTACGTCTTCTGATTCGATCTTGGAACCGGACGCAGAGATGTTGTCCACGATGGTCTTGATGCGGGTGAGGTATTGTTGGACCAAGAGATCTTTCATTTGTGTGCGGTATAGCTCGTTTTTTAGCTATATCACGCGAGAGGGACTAGTTGGTTGAAGGCGCCGTTCAAGAACGGTCCAAGCCTCATGGGCGGTGGAGGACATGATGATATACGGTAAGATGAATTGAGATACCGTAGAGAAGATGGCGGAGAGGAGATTGCTGTAGACGATGAGCCATTGTGCGTAGTCGGTGGAGGTGGTGTCGGGAGGAGCTTGGACGGTGCCAAGAAGATGTCCGGCAAACCCGTTAGCCGTGAATTGCTGTAGCAGCTGGACCCGCCAGATATGGTAATTCTCGAGTGTGAGGTGATGTGGAGCAAGGTTCTTGATGTAGGAGACAAGAAACTTGAGATTCGGCGGGATGGTGGTGGACGTGCTGGTGGTTGCGGTTTGGGTAGAGGAGGAGGAGGGAAGAGGTAACGAGTGCATGGAATCTTAGTTTTCCCAATTTGCTCTTGATACCATGATAGCTTTACGGAGGAGAAGGAGAAAGCCGGTGAAGCCAGAGAAAGGCAGGGAAAATAGAAGGTATTATTCTTAATGATCAACTGTTACAGAGAAAGACTTAATATAGACTAACTAATGGTAAAAAGTAGTAAATACAGATAAATATAGTGAGGGCATTTCATTATATGCTAATAGCTGCAACTACAATAATGGCTGACAATTTTTACCGTATTTGAACTCGATCAAAACTAACGATTTTCAAATACACTTAAAACTAAACTAGATAGTGAATTCTGAATACTTTAAAATTTTACTAAATATTTCTAAAGACAACGCTAAGTTTCTTAAGAAATCATGCATTTAAAATACTTTAAACTCATTTTACTTGAAATAAAAAAAACTCTTAGATTATCTACAAAATAAATGAAAATGATTTATTATTTGTATTTGATTGGCTTTAAAATATCAACCCAAATGCACTACTGAAATACAGCGGCATCATCACCCTTATTATTTTATATATTAAAGCAGGGGTGGAACCACCTTGTGGTCAGGGGGCAATTGCCCCGTGCTTAAAAAAATTAAAAAAAATGATTATATGATTTTTAAGATAATTTATTTCAATTATTTCATATTTTAGTATTTTGTTGACTGTAATCGTTGCACACGACTGGATCCACATCGGACAAAACCGTTCCCGACCGAAATCACCGACATACACGACACAATCGACACCGGTCCCACCTCGCAACGATTCGCCCACCGCCTCACTCACGAAATAAAACAACGCTCCCTCTCATTCGGACGATTTTTACGCACATACAAACGGCTCGAAACTGAAGGAAAGGGAAGAAAAGGATTTTCGGAAGACTTACCTCTGCCCGACCGAACTCCATTCTTCGCTTCCAGCCTCTGTCCGATCTCACCAGCGACCTCCTGCTCCGGCGTCGACCCTTCCGGCCGACCGAACTCCGGCGTCACTCCTTGCTCTTGTTCCGACTCCTGCATCCGTCTGCCCTAGTCGATCCGACCTCCTGCTCCCACCGGCTCCTGCCGCCGTGCCCTAGCCGACTCCGGCCGACGCCGCCGCCACCGACTGCCGAGCCCGCCTCCGCCTTCGCCGAGACCTCCCGTGCGTGACTCCCTCCGATCCCGTCTCCTTGCCCGATCGGGCTCTGCCCTTTTCTCGATCCCTCTCCCTCTGTTATATGTAATATATAATATATATTATATAAGTATATATTATATATTATATAAGGTATATGATATAAGATATATATATATATATATATATATATATATATATATATATATATATATATATATATATATATATATATATATATATATATATGAAATAAAAAATATATATAATAATAAAGAAAGAGAGAAAAGTGGAGAGATATGTGAGGATTTCAACAGGTGTCGAAGACCCCGGCCGTTGCATCTTAGATCCGGCCGGGATGGTTCCAAAATTGAAGACCCCGGTCGTCGTACCTTAGGTCCGACCGGGATGGTTTAAAATTTGAAGACCCCGGGCCGTCGCATCTTAGATCCGGCCGGGATGGTTCCAAAATTGAAGACCCCGGTCGTCGTACCTTAGGTCCGACCGGGATGGTTTAAAATTCGAAGCCCCTACGCCGTCGACCTTAGGTCCGGGTAGGAAGAAACTACGGCAGTGCCGTCCCGATTTCTCCCTCGGTGGGGAGGAGACGCCGGGAGGCTGCCGAAATTTTCATTGAACATCAGAGGACTTGGACTAAAAATTTGAAAATTGATTTGAATGAAATTCAAACATAAAATCAATTTTAAATCAAAATTTGATCAAAAAAAAATGTTTAACCTATACTCAGAAATGAACTCAAATATGAATTTGGTTTAAAACTGAATTGATATGTAATATCTACATAATGAGCTTTTAACCAGGATCTTGCACTCCAAGAAATGATTAATATATTTTGAGTCATTGTCAAATCATAAAAGATATTATTTTCTATGAAAATTTAAATAGACTCTGTTGATGTTGAATTATTTTATCAAAAAAAAAAATATTCAAAATGTTTAATCAACATTAATTCAAAAGCTCTTAAATCATTAATTTTTCAAAATGTCGTCACATTGCAATATGTTTGAAACTAAATTATTGAAGGAAGATATACTCTCGAGTGATGAGTGATGAAACTTTAATAGACCTATATCAATCGTCTTCAGCATCTTATTTGGTTTAAGACATTGAGATTCCTTCATATATAATCAAAGTTATCAAAAGACAATTAGCCTTTCAATTGACAAAATGCATTTGGAATTCCCTAAGTGATAATATATATAATATTCCAATGTAATATGACTTGAGACTTATGTCTTTTTCATATAAAATAAAGGTTATGATTATGGGTAGCATAAGTGTTGACGGTGCTACAAATTTAAAATCAAGGGAATCACAACATCTGTTGGAGGCTCATTGTAGATGTTTATATTAGCTACAATGAATATCAGTCGAAGGTGACAATTTGATTAGGATATCAAACTTGTTCATTCATGAAAACTATCCATAAGATCTACATGATATTCTGCAATCAATAGTCTTTAAGAGATCTATATACGCCACCGGATCCGCAACATGTGTGCAAGCGGACAGAAGGCGTTCGTAGGCCCCTTAAATAAAATCTCGGGCCATTTTCTAATGAAATTATTTGCATAAAATGGATCATATTTAAATATTTTAAAACGCCCCTTATGCATTAAATACAATCTCTTAAATCAAATACACCCTGCATGTTCTCCGGTTAACATGTTAAAAGCATAAATAATAATAATCGAGAATGCTGCGCAGGGTCAAATGCTACAACCCGCATGTGCTCCGATCGTCGCATGTAAATCTAAAATCCAACGATCCGAGAATGTTGCGCGAGTTAAATATCAAGTTTCATCCTCCTCTTGTAAAGGACTGGAGTTGACACGACTTGAATAACAAAATGCATCCCAAAATCCTACGAAAATACAAGTGACCTTAATGCCACCCCGATGATGGCCGTGTTGAACGAAGATATCTCAACCGGAGGGGTCCATTCAGAAATATTTTTCAAATATCATTCAAATACCAAATTCTTACAAAAATAAAGTGGCCTCAATGTCACTCCGATGATGGCCGTGTTGATCAAAATCTCAACCGGATGGGTCAAATTTCAAATGTCAAATTTCAAATCTCAAATCTCAAATGTTAAATTTCAAATCTCAAATCTCAAATTTCAAATATCAAATATCAAATCCCAAATCTCAAATTCAATCAAATCTCTGAAATAAAATCTATCATCTAAAAAACTCAAAACTAAAAATCATCCACCACCCGCAACCGTTTGTCGGGGGTGATAAATTTGAAATTAACCTCAGCTCACAAAGAGCGAATGCATGTTGGGTGTATCACTACGATTCATCCTCAAACAGTCTCTTGCCAACAGGGACGTGGCACGTGCCCTCTGATCGGGTGGTTTTGCCGCAAAATGGCACCATTATATTACGATCACGGCCAAAGCCCGTATGTTCCCTAAAGGCGTCAAACCCTTGAGCGATGGATCATAGGGTATATCCAATAGGCATAAAGCCCTCTGTTAGCTAAGGTGGATTCATGTATATCCTTTTAGACAAATATCAACCCAGGTCTACAAGGTATTCTTGGACGAAGCAACCCATGGCTGTCGACAAGATGCCTTCTGTCAGGTTGGGTCGACTACCTCCTCTGACTAAGTAGACCAGGGATCATGACAGCCCGGGACGACGGAACCATGGGATCTTGATCGGGCTCGTCTTCATCCCCCCACCACCAGTTTTAAGTTTATGGTGATAAATTCTAAATTCCAAATTTCCAATTTCAAAATCCAAATCCAAATTCAAGAGTTAAAATCCTAAACTATTGCTATTATATGATAGGTTTATAATCTATTTGACCTCTTTTATGACTAGCCTTAATCGAAAGTTCTCTCTTGTTATCAGGAGGGGTAATTAACTATAGGGGCTTGCGCCTATAGGAAACCAGAACTCAGATCAAAAAGTCCTCACTAAATGAGGGCGAAATCTCTGGGTAGTGTCTTATCTACAAACCCAATCTGCCTTCTGAAAATTCCCCCGGGATCACACAATCCTAAAATTGGAATTTTTCGGAGCCCACAGATTTCTGGCGACTCCGCTGGGGATGGTTTCTCTTTCCATCTTTGGCTAGTTATATACAAAATATAATAGCAATAAAATTATTAAAATTCTAATAAGTTCATTAAATTTAGGGTTTAAAAATATGCGATCAAATACGATTTTATACGTATATTTTTATTCTGTCTAGTCTCTGCACTTTGAAAGTGTGGGTGATGTATCAACTTCTGAATACTAACCCTTTCCTTTCATTTGTGCAGAATGGAACTACAGAATACACCCTTTACCGTCCAACTAGGACGAGGTGCTAGCATTCAGCTAGCTAACGCCGTCATCAACACTGGAGACTCTGAAGCCACCATCCGATTTGGTAGCTTAGAGTTTTCTGCAGCTACTGCAAAGGCTGCCGCTGTACCTATTCAAGGCTTGACTGTTCAAGGCCATCCTGCGAGGCCTAATTCTGCTGACACTAATGCACGACGTGCTTATTCCGTGCAACAACCAGGAGCTGGTAGAACTGCTACTGCAAAGACAGTTCAACAAAATAGGACATCGGTATTCGAAAGGCTATCACAGCCCAAGGCCTCAGCCACTGAGAGAGTTGTAGTTGGAGGAAGAATATCTGTGATACCTGCCAGGGGTATCACTCTGCCGACCAGGTTATCTGCACCTGGGAATTACGAGGCTGAAGCCTCCTCATCTGGAGGAAGGCTCACAAGGAGGCAGATAAGGAAGAAGAATGCTGAACTCCGAGCTCAGCAGCAACTAGTGCCAACTCATCCCTCCAACCTGCCAGCCCAAGAACCTGAAGCTACCATTCCAACCCGGAATGGGTTTGCAAATTTGAAATGGGTTAAAAGAAACAGCTCTACTGGGGAGCTAAAGCAATCTTTCTGGGATCAACGGTCTGAAGCCCCAATCCCTCCAAGGAAGAAAGAACCTAAGACTCTCTCAGCTCGGGTATATCGAATTCTAAAGACTGTGAAAGAGAAAGGTCTGAAAAAGAAAAGATATCAGCAGCCCTTGATAATTGAAGCTAGAAGAACTCCACCAAGGGAACGCCTATCCCTTGCGGCGGAGAGAAAAGAAAGAAACTATACTCCGCACGATGAGCATCGGGGCGTGACACCTGAACTTTGGGTTCAGGGATCCGTCGCCGAAAGGTCCCAGCGAAAAGGAAAAGAAATCTGGAGGCCAAAGCCTCGTAGAGAAGATAGAAGAGAAAGAAGAGCTGACCTCGGCGTGACATCTGGTACAGCCTCCCAGAGATCCGCCTTTCATAAAAATCGTCAACAATGGGTACCTAAGGAAAAGGTGCCTATTACTGACTTCGCAATAGTCGACACCTTGGAAAATCTTCCAAAGAATCCTATTACCAGCCAACTTCATCCTCTCAGAAGAAGGTCAACTTTGATCGTACTCCTCCAATCGAAGAAGTTCATGTACCACATGAAGAGCCAGAAATCTATTGGAAACGTCGCTCTTAGATTTCTGTACAAGAAAAAGATGATGATAAAGACACCATGGAGGTTGAGGTGGTCTACATGGTGGGATATGGTGATGAGCCATATCAAACACGTGGCTATAGACGTCGCAATGAAGCAGTGCCCACTTCTTCTAAAACAACCTCTCAAGAAGATCAAGTTCAGTACGAGCAGTTAGAAGAAGAAGAAGTCCCTTCAGATGATGGACAAAATGATGATCAGGAAGAAGAAGTACTTGCTGAAACGTTGGCACAAGCACAAAGGCGTTTGAAACATCAAATGAAAGAGAAGGATAAGGAGATATCAGAGCTGAATAGCAAGATGACAGAAATGATGGCACAGATGACTGCGATGATGCAGTTAATGCAAAAGAACATCACTACTTCTCCTGCACTTGCTCAACCAATTGATCATCAGATAACAAACCAGCCAGTTCATCAGCAGATATCAAGTAGTATTCCTATACCCCAGGTTTCTGGAGTACGAACCAGGAATAAAGAAGAAAATGAGGCTAATCAACATGTTCATCAAAATATTGCAAGTGCATCTGAGACGATGATGACTCCACAGCTAGAATCAATCATCAATGAAAAGATTAAAGCTGTCATTGCATCAGAACATGTTGAGAAGTTTGTGAGCAAGGGTCGCCCGTATCCAGCTGAGTATGATCAGGTGCCCTATCCTAAGGGTTACTCAGTGCCTAAGTTTAACACTTTTAATGGCACCGGCAATCCAAAACAACACTTGGCTCAGTTTAAAGCAACCTGTGGAAATACTGGGGGTGTTGATGCTCTACTCTTCCGCCAATTCATTAGTAGTTTGACTGCGACTGCTTTTGAATGGTACACCGAGCTTCCTAATGATTCTGTCAAGACATTTGCAGAATTAGAAAATATGTTTGTGAAAAGGTTTGCTAGCGCTACCGAGAAGACTACTATCGCTGACCTTGCCTTAGAGAAACGAAAAAGGGGTGAGTCGGTGACAAAGTATATCACCCGCTGGCGCAACATAAGTATGAAATGCGAACAACTGTTGGAAGAGGAGCACGCCGTTCAACTACTAATGGGAAACATCGATGATAAGATGTTACCATTTTTATGCATGGCCTCCATCAGCACTTACCAAGAGCTACTAGACAGAGTAGCTAAATTTGAAAAGTTGAACTTGTCTAAGTCTGAATATCATTCAGATAGACCCCGAAAGAATAAAGGTGTGGATAATAGAAGAGATGAAATCTATTCCACATCATCTTTAAGAATTGAGAAAGAAAAATAATCTACTCCTAAAGATGGTAATGGGAAGCAGTACACCAAACCCCAGCCAAAACTAATTTTGGGAGGAAACGATAAGTTTCAAACTTTTCGTAATGGAGGAGAACGTTCGAAACCAAGAGCTGGTGATCAAATCACATCCCTTAAAGAGAAAATGAATAGAGAATATTCTTTTAAAAAGGAGAGTGTGGCAAAGCTGTTCAAACAAGCGCTTAATGCTGGTCTTGAATTACCAGAGTGTAAAAGACCCGAAGAAGCTGATCAAAAAGATGATCCAAGTTATTGCCCGTATCACCGAGTTATCAGTCACCCTATCGAAGATTGTTACGTCTTCAAAGACTGGCTTGAAAGAAAGTACAAAAATGGTGAATTCACGCTATCAAATAGTGTTTTAGTTCACCCAAAGAAGGAGTCTGTGAAGGTGATTGTGTCTTCTCCTATACCCCAGGAGAAGGAGAAAATGATGCCAGAAAAAAGATGAATGGCAGACCGTAATCTCCAAGAAGACAATAAAGATGATCAAACAATTGGAAGGAGTCCCCGACATCAAATGAAAATCCTCTACATAACCAGTGCTTGAATTAAAAGGAAATCCAAATTCAGGTGCATCCACTTCCAGGTCATTAACTCGGAGACGTCCTAATATGAAGCGGTTCTATAAGGCATCATCCAAGAAGTCTAATAACTCAAATAAGCACATCAAGCAGAAGAAGAAAAGGTCAACACTTCAAAAGATCATCAACAATTTGGAGGATTATCATCAACCATCGAGGCGACCTATAACACTTGTGGATTTTATGTCCAAGCTTCAAATAGACCAATCAGAAGTGAAAGATGATGAACAAGAAAATGAAGATCAACTCCATGTAGAGACATGTCGAGTCATCTCAGTGACATCAAATATAGGTCAAAGAGATTCTGTAAAAAGTCAAGATAGGGGTCAGATAGCAATATCTCCCACAAAAATGATTGATAGAATGATATCTGAGTCATGTTTAATGGTGTTACATACAAATTATAACTCAGAAGAAGAATTGTGTTTTCCAAGTGAAGATGAGTCAGATCAGCAAATAGCTTCACGAATGGAGCGTGTGAAGCTAAATGAAGACTCTGAACATTCAACAAAAACTCCATCAGATGATGTTGAATCAAACGAAGTGGCTCAAGTACAATTAAGAAGTGGTAAAGTGTTGCCACCACCACCTCTAAAAAAGGGGTTATCAAGCAAAGATAAGGGAAAAGATATAGTCGTCAACGAAGAAATTATCCCTAAAGATCATAAGAAGAAATTTGATACGAATAAAGGGATAGAGTATAATATCATTTCCCATTTGAGAAAGATCCCAGCACAGCTCAGCATCTATGAAGCTCTTCTGATGTCAAAAGATCTTCGAGAAACTTTGATACAGGCTCTCAAAAATCCAGAGAGATATGAAGCATATTTCGCAGAAAGATGTTTGAGCGAAGTTCTTCATGCCAGAAATGAACCTGTTATTACATTCTCTGAAGAAGATCTCATGTTGGGGACTACAGAACATAATCGCCCTTTATATGTCACGGCAGAAAGTGATGGCATCATAATAAGGCGAATCCTGATTGATCCTGGGTCTTCAATAAACCTCATGAGCTTGCGCACACTAAGGTCTTTATCCCTAGATATTCAACATCTAGGTTCAGATAAACTTATGGTGCATGGCTTTAATGAGAAAGGACAAAAAACTGTAGGGTCATTTGTTCTTCCCCTGAAATTTGGAGAACTTTACACAGAAGCCAAATTTCATATTATTGATACAGACACTTCATTCAAGGCACTCTTGGGTAGACCATGGCTCCATGATAATGGTCTTGTTCCATCAACTATGCACCAATGCATGAAATATCTAAAGGATGGGGAAGAGTTCTGAATTTCTGGAGATATACAACCCTTCGCAGTCCACGAAGTGAAAATTTATGATGATGCAAAATACTTCATTCTAAATAAAGTAAAGCCGATGAAATCTTCTGCAAGTAAAGCATCTATCACAATGGGTACAAAACAATCAAAGGGAGTTGAAGAAAAGGAGACAAGAAGAAAGTCACAAAATTTTCCTAAAGGGGCTAACACATTACCTAAATCAAATAAAATTGTACTCCACCTAGAAAGTGACACGGAGGAAGATGATGATATCTCTGAAATCCACAAACCTTTGATTAAAGAAAAGCCAAGGGAGAATACTTTTGTGGTTACACTGATCCCTCCACAACATTTTAGAGAAATCGTATCCCGTGAGGTTCATAGTTTTGAAGAGCTTAAAACATTTTATGTACCTCCCCTACATGGAAGTAGTGGACCGGGAAGTTTATTTTATAAATTTGGAAAATATCAAGAAGATAATATCAATGAGCTTGGGAATTTTGATGAAGATGAAGAGATAATTCCTACAGAGATGCCTAGATATTGTCCCAAAAGAATTCAGCAAATGATACAAAAATCTGGAATTCATAATATGGTCACTTGGAGACGATCACGTTTCTTTCAAAGAATGTGGTGTAACGAATTATCAAAAATGGGTAATCGTGATACAAAAGGCTTGGGATTTGTTGCAGTAGAACATACTAATCAAAATATATGTTATGTAATAAAAGACAAATATCTGGTTACTGAAAACACAGAAATGAATGAAGAAAAAGATGTGGAAGCCAAACGTGCACCAGAGGAACTTGAAGATGGTGGACAGGCCGCTACCATGGATGAGCTTAAAGAAATAAATTTGGGAAGTGATGAGGACCCTCGCCCGACCTTCATTAGTGCTCTTCTCTCCAAGAATAAAGTTGAAAAGATGAAAGCATTACTCAGTGAATTCAGGGATTGCTTTGCTTGGACATACGATGAAATGCCAGGCTTATCTCCTGATATAGCTGTTCACAAATTAGCAATCAAATCAGGTGTAGTACCTGTTAAGCAAGCTCCAAGGCGAATAAGGTTGGAGATTGAAGAACAAGTGATTGCAGAAACCAAGAAGCTCATCGAAGCAGGTTTCATTCGAGAAGAAAAATATGCTGATTGGATCGCCAACATTGTCCCGGTGAAAAAGAAGAATGGACAAATTCGCATATGCATCAATTTTCGAGATCTTAATAAGGCGTGTCCAAAAGACGACTTCCCACTTCCAATATCAGAACTGTTGGTTGACAATACATCCAATTATGATATATTCTCATTTATGGATGGGTCGTCGGGATATAACCAAATCAAAATGGCACCTGAAGATGAAAAGTATACATCTTTCAGGACTCCTATCGGCATATTCTGCTACACAGTCATGCCCTTTGGCTTGAAGAATGCGGGAGCTACATACCAAAGAGCCATGACACATATATTTGATGAGCTTATCCATCAAAAAGTTGAATGTTATGTGGATGATCTTATTGTGAAAAGTATAGATCGAAAAGATCACCTCCAAGATTTGAGAATTGTATTTGAAAGAATCAGAAAATTCAATCTCAAAATGAATCCACTCAAATGTGCTTTCGGAGTTTCTTCAGGAAAATTTCTTGGGTACGTTGTACGGCACCGAGAAATTGAGGTGGATCCTAACAAAGTCAAAGCAATCATAGAAATGTCGTCTCCAAAAAGTCTCCGTCAACTTCGTTCTTTACAAGGACAACTTGCATTTATACGACGGTTCATCTCAAATTTATCAGGCAGATGTCAACCATTTGCAAAGCTGATGAAGAAAGACGTTCGTTTTAAATGGGATGATGAATGCCAAGAAGCTTTTGACAGTATCAAGAGATATCTTCTGAGCCCACCCATACTTGCAGCACCAATTCCAGGGAAGCCTCTTATCCTATACACCGCAGCATTGGAAGAGTCCCTTGGAGCATTGTTAGCTCAGTACAATGAAGAAGGCAAAGAAAATGCACTCTACTATATCAGTCGAAGATTGATCGGGGCAGAAATTCGTTACTCCCCAATTGAGAAACAATGTCTGGCGTTGATTTTTGCAGTCCAAAAGCTCCGCCATTATATGTTATCTCATAAAATTACACTAATATCAAAGATCGATCTGCTGAAGTTCTTGATGACAAGACCAGCGTTGACAGGTCGCCTAGCAAGGTGGGCAGTGATACTTCTGCAGTTTGATATTACGTATGTCCCCCAGAAAGCAGTAAAAGGGCAAGTATTAGCAGATTTTCTGGCCGCACATCCCGTTCATGCAGACTCGCCGCTCAATGATGATCTGCCTGATGAACAAATTCTGGTTGTTCTAGAATAGGAGAAATCACAAATATGGGAAATGTATTTTGACGGTGCATCATCAATTAAACCTGCCCAACCTCCAAACCTTCCCAAAGCTCGAGCCGTCATCGGTCTCATTTTCATAGCGCCAAATGGAGGGATAATGAGATTCTCATTTGGTTTAACTGAACCTAGAACTAACAATGAAGCAGAATATGAAGCTTTAATAGCGGGTCTTGAGATCGCTATTTCAATAAAAATTCAAAATCTCAAAATTTTTGGTGATTCTCAACTCATTATAAATCAAGTAATGGGTATTTATAAGATTGGCAGAATTGGATTGATTCACTATCATAGGCGAGTCCTCGAGCTCATGAAGCAGATTGCAAATATTACATTAATCCGAGTATCTCGAGCTCATAATAGTAAAGCAGATTCTTTAGCAAAACTTGCTAAAGAATGGCGAGTATGAATGATGAGCCGATTTTAATCAGTGTCAACACTCGTCGAGTACTAGAACCAGCAATTCTGTGTTCCCCGCAGGTAGAGGGGTCAATAAATCCAAGTCAGCAGGACATAACTTCGGTTGTTCCTCAATCTCCCCAACAAATTGTTCCTGAAAATCAACAAGATAAACCTCAGATGTTTACAGGAAGAAAATTTGGTAGAGCATCTGAATCTTGGCTTGAATGCCTAGAAGTTGAAGAGCAAAATGACTGGAGACAGCCTTTTATCAACTATTTCAGAGAAAACAAACTCCCTGAAGATAAATCATTAGCTACACAGATCAAGAAGAGAGCATTGCGATATGCGTTTGTCAACAATACGATATATCGAAGGTCATTTGAGCAAATGTGGCTGCGTTGTTTAGGGAGGGATGAAGCTGATAGGGTTATTTCTGAAGTTCATGAAGGACTATGCGGTGCACATCAATCAGGTCCTAAAATGGCCATCAAAGTTAAAAGGATGGGTTATTACTAGCCATCAATGGTAAAGGATTGCACCAATCATGCAGATATATGTCACGAGTGTCAAATTCATGGCAATATTATACATCAACCTCCAAATCCTTTACATCCCACTATAGCATCCTGGCCATTCGAATGTTGGAGGACAGATGTAATAGGGCCCATTGATCCACCATCATCTGCTGGGCATCGCTTTATATTAGCGGCAACAGACTATTTTTCTAAATGGGCTGAAGCAGTTCCATTCAAAGAAGTCACTGCTCATCATGTGATTAACTTCTTTACTCATAACGTTGTCTATAGATTTGGTGTACCGCGCCGCATAATCTCAGACAACGGTCCAGCTTTCAAAAATACCAAGATTTACAAATTCATTGAGCAACATAAAATTGATTGGAGATATTCATCAATCTATAATCCAAGGGCAAATGGATTAGCAGAAGCCTTCAACAAACGCTCGTAAAGCTGCTCAAGAAAATTCTTACTAAAAACAAAAGAGAATGGCATACTAAGTTGGCAGAAGCATTATGGGCATATCGTACTACATACAAAACACCAACGAAAGCAACTCCTTATGCATTGGTGTTTGGAGCTGAAGCTGTGTTGCCACTCGAAGTTGAGTTGCCGTCACTTCGGGTAGCTGTTCAGTATGATCTCACAGAAGAACAAAATGCTCGCCTACGAATGGAAGAACTTGATGCGTTGGATGAAGTCCGACTCCATGCTCAACAAAATTTAGAGATTTATCGAGCAAGGATGGTGAAATCTTTTGACCGTATGGTACGCCATCGAGCATTTCAAGAAGGAGAATTGGTCCTGGTGCTGAGAAGACCAATTATCCCACACCGAAGGATTGGTGGAAAATTTGAACCAAATTGGGAAGGTCCTTTTGTCATCGAGAAGGTGTACCAAGGTGGAGCATATCAACTTATTGATTTAGAAGGTCGACGACCTATGCCCCCAATCAATGGGAGATACTTAAAGAAGTATTATTCTTAAAAAAGTAAGTTGAAGATCATTCCCTTGTAAAAGGAGATAATAATTCTAAGATGTCTTAGAAATTCTTCCACAAGACAGGGGGCATTTTTTAAGTTTAAAAATGCTAAAAATCTGGTGACGGATAAAATTTCCCTTCAAGGCAGGGGGCATTTTAAATATTTATTTGGGTTATCATCGAAACCCAAATAAATATTTAAAATCATTCATGAAGCTATCACAGCATATATGGGGCAGAAGCTGGTGCCTTCAAGCAAGCAAATATACGGTCATCGCAAAAATTTTGCCAAAAATCTCGAAGTTCAGATTGAGAAGAAATTTTGATCCGTAACTTCAACAAATCAAATTCGACAAGTATAAACTATTATAGTACAAGTCCAGTGCTCAAACAGATATAATATCAGTCTCAACAAGCCTATATGTGGCCGAGCCACTGATAGCTTTACTTACTCAACAAGCCGTTATAAGAGGCCGTAGTAGGAAAGCACCTGTTTTGTTAGCCCAATGACAAATACTATCAAGTTTGATATTTGTCCAATTTAGCAAATCAAAGCAGTTCAGATTCAAAATATTTTCTCAACTAACAAATGGATTGAGGCAAAATTCAGAAAATTCTCAGTCAAGTCAAAGGCACCAAGCCACAATAAAAACTCCTATCAAATTTAGAGGCATTATCCTTCAATAAATCTGTCAAGCACAAAGCTAAGATCGAAGGAGCTTCACTTCTTCAACATGTCCAACAAAGCACAAAGCTTAGGACCGAAGAAGTCATCCCATATTTCTTATAAAGCCATAGGCTGAAGAAAGGGAACATTGTCATCATCAAAGTCCGTCATGCAAAAAGCTTTGGACAGATGACTATTTGCCACCGACCTAATATCATTCTAAAGGATTTAGGTCACCAATATGGATTATTCATCAAGCCCATGAAAGCACAAAGCTAGGGCAGAAGAAATATTAATCCCTGACAAATCAAAAAGATAAATCATGGATTTCTAGAAGACCCTCTATATGACATCTAAAAATTAGTTTTAGAGATCTATAGGGTCAACCAGTTTACAACAAACATGATCTGCTATAGAGCGCATATCATATTTGTTGGGGGGCATTTGTTGACTGTAATCGTTGCACACGACTGGATCCACATCGGACAAAACCGTTCCCGACCGAAATCACCGACATACACGACACAATCGACACCGGTCCCACCTCGCAACGATTCGCCCACCGCCTCACTCACGAAATAAAACAACGCTCCCTCTCATTCGGACGATTTTTTACGCACATACAAACGGCTCGAAACTGAAGGAAAGGGAAGAAAAGGATTTTCGGAAGACTTACCTCTGCCCGACCGAACTCCATTCGCTTCCAGCCTCTGTCCGATCTCACCAGACGACCTCCTGCTCCGGCGTCGACCCTTCCGGCCGACCGAACTCCGGCGTCACTCCTGCTCTTGTTCCGACTCCTGCATCCGTCTGCCCTAGTCGATCCGACCTCCTGCTCCCACCGGCTCCTGCCGCCGTGCCCTAGCCGACTCCGGCCGACGCCGCCGCCACCGACTGCCGAGCCCGCCTCCGCCTTCGCCGAGACCTCCCGTGCGTGACTCCCTCCGATCCCGTCTCCTTGCCCGATCGGGCTCTGCCCTTTTCTCGATCCCTCTCCCTCTGTTATATGTAATATATAATATATATTATATAAGTATATTTATATATTATATAAGGTATATGATATAAGATATATATATAATATATTATATCTATTATATATATATATATATATATATATATATATATATATATATATATATATTATATATATATATATATGAAATAAAAAAATATATATAATAATAAAGAAAGAGAGAAAAGTGGAGAGATATGTGAGGATTTCAACAGGTGTCGAAGACCCCGGCCGTTGCATCTTAGATCCGGCCGGGATGGTTCCAAAATTGAAGACCCCGGTCGTCGTACCTTAGGTCCGACCGGGATGGTTTAAAATTTGAAGACCCCGGGCCGTCGCATCTTAGATCCGGCCGGGATGGTTCCAAAATTGAAGACCCCGGTCGTCGTACCTTAGGTCCGACCGGGATGGTTTAAAATTCGAAGCCCCTACGCCGTCGACCTTAGGTCCGGGTAGGAAGAAACTACGGCAGTGCCGTCCCGATTTCTCCCTCGGTGGGGAGGAGACGCGGGAGGCTGCCGAAATTTTCATTGAACATCAGAGGACTTGGACTAAAAATTTGAAAATTGATTTGAATGAAATTCAAACATAAAATCAATTTTAAATCAAAATTTGATCAAAAAAAAATGTTTAACCTATACTCAGAAATGAACTCAAATATGAATTTGGTTTAAAACTGAATTGATATGTAATATCTACATAATGAGCTTTTAACCAGGATCTTGCACTCCAAGAAATGATTAATATATTTTGAGCCATTGTCAAATCATAAAAGATATTATTTTCTATGGAAATTTAAATAGACTCTGTTGATGTTGAATTATTTTATCAAATATTCAAAATGTTTAATCAACATTAATTCAAAAGCTCTTAAATCATTAATTTTTCAAAATGTCGTCACATTGCAATATGTTTGAAACTAAATTATTGAAGGAAGATATACTCTCGAGTGATGAGTGATGAAACTTTAATAGACCTATATCAATCGTCTTCAGCATCTTATTGGTTTAAGACATTGAGATTCCTTCATATATAATCAAAGTTATCAAAAGACAATTAGCCTTTCAATTGACAAATGCATTTGGAATTCCCTAAGTGATAATATATATAATATTCCAATGTAATATGACTTGAGACTTATGTCTTTTCATATAAAATAAAGGTTATGATTATGGGTAGCATAAGTGTTGACGGTGCTACAAATTTAAAATCAAGGGAATCACAACATCTGTTGGAGGCTCATTGTAGATGTTTATATTAGCTACAATGAATATCAGTCGAAGGTGACAATTTGATTAGGATATCAAACTTGTTCATTCATGAAAACTATCCATAAGATCTACATGATATTCTGCAATCAATAGTCTTTAAGAGATCTATATACGCCACCGGATCCGCAACATGTGTGCAAGCGGACAGAAGGCGTTCGTAGGCCCCTTAAATAAAATCTCGGGCCATTTTCTAATGAAATTATTTGCATAAAATGGATCATATTTAAATATTTTAAAACGCCCCTTATGCATTAAATACAATCTCTTAAATCAAATACACCCTGCATGTGCTCCGGTTAACATGTTAAAAGCATAAATAATAATAATCGAGAATGCTGCGCAGGGTCAAATGCTACAACCCGCATGTGCTCCGATCGTCGCATGTAAATCTAAAATCCAACGATCCGAGAATGTTGCGCGAGTTAAATATCAAGTTTCATCCTCCTCTTGTAAAGGACTGGAGTTGACACGACTTGAATAACAAAATGCATCCCAAAATCCTACGAAAATACAAGTGACCTTAATGCCACCCCGATGATGGCCGTGTTGAACGAAGATATCAACCGGAGGGGTCCATTCAGAAATATTTTTCAAATATCATTCCTACCAAATTCTTACAAAAATAAAAGTGGCCTCAATGTCACTCCGATGATGGCCGTGTTGATCAAAATCTCAACCGGAGGGGTCAAATTTCAAATGTCAAATTTCAAATCTCAAATCTCAAATGTTAAATTTCAAATCTCAAATCTCAAATTTCAAATATCAAATATCAAATCCCAAATCTCAAATTCAATCAAATCTCTGAAATAAAATCTATCATCTAAAAAACTCAAAACTAAAAATCATCCACCACCCGCAACCGTTTGTCGGGGGTGATAAATTTGAAATTAACCTCAGCTCACAAAGAGCGAATGCATGTTGGGATTATCACTACGATTCATCCTCAAACAGTCTCTTGCCAACAGGGACGTGGCACGTGCCCTCTGATCGGGTGGTTTTGCCGCAAAATGGCACCATTATATTACGATCACGGCCAAAGCCCGTATGTTCCCTAAAGGCGTCAAACCTTGAGCGATGGATCATAGGGTATATCCAATAGGCATAAAGCCCTCTGTTAGCTAAGGTGGATTCATGTATATCCCCTTTTAGACAAATATCAACCCAGGTCTACAAGGTATTCTTGGACGAAGCAACCCATGGCTGTCGACAAGATGCCTTCTGTCAGGTTGGGTCGACTACCTCCTCTGACTAAGTAGACCAGGGATCATGACAGCCCGGGACGACGGAACCATGGGATCTTGATCGGGCTCGTCTTCATTCCCCCCCACCACCAGTTTTAAGTTTATGGTGATAAATTCTAAATTCCAAATTTCCAATTTCAAAATCCAAATCCAAATTCAAGAGTTAAAATCCTAAACTATTGCTATTATATGATAGGTTTATAATCTATTTGACCTCTTTTATGACTAGCCTTAATCGAAAGTTCTCTCTTGTTATCAGGAGGGGTAATTAACTATAGGGGCTTGCGCCTATAGGAAACCAGAACTCAGATCAAAAAGTCCTCACTAAATGAGGGCGAAATCTCTGGATAGTGTCTTATCTACAAACCCAATCTGCCTTCTGAAAATTCCCCCGGGATCACACAATCCTAAAATTGGAATTTTTCGGAGCCCGCATATTTATTACAAGGGATTTTAAATTTTTAAAGTGTATTTGGGTTGGTTCTGCCCCTGGACCCCCGATATACATGTCTTATAAGTTTTACCCCTTGAAAATTTGGGTTGGTTCCGCCCCTGTATTAAAGCTTCCTACAAATGAGCTACTCAAATATTTATGATGTTTTGAACATCATCAAAATAGATATCCAAACGATATAAAATAACTAATCATTTTTATTAGTAAACTCATAAATATGAAATCAAAAGTGACATTAAGAATATATATATATATATATATATATATATATAATATATATATAAATAATATATATATATATATGAGATAATTTAGAGAATGTAAACACAAAATATTCATAATAGTTTTATAGTCTAAAACCCCTATGAAGAAATTAGTTCATATTTTTAATACATTATAGATCAAAATGGTTAATGCAACATTAAGTCCTACATACCATACAATTATAGGGTACCATGACAATATCAACTAACGATATCAACAATTATAGAATTACCCATTTGATTTCTTTTTTTCTTACTACTCTTGAGAGTCATTTAAAATTCTTCATTTTCGTCAGCCCCAATTATTTTATGAAAGAATGATATTAACATCATATTATATTAGAACCTAATAATATAATATACAACAAATAAGCATAATACCAACATAATCACCTACTTAAGTTGATGAGGTTGCCAATGTTGTTGACGCTACTTCTGGCTCTCCTGTGACGCTGTTGGAATTGCTTATTGACATTCCAGTTTCTCTCATTTATAATGAGGTTTTGAAAGCCAAATTGGCAGGTAAGTTGTAAAATAATTGTTTGGAGCAAAACGATTGGCTTGATAATTTTGACTCTTCACCCTGTGAGGGTTATGTGGATGAATTGGATGGGCATGGATGCTATTCATGCGAGTTATAATTTGAATGTTAACCGCATTATTGAAAAAGCTTTTGCTTTGGGTGGTGGTAAATGTTGTAGGAGGAAGCTAAAAAGGAAATAGTTTGGTCCTCCTCTACTGATGTTGGATCGTTTTATGCTGTTTGTTATTTTGGTGGTGTTTTTGGTTGTTGGTTGTGGAGTTGTTGGCTGTCCTTTTTTTTTTTGGTTAGGATGGTGACGTCTTCCTTCTCTGCTTTCTTCTTTGTCATTGGCAAGTGGGTGTTGTTTGTTCCTTTGAAACTTCGGGTTTCTTCTCCTTTTCCTGTTGTGTTCTTTGCAGGCTTCTTCCAGATTATTGTGTTTGATCCTCGTTGGATTGATGCTAATTGGTTGGGAGTTTTACTTGGGAGGCTGATGTTGTTCGACTCAATTTGTTGTTTCATCTTCTTGTGGGGCTTTATTGGCTCGTTGGCTTTGTATTTTTCCTTGTTTTCTTTTCTTGAGTTTTATTGTAATATATCGAATCAAAGGTTCGTAGGTTTTACTTTAATCAAAGGTTCGTATGAGGGTTTTATCAAAAAAAAAAAAATAACATAAGGCCAATATAAGTTTTCAATGAAAAATAAGAAGCAAAACTTTATAATTATAAAATGATTTTTCAAAGAACCAAATGGAAACACCATTGTGCAGCATAGTGATGAATTTTAAAGATTAAATATCTCTTTGCAATTTGCAAATCATATGGCATAAAACACCTCCAATGATATCATGTGATATAATGTGGAGATATTAAATCTTCTGTGGCTAAATAAACACCATCAATTATATAATATTTAATTTAGTAACTTTTTTTTAAAATATCATAACTAATAAGAAAACTATATATACTAAAAGGATTTAGTATTTTCTAGAACATACAAATCACAATGTAATTCTAATGCATTAAGGAGTATTATTGCATTATATGTCGAACCAACCAAACCAATTTGGACATATATGAATCTCAAGTCTTAATTGGCGTCGATATGATTTTCTTCTTCTAGAAGCATCCTCATGTTCTTAATTATGGACTCTAACTTAAATGTGTGTTACATCTATTACGCTAATACAATCATAATTTAATAAATCATATTAGTAAGAACACTTATATGATATATTATGTTTTTAAAATAGTAAGCCAAGGTTGTTTTATTATTTAATAGTATTAGAGCACTGAGCACTGCAAGCTTAAGTATCTCATGTTATAATTCTTCTATAGCATACAGCATATCATTCATATATGGACTCATAACTTATGAAGATTAATAAAGTTGAATCAAACTACTCAATCAATAATACTATGCATGTGTATGTAATAACATAGCTACTTGTTATTAAATGCATATTGATTATACCTGCAAGTAATCTTCTGAGTGTAATGAATGGCAAAACTTGATAAATGAATGCACTCTTCTCATTAGCACCAAAAGCAATTGTTCAACCATATTGACAAATACATATAAAGATGGTATTAATTGGAGGAGAAATTATTCCGTGTGGACACCGGACGCAACTCTACGTCCGGATGATGCGCTACCGAGCGGTACCGAGCGTCGGTACCGGTACTGAGTACCGAGCAATACCAAGCCCACGATATAGTAAAAGGGTGACGTGGTGTGCATTTTTATTGGTCTCTGGACGTTGTTCGGAGTTTGCAGAGAATAATTCTTCTAGTTGGAGAGGTAAAGTGTACATCTAAGCTAGGCTTCATTTGAGATAATTTATTCATTGCTTTCTAAAACAACTTTTAAGCACAAATTTCTCTAATTCAAAAAAAATAATTTAAAAATATTATTTTAAAAAGCATTGAAAGTTTTCCCAAATGGAATCTAAAAAAGAATAGTCTTGATTTATATTCAACTTTGAGAACTGCTTTATTGTCCTTTCCTCTGATGAGGTAAAATATTGCTTGATGATTAAGGGTTCGTTTGAGACGGTTTTCTTCTTGCTTTGTAGAACAGCTTTCTAGTTCACAATTTTCTTGAATTTGAAAATTTTGTACTAAAAAGTCGTTTTAAAAAGCAGTACGAAAGCTATCCCAAACAAAGCTTAAGGCTTCGTTTGAGACGGCTTTTTTATTGCTTTCTAAAACGGAGTTTTAGTACAAATTTTTTATTTTTGTATTAAAACTCCGTTTTAAAAAGCAATAAAAAAACCGTCCCAAAAGAAGTCTAACTCTCCCTAACAGCTTTGTTGAATTGTGTTAATTTTGTAATGACTAGCCTTGTTAAAAGTCCATGTTGAATTAATTATTTTTTTAATTAAGAAAATGATCAGTTCTGATAAAATTGTAGATAGGTTTGACTGTTTGAGAGAGTTTCAATTTTTTCTTACATATAAAATTCATTGGTTTGATTCCTATTGTTTTTACTAAATAGGGGCTGTGATGAGCCATCCCTATTTGATTGTGTCACTACAAATTAGGTCGTCAATATCTTCCCAACTTGAATGCGACAGTATGACATTTGTGGAAGTCCTCGTCTTCTTGAAACTTTTTTTTTTTTTGGAACAAGGTAATGGGTATCCAGCCATTGTCACCTTCAAAAGAGCTTGACGGTATGACTAATCCTCGATTGACCTAGAAGAGACACCCACCCCATTGGCCCGCACTTGATTGGGCCCCACTTAAAAGGCACTGTCACTCAAGAGGAATCGAGTACGGGTTGGGGATTCCTAACCGTACTCGCCCACCAACCAAACTAAATAATGATGGGTGTCTTCTTGAGACTTTAATAGGGCGTTTATTGGTCATCCTAGTTGATTAGGGCATCTCAGTTTTCAGTTAAGATTTTTCTTTGACTGATCAAAGCTTAATCAATAAAGTTGAGATTCAAAATAGTTAAGTCAATCCAAATTAGATTTATTTTTATTTTTTTTTATTTTAGGTTTGCTCACAACTGACAAAGTACGACTCAATCTATACTAGCTAGTCTAGTACAGGGCTATGAAAAATTGTCAAATAAAGTCAAACCAGTCCAAGCCATTGACAAGTCTTAACCAGCTCATGAGAAAAATACCGATATAGTCATGCACTCGTTAAGAACCTAGAATTAGTCAAGTGACATTCTCCAAAATAGTTACACGGATGGTGACTACACCCAGCAAATCAACTACCTAGCAGCAGGTCCAACAAGTCAATGGCTTCATCAAACAACTTGACAACTTCATCCAATAAATCAACGACTCACCTAACTAACAATAAAATCCTCAAAATTTATATCTTCAACCTTATTTCTCTAGCTATAGGCTTCGTTTAGGATGGCCTTTTTACTACTTTTGAAACAACTTTTTAATAGAAAAATTAAAACTTTTGTACTAAAAAACTGCTTTAAGAAGTAATAAGAAAGCTGTCTCAAACAAAGCCAAAATCTTCAAGCTTTATCTTTTTAGGGTTCTATTAAAACTTGGCAATCTCCCAAATAAAATCAGTGTCACCCACAATTAACCTTTTAATTGTTAGATGAGAGCCCCCTTTTACCAATTCAGGACACTGTGGCTGTTGTTTTCTTAGACCTCGTTTGGGACATTTTTCTTACTGCAAGCAGCTTTTTATTACAAAAAATATAATATAAAACTATTTTAAGAAGCAATAAAAAAATCGTCCCAAACGAAACCTAATCAAAAGCGAAACACAAAGCATAAGTCTCAACAGACTCCTAGCAAAGTTGCAGAAATTGAAATTATCTATTACTTCATAATGTTTACGTTTAAATCCAATGTAAATAAAATATACTTGAAGTTATCAAATGCTTTTCTTTCATCAACAATTTCTACCCAAGTCAAATAGAAAATAAATAAAACTTTTAGATAAATATTGGGACTCTTATGCTCCCAACCTCATAGTAAACAAAACAACTCAATTTTTTCAAGCAAACAATAAAAAAGAAAAAAAAAATCACTCAATTTCCCCTCTACCAAACCAGAGTGAAAATCAAGTTCAATTCAATTGCTTTATCATTTTCATTTCCTTTCATTCAACTCCTTCAAAACATAGCCTATGGAACTTTGGAAGCATTAACTCACTGTAACTAGTCCAAATAACAAGATACTACCCTTACAAAACAGACGTAAACCCCTTCGTATTCCAAGACATTTTCATGTATACAAATAAAGAAGCTGCAAGGGTCTTGCCACATATCAGTAGCTACACAGAATGTTACTATGTTCGCTCATCAGTATTAAGAATGACAAAACAAAAATATCCAATATAGAAATTTTCAGCCAATCGTTCCTTTGAAAAATAAAATTCATGTCTATTCCAAGTTACCGCCTTTTCAGTATTAGCATACCTCTAAAAGTATTTTAACTGCTGATCACTGCATCAGAAATCAACAACCATGATATTAGCAATGACAGCCTGGGTTGCTTTGTTGCATTAGTTGTGCCAAGCCAGATAAACCACCGTCACCCCAGTTGCATTTCATCCTATGAAATGATGCACCAAGTTGTAAAATTTTCAGGCTAACATATATATATATATATATATATATAAGTTAAATGATTAAAATTGTTTCTTTATTCTTTATGAAGGATCAAATTTATCTCCAACTATTTAAAGGACCATTTTGGTCACTTAAATCTTTAAAAAGGAATGATGAGACTATTTTGATTCCTCTTTTAGAAGTTGAGGAATCAAAATAATCATTTGATATAGTCGGGGTTCAATTTTATCTCTCTCTTTATATATATATATAAGCTTTAGAATGCAAGGCAAGTTCTATTACCTCAGCAGATTTTTTGTATTCTGGTTTAAGCTCATGGGTTCCTTGATTTGGTCCACGCTTGTTGTATACGCAGAGATCATTTAGTATCTCTTTAAGGAATTGCTGCAATAAAAGAACATGCATCATTAGAATCACACTTTAAGAGCATATTCAACAAGCTCGTGCATTCAACTTTAAAGACTCCTAATAATCAAAAGTAGGAAAAAAGTAGTCAAATCAAACATTATTTTATCAATGACGATGTCATCACTGAGAGAAATGAAAGCGAAAATTTTGGAAGAGTTATAGTATCACGGACCAAGTCGATTAACAATAGAAAACATTACAACAAGCGAACAATGTTGAAATGAAGGTAAATAATATGTTGTAACCACTAGTTCTCAAATAAAAGTTAATAAGATACTCAGCAACCTTCCTAATTACTAAATTGAGGAGGTGATTCAAAAAACTTACAATAACACAACGTCTAAATATTCTGTTAACATGCTAATGTTAACGGATATGCCTGCATGATAAGGTATCAGCCTTCTAGCAGGCAAGAGAAGTTCATATCCTTTTAAAATTTTACACCAGCCATCCTACGAAAGATCTGAAAAGTTTTTTATTTTTAAAATAAGCCTTCCGTTGAAAAATACAGCCTGAAGGTGAAGAAGGTATCAAAGCAAACAAACCAATTTGGAGCTTAGTCTACCTACTAAAAATGATCCTAGGTTCATCATTTAAAGTGAATTCAAACTAATAGAAAGATAATTTTATACCATAACTCATAGCATGATGGAAGATAAATTATACAACGCCAGCTATTGAGATGATCACATAGACACATACTAAACAAGTTCAAAAACTTGCAAAATACAAAATTTAAAATGTCAAATGAAGGAAATAACCTCAGGCTGGTCTGTTTCCAGAACCAATTGCTTCAATGCCCAGTTTGGCTGCCTTTCAAAAAGTTTAAAAATTATGTTTTCCAGTTCTCTACGGTCCCTCCTCGTTCGTTTAACCTCAGATCCCTTCACTGGTGCAACCTTCTTCTTATCCTGGTACAGCAAGAAGAAAACTTCAGGTTTTGACAATGAGCAGAAATATATGTTTCACCAAGATACGCATTCCTATTTCATTTATAATACCAAAGAATTATCAATGACTCTTCCAAACACTGAAAATTTTTCAGTGGACTAAGCTTAAGCTGGTCGTATGTATATTAAAGTACATTCTGAATCTCAAATGGATTAAGAGTAAACACAACAGAGAGACGACAAATACAGAAGCCGGGACCTAACTGACAGATCTGTTGCAACTAAGAAAGTTCAAACACTATTGACATAAGTATCCATAAAGCCCAAAAAGCTTGTCATCAACCAACGAATCAAGATTCATCCAATTAAGCAAATAATTGGCTAACTTCCTTAATAGATCACCAAAACCTAATCTAACCCGCCTACTTTAGTTTTGCAAGATTGAATCCTGTGAGAGTAAACCCGATCCATTGGCAAACGAACCCAATAAAAAAATCATATACTCTTACCAAATCCTTTATCACACTAAGTAATTAAAAATTGGAGTTCCGCCCTGAATATTTGAAGGATCCACCCAATCTGACCCAAATTTTCAGCCAATTCAAGTTCAAACTAAGGGATTCACCCACGATATACTCAATCATAACCTAACCAATTAAAAGCCCTAGTGCCAAAGCTCAGCTTAGGTGCATAGGGCATAATAGGTTCAACAATGATCTTGTAAACTGGCAAAATAGACTTATGAAATGATTCTAAAACGGCTATTAAAAATTTAGTCTCATTTTTACATGACAAATAATCCTTCCCCTGTTTATATTTTGAACAAATAAAAAAGAAATTGATATTTAATGATATTACCTTCGAGCCAGATGGAACCAAGCCAACCATGCCAGGCATGGGCCTCATAAGCACACCGTGATCCTTGTCAATTATCTTTCAATATAAAACATTACTCAATTTTGATAAACAAAAAAGGAATATGATTAATGCAAAAGGATTAAATTACACAAAGACTTGTTCATTAGTCCTATTGAGCACACCTGAATTTGTCTGGTTTTGATCATAGCTTTATTTGACCTTTCACGGCAAAGTTTGCCGTATTCCCCAAAGTTTTCACTATGAGGTTCCATATCAAATTTATGCTCGACCTTTCCTTCCAATGCACATTTTCCTGCAGTGCAGCAGGCTTTATTCTTCTTTGCACAACATGAAATACTTCATACACGCCCTAGAATAGTGAATGCCAGAACTCTGATAGGAAATACTTGGGTTCGCAAGTAAACCTAACCAAAATCAGTACAAAAAAAAGAGAAAACTGCTGTTTTGAGCAGGAAAACAGCAAATCGCAGCAGTTTTAGTGGAGGAAACTCAAGGAAAATAGAGAAGAACAATGTATTTCACTAGTAGATTCAAGAACGCAAACAAAGATACAATTTCCTTCAATCCGAGAGGAAGGAATGACTCTCCAAATCTCTAGCCGTAGCCTAGAGCCCAAGAACACAAACCCTAGATCTCCCAAAAATATTCAAATTCAAGATGAGCCTAAATCTCATCATAACTCATAATTAAAGACAAATGGACAATTACAAATTACCTAAAACACCCTTTTCATTCAAATTTTCCCTCTCAATTTTGCATTAAACCCAAGTGGGGCCCACTAGGGGTTCCGCCCCCCCCTTACTGTGCCGCTTGGAGTAGAATTGGACCGGTCCCTGTTGGACCGGTCCAACCGGCCCAGGATGGGCCGGTCTAACATTACCGCCCTCCCAAAGAATCACCTTGTCCTCAAGGTGGAAAGCAGGAAACTGCTCTGCAATCCTCTCCTGTGGCTCCCAGGTGGCCTCATAGTCTGGTAGGCCGCTCCACCTAATCTTCACCTCCCTTTCCCCCCTTCTCATTGATTCGCACTCATTCTACCGCTAGAGGCTCCAATGTCACTTCCATGTCCTCCCTCAATGTGCTGGGTAGCTCTGGGCTCACTGCATGCTCCTCCACCACTCTCCTCAACTGTGAGACATGAAAAACGGGGTGTATTCTGGCTGTTGGAGGAAGCCTCAATCTATAGGCCACCTCTCCAATTCTCTCCTCCACTTCAAAAGGGCCAAAATACCTTGCTGCAAGCTTCTCATTTCTCCTTTGGGCCATAGTCCTCTGCCGGTATGGTCGGAGCTTTAAGTAGACCTTGTCCCCAACTGCAAACTGTATATCTCTCCTTTTGCCGTCCGCCTGCTTCTTCATAAGTTGCTGGGCTCTAAGTAAATGCCTCTTGAGCTCCTCCAACACCTGATCTCTTTCCTTCAAATGCTGATCCACTGCAGATACTGGAGTACTACTATGGTTGTAGTGTATCAAATGTGTGGGGTCCCTCCCATATAACACCTTAAAAGGTGTCATCTTGGTAGCCGAGTGAAAGGAGGTATTATACCAGTATTCTGCCCAAGCTAGCCATTTGACCCACTGCTTTGGTGTTTCAGACACAAAACACCTCAAGTATGTCTCCAAGCTCATATTCACCACCTCCGTCTGCCCATCACTCTGTGGATGGTAGGTTGTGCTCCTCTTCAATACTGTTCCCTGCATCCTAAATAGCTCCCTCCAAAAATGGCTCAGGAACACCTTGTCCCTATCAGAAATAATGGACTCTGGTACTCCATGCAGGCGGACTATCTCCCTCACAAATGCTGCTGCTACAGACACCGCTGTGTACGGGTGTCTCAAGGGAATGAAATGAGCATATTTGCTCAGCCTGTCGGCCACTACAAGTATAACTGTGTAGCCTTCTGATTTTGGGAGCCCGTCAATGAAATATATAGTAATCTCCTCCCAAACCTTCTCTGGTAGGGCCAGAGGCTATAGTAATCCCCCTGGTGCCATCGTCAGGTACTTGCTCCGCTGGCAGATATCACACTTCGCCACCATCTCCTCTACATCTTTCCTCATCCCCTTCCAGTACAATTCAGCAGCTAACCGGCTATAAGTTTTTTGCACTCCTGAATGCCCTCCTATGGCACTCCCATGAAACTCCTGTAGCAACTGGGGAATGTGGATGGAAGACCTTGAAATCACACTCCTTCCCTGATAGTACAGTCTTTCTCCCACAATTGAGTAGCCTGGGTGGCCGTTCCCATCTGATAACACATCTTCTTTGATTTTTCTTAGCTCCTCATTCTGAATGCTCTCCTCTTTGATGGCTCCCCAATCTATCAGTACTTGTACTGATACAGCAATCCCCTGGAGCTCCCCCATACAGCGTGATAAGGCATCCGCTGCCTTATTCTCTAGTCCCGGCCGATAGTGGATCTCAAAATCATATCCCAGCAGCTTGGACAACCACCTCTGATGCTCCTCTGTGATCATCCTCTGCTCTAACAAGTACTTCAGGCTCCTCTGATCAGTCCTGACAATAAAGTGTCTGCCCAATAAGTAAGGTCTCCACTTCTGGATGGCCAGTACAATAGCCATCAGCTCTCTCTCGTAGACAGACTTCAGCCTAGCCCGGGACGACAGTACCTGACTGAAGTAAGCTATGGGCCTGTGGTTCTGCATCAACACTGCTCCCAATGCATAGCCTAAAGCATCTGTCTCCACCACAAACACCTGATTGAAGTCTGGCAGAGCAAGCACTGGCACCATCGTCATGGCCTTCTTCAGCTTCTCAAAAGCCTCTGAAGCGGTTTCCCCCCATAAGAAGTTGTCCTTCAACTGCTCTGTCAGTGGCCACGCTATGGTGTTGTATCCCCTCACGAACCTCCTGTAGTAGCCAGTCAGTCCCAAGAATCCTCTGAGCCCCTTCAAGGTCTTGGGTTGAGGCCATGCCAGCATTGCCTCTATCTTGGACTGATCTGCAGCAACTCCCTCCTGGGATATCACGTGCCCTAGGTACTCCACCCGTGCCTGAGCGAAGTCACACTTCTTGAAGTTGGCCTTCAGTTGATGCTCCCTCAGCATACCCAACACCACTCTCAGGTGCTCTAGGTGTTCCTCCTCAGTCCTACTATAGATTAGAATGTCATCAAAAAATACCAACACAAACCTGCGGAGGTGTGGCTTGAAGATCCGGTTCATCAAGGCCTGGAATATGGCAGGTGCGTTGGTGAGGCCAAAAGGCATCACCAGAAACTCGTAGTGGCCCTCATGAGTCCTGAAGGCCGTCTTCTGCACATCTTCCTTCCTCATCCTGATCTGGTGGTAGCCTGACTTCAGATCGATCTTGGCGAACAAGGCTGCTCCATGTAGCTCATCCATCAACTCGTCAATCATAGGGATAAGAAACTTATCAGGCACAGTCTCCTTGTTGAGAGCTCTATAATCAACACAAAATCTCTAACTCCCATCCTTCTTATTCACAAGCAGAACTGGACTAGAAAAGTGACTCACACTGGGCTGAATGATCCCTCCTTCTAGCATTTCTCCCACCAACTTCTCAATTTCATCTTTCTACACCTGAGGGTATCTGTAAGGCCTCACACTGATAGGGGATACTCCCTCTTTAAGGATAATCTGGTGCTCCTGCTCTCTGTCAGGTGGTAGGCCCACCGGAGGTTGGAACACATCCTCAAATTCCTGTAGAAGAGGCTGAACCAACGCGGGAATGGGTTTTTCCTCCCCCTCCTGCTCCTCCAGGCTCTGCAACTCCACAGGGAATCCTCCTCCTTCCTCATGGATGATTTTCACCATTGATCGTAGTGACACTCTAGCTCTGGACAATCTTGATTCCCCTTTCAGCTTTACCCTCTTCCCCTCTACAATCAACTCCATCACCATGGTCCCCCAGTTCACCTTGGTTTCACCTAAGGTCTGTAGCCACTTCATGCCCAAAATGACATCTGTGCTACCCAACTTCAGGGGTAGGAAGTCCTCTATCACCCTGATCTCTTGTAGCCTCATCTCCACCCCTTTATAGATCCCGGTACTGGATTCAATCTTCCCTGTCCCCATCATCACCCCATAACTGCCTGTCTCAGTAGGCTCCATCCCAAGCTCCTCTGCCACCTGGGTGGATATGAAATTGTGGATTGCCCCACTGTCAATCAGAACCACTACCTCCCTCCCAAGGATCTTCCCCTTCACCTTCATCGTATGTCTAGGAGTAAATCCCATCACAGAATTGAGGGAGACCTCTGCTACCTCCAACTGGGAATCAATCTGCTCCTCATCAGAATCATCACCCTCTTCAGACGCCTCGTCTATATAGACGGTGAGAGCCCGAAGGGCGCGATCCTTGCACCTGTGCCCTGGAACAAACTTCTCCTCACATCTGAAACAAAGGCCCTTGGCCCTCTTCTCCTGTATCTCCTCTTCAGTCAATTTCTTGAAGCTTCCAGCAGATCTGGTCACCCCGCTCTTCTCCTTTCCACTCTCTCTAGGGACACTAGGGCTTGGCCCTTTTGGAGCCAAGTAAGTGGTAGTTGTCCTGGTGGGACCTCATGAGGGGTTGTTCCTCCAATTTCGGGCGTTGGTCTTCTGGTTCTCCACCAACTGAGCCAACTCAATTGCCTCCCTCAGGTCTCTTGGTCTCATGACCTTCACCGCATCTCTAATTTCCGGCTTGAGGCCCTTCATAAAGTCCCCCCCCCCCCAAAGTACTGTTTGATAAGCCCTCCATGTCTCCCACCAAACTCTCAAACTTCTTCATGTATTCCTCCACTGTTCCCTCTTGAGTGAGGGCATAGAACTGTTCTGATATCTCCCATGGGCTGCCCCCCCCCCTGAATCTCTCCCTGATAGCCTCCTTAAATTCCCTCCAGGTCCTCACCGGTTCCCACTTATCCATGTACTTGAACCAGGCAAATGCCGCCCCTTCCAAGCACATACTAGCAGCCATCAATCTCTCCTCCTCCATCAGGCCATTCACTGCAAAATATCTCTCCACCTTGTGGATCCACTCATCCACATTTCCCTCCTCGAATACTGGCATTTTCAACTTCCTGGCCCTCGTGTCCACCCCGTATGCCCTATTCCCCCCATGGCCTCCTTTGTCCCAAGCTATGGGGTCTTCCCATGTTCCTCTCTCTCCATATCGGGGCTCATCCTCCCTCCTTGGTCGCCGATAGCCATCTTCCCCTCGTGCCCCGCCATGATGGTTATAGATCCCCCATGGCCGGTCTAATGGGTCGGGCCTCCGACGTCGCCAATCATCTTCTCTTCCTTCCCTGAAGTCTCTCATTCTGTCATATTCTTCCCGTCTGCTGGACTCCCGAGGTGGCATCCTTCCGTTGCTGTCAAGCAGTTCCACCTCCTCTTCCTCTTCTGGATTCACCTTCTCCTCTTTCCTCCGCTGGCACAGCCCTTGCTTGCCCTTCCAACAACTTTTTCATCATCTCCTCCAAGGCCATGAATTTCCCTTCCACATTCTCGCTCAATGTCGCCATCTTCTCTTCCAGATTTACTTTAAATTGACCCATCTCGGTCTTCAAGACTTCTACCCGCTTAGATGCCATGGGAACCTAAGAGATGCCTCCGGATCCCTTCCAAACAGCGGAAATCTGCAGCGAAACAGTGGAAAAAACAGCCCTCCACCGCCCGGATCTCGCTCTGATACCAATTTGATAGGAAATACTTGGGTTCGCAAGTAAACCTAACCAAAATCAGTACAAAAACAAGAGAAAACTGCTGTTTTCAACAGGAAAACAGCAAATCGCAGCAGTTTTAGTGGAGAAAACTCAAGGAAAATAGAGAAGAACAATGTATTTCACTAGTAGATTCAAGAACGCAAACAAAGATACAATTTCCTTCAATCCGAGAGGAAGGAATGACTCTCCAAATCTCTAGCCGTAGCCTAGAGCCCAAGAACACAAACCCTAGATCTCCCAAAAATATTCAAATTCAAGATGAGCCTAAATCTCATCATAACTCATAATTAAAGACAAACCGACAATTACAAATTACCTAAAACACTCTTTTCATTCAAATTTTCCCTCTCAATTTTGCATTAAACCCAAGTGGGGCCCACTAGGGGTTCCGCCCCCCTTACTGTGCCGCCTGGAGTAGAATTGGACCGGTCCAGCCGGCCCAGGATGGGCTGGTCTAACAAACTCTCAAAAATTATTGAAATCAAGTTGTTATATTTTCTTCTTTGCACAAGATGAAATTACTTCATACACTCTCAAATCATGTTGTCTCCTTAAGAAAGCAATCTAAATTTAAAACTACACTATTCTATGCACGATAATCTACATCCCATCCAGTTCATGAAACTAAACATAAAATCAAATAAGAGACAACATAAATCTGAATATAACATTTTTTCTAAATCTAAACTAAATTATAATTTGAATCGATCAATTTTAGAACTAAAAAAATCATATTGTTAATGTTTGGATTTTACATTCTTTGCCAATTAAAAGAGAGGTAAGTGTAGGCAGCAAAGGAAAGATAAAGTGAAAACAAATTTCCTTCAGAATCCAAGAGTTAGACTCCTTTGTTCGTATTCTTCGCAGTTCTAGGAATCTTCATATAAAGGAAGTCCATTTTGCATGATTGTAAAATATTCATTTTACATGTTATTTATATCCATTAACTAAAATAGATTCCTATGCAAAAGAAAGCTCCCATGTGATTCTCATGTGTCGCATTGACAAGGAGATGAATCATCCATTTAGGCAATGATATTGGCTATATTTTTATTCAGAATTTTTGGATGCAACATCATCTCATGTATCTTTTTTTTTTTTTTTTGGACACAAGTGGTTAATGTTAAAGGCATTCTTAGCAGAGCCAATAATGCCCGCCCATGCAGGTGCATGTCTACTTGAGTGTTGGAGAAGTCCTTGAATTTCTAGGTTGTATTCTATAGCATTGTAATTGGAGAATGTTTATCAAACCATCATAAATGAATGTGCTCGGTCCTCTCCTAGGGTACATTTAATGCATGCTATGATAATTGCTTAGATATTCTATTAGAATTTGAGTTAGAGAATGACAAGTAGCAACAACCCCACCTTCAATCTGAAGATGGTATCATATACATGGCTTCCGTAATGAAATGTTCGAATTCATAGCATGACTTTATTCCACACCCCCCTCCCCCCACCGTCTTTTTCTTCCCTACTACTAAAAATTAAAGTCCCTAAAGAAATGAGGTTGTTGGAGGGAGATGGTTGGTGGCTGGAAAGTATAATGGAATGAGGTGGATGGTGGGTGGCCAGTGTGGTTTGGAAGTAAATAATATCATCCGATGGACAATTCATTATTCTCCCCTTCATTTAAAAATAAATGGCTTAAATTTGATAGCAAACAAAGTACCTTCCAATTATGGTCTCTTAATGCTGATGGAATACCTCAAGGCATGATATAGTAAAATCCGCATCAATACCAACTTGATTTAGCCCAAAAAAATGAAGTTAATTAAAATTGTCCCAACCTATTTGATATGAATGTAGTTTTTGCAAGCACATGAATTTTGTGGTGAAGCCAAGTTTACATGTGTATTTGTTTGATTAATATGAAGCTCTTGTAAGCATGCCCAAGTGTTATTCTAGCAAAACTGCTCAATGATCATGGATATAATATAGGGATTGTATATACAATGTTAAATGATGCATACGACCCGCAATCAAATGATAAGGTCAAAGGACTAAGGTTGAATCTATTGAACTGCAATACGATCCATAGATATCTATGGACATGATTATCCTTTCTGAAGTCATCATGTGCCTTTCTAAGAAAGTTCCGTCATTGTGTTCCTAACTCTATGTGTATTTTATCATATTTTTTTCATAATTTTAAGAAAACTATATCAATATAGGCATTTATTTCTATGCAACTTAAGTTTTTGTTACAAGATGAAATAATGGCAATTAACCTAATTGTCTTTAGTCATTTTTTTGTATTTTCATCTCATTTTTCTGCTTATCCGGATGTGAGAGGCATAGGGAGAGGGAGAAAAAGACAGAAGTTAGGGAGAAAAAGCCTAGATCAGAAAATTTTGGGTTTCGATTCACATGTTAAGACAATTAAATATGATTTTCTCTACCACATAAAGACTATTAAATATGATTTTCTCTGCCACAATTTGGAGAACAAAATGGCCACAAAGATTACATAAGTTTGAAAAAAGATTATTAAGAAATCTGATTGATAAATATGACGAGTGACTTGCAGCAAATGCCATGAAGAATTGCATTTTGTCATCTAACTGCAACATATGCTGGCAATGAACTATACTGCCATAGGCAAGACCTTCATGGAGTTAGCTAGAGGTTTTATGGATTCATCTGGTACAATATCATTTATGTAGCATTCTTTTCAAACTGCATTAACATTTATGCATTGTTGCAATCTTTGTAGTGGCACCCTTGGCTCCTTTATAATCACTAAGCTTTAACTTAACGCTGACTATATAGTTGCAAGACCTATTGCAACTTGTGAACATGATGCATTTACATCGTACAAGAGTTAGAAGCAGCATCAAAATTAACCATGGCTCTATCCCTTAAGATATAGCTAGACTCTTGGTTGGTTATGGGATCTATTAGACTAATTCAGTCTGGTGGACTTTGATGATCCAATCCGCCGGAATGCTCGTATGACGTCCACGATAATACGGCATCCTCGACTTTTCAAAGAACGGCTGACGCCTCGCCAGCCGTTATCACGCTCCGGATCGGCCATTCATGACTATGAAATGACCTTGCGGTGTGGATGAATTTGGCGGTAGAAGAGTCTTCTCTTGGTGGAACTCGGTCAAAGAGGGGTGGAGGTGGGCTCATAGATCCACTTAGGGTTTATTTTGATTTCTATCAATTGAGCAATTCTTTGATAGAGGGATTTAGCTGAAATTAAAGCTCAATCAATTTCTAGAGACAATACACTCTAATAATCATCAATTTTCAATTATGTCATAATAACTCCCTTGTGCTATTTCCCCTTCATTATTCAAAATTCGAGAGCTAGAGGGGGCCGGCGGCAAAAGGGGTAATTTTTAGGGGGAGACGATTTCTAATTCAACAATACTCACCTCAATTAACAATCTATAACGCTTGTTGTTGATTAATCTTCTATATTGTTATCAACATTATCCCATGATATAAATAGGCCAAAATGAAATAAGACATAGTATATGACCACCCATAAGGGCAATTTCAATTACTTTTCATAACATAATTTTTATCTCTAGCTACTACTTTGTCAAAAAGGGCAAGAATTATCCAGCACGACCAACATAACCACAGATTACTCCATAAATTAAAACAACTTATTTTTATGCATTATAGAAATCAATTAAATTATTCCAAAGTGGAGCTACTCATTCCGACTATCCTTAATATGCTATGTTTCTCAAATATATTGACCCCCAACCAAATCAAAATAAACAAGCTTTGATTCCTTCCCCAAGCCCATTTTTAAATGTCAATACTTGACTATACACAATTGATCAATAATCATCATCATTAAGCATAGATTACTGCATCCGATGGAGTAATCCTGATGGGGACATCGGAGCATGGAAAATTTAACAGAGGTTAGGTCGCCGATCTATGGCCACGATCACACCGATATATTTTTAAGTCCTCATATGTTCTTGTTATTTATTTATTTGTTTAGTATTTGTTTTAGTTGTTTTTTTTTCCTTTCTACCCCTTACTTAAGGGAGGTCATGTGTAAGCCCAAAGGGCTAAGTCGTCTTTTTATTTTTCTGTCCATTGTATGAGGCTATATATAGCCCTAATGTTTTCTTTTGAAGGTTAATGAATGGATGATAAAGAAATTTCTGCATATTAAGTTCTAGTGAGAGCTTGAGAGAGTTTGGGAGAGAAATCCCTTGGAGAGGGAAGCAAATCACCCACCAGCCTTAGAAGAGTCTGGGCTCGTGGCTAGTTCTTCGTATCTTTTTACTTCCTCCTTTTCCCTCGCCCTTTCCATACCACGAATCACCCCACCCAAACTGTCAGCTTTCCCAAAGCCCTCACCGTCGGCTACCTCCCCATCCCACCACCGGCCTACTCCCCTTTCCCCCGCCTCCACCTAGCCACCAGCCACCCTAAGTGGTTCCCCTTGATTGGGTGACCCACTTACTCCCACCACCCCACCTAACCCTAGCCTAGCCTAGCCACCGCCCCCTTGTTCACCTTGCTCCCAAATTTACAAATATCATTATTACTTTCCTCTTCCATATGTCCTCTTTTTGGAAGGTGACAATTTCAATTATTCCAAAATCAAATTTTGAATTTGAAACATTTCCTAAAATAGAATTCTATTTTAGGAAAGTTTCCAAAATCAAATTCAAATTTAATTTGATTTGGATTGGAATTAAGATCCTATATCCTAATTGGAGATCCCTATTTAAGAAAGCAATAAACCTTGTTTAATTTCTCCAAATCCTCCCCCTCTATGTCGTTCGGCCCCATCATGTTCCCCTTTGGGAATTATTTCCAAAAGTCAAACTTCTCTCTTAGAAATAATTCAAACCTAATCTCTCTCCTACCCCCCCCCCCCCTCATCCCTTTCCTCTTTAATTATTTCCAAAGTCAAGAATTAATTAGAGGAAATAAATCCCCAAAATTCCTTCCATCCTACCTCCCAAAATCTGAACCTATTTTCTTCCCAATCCTCTTTCATTGGGTCGGCCACCTCCCTCCCTCTTCTCCACTTAAACCATTGAGAGAAACTTCTTTCTCTCAAGAGAAATCTTTAAGGGAAGCAAAGACCGCTGTCTCCATCACGTCAACCCTACAGAATCGATGAATGGCCGATCCCGATCTTGACTCCGGATTCATCTACTACAACGAGCAAGGAAACATCGATATTCACCGAGTCGACATTCTTTGACGTCAACCCGGAGATTGACACTTCCGCCGACGAATGCCTAGATCGAATCATCTTCATCTTATCCGAAGCAATCAAAGAGCAGCTTGCCAACGTTCAGTGGAAAATCACTTCCGGTTCTTGACGACGGTGAACTTTTTCCCCTATTCAAATTATTTTCTAATCCTCTGCTCTTGTAGGTAGTGATTCAAGCACAAGAAATCATGATAAGCTTTCTGCCTTGGCTTAGTAAACATAAGATTTGAGTTTTGATTTTCTATATTTCTAATCTCAATGTTAACTTAGGGATTTTATTGAATAACTACTTAATTTGCATTCTGTTGAAATTCTAAATTACTTTGGTGATTCTAGTTCTTAGCATATGATTTGGCCTAAGCGTAGCCACCCCTCTTAATTTTCTATTATTGTTTAATGGCTAACGTTCATAATTATTAAGTGCTAATGTGATATTATTTAAAACGTGCAAGTTCTTATCGTATTCATCTAAAACATACTTAGTTCTGCATCAAATCCTCATCCTTATGCATTAATGAGATCAATGATAATTACTCCTATTTGGATTGGGTCATCCTCAACTCTTAATATGCTCTATTTATTAACATAGAACCAGTCCTTAGCCCATCCTCCCTAGCTTAGCAATCCAAAATCTTAGTATTTTCACAATCAACTTGAATATTAGTGAATAAATGTGTATTCATGGTTTCATGTGAATAAGGAATGCCACTATCTATTCTCTGATCCATCTTTATTGGACCATCATAATAATTAATATCACCCAATGTTTAAAATGTGATTAGATATTGAGGCGTTTTTCCTTCGTGAGGCGAGGCATAAGCTTTAAGGAATTTTGAAGCATAACTCTCAAAAAAAAAAAGAGTAAAGAAAAAATAAATGTTAAAATATTTTTTATATAATACCCAAATAATATGTTAAAGAAAAATATATTAACTTTCTATTGAATTATGAAGTAATAAATTGATATACATATGAAATAAAAAATAGCACAAGACGTAAAATGACAAGTGATACATTGTGTGAAATAAAATTAAAATCTAAATATTATAAGAGTGAAACAACATAAAATATAACAATTACATAAAAGTATCATATAACATCAAGTTCGACTCCAAATTCCTTCTTTCCTAGTTTTCTACTCATCCACATTTAATTTCTAAATAAAGCCGAAATAGTTGGCAAAAACTCAAAAATTATATTTGAATAGTCGACATAACAAATTGGTCTATCTTATCTTGTGGAGCCCAAAACCTCCCAATATGTTTCTTCTTCATTTATTTAAGTCATCTTCCTCTATCATAAATGTTTGTCATCAACATAAAAATAGGAGTAATACACCAAAATTTTGAGAGAAGGTGGTAATGGCGTGCAACTTCCAATTGATCCCTGACGGCGGCTACAATGGAGATCGAGGCATTCGAGAGAAAGTTATTGCGACTCGGGGACACATGAATACTTGATTTGTTCGGAGCTTTAGTTTAGGATTTAAGTAAGTTTAATTTTATATATATATATATATATATATATATATATATATATATATATATATATATATATAAAGAGTGAGAGCGTACGCCTTATGCCAGTAATGCGAGGTGTGCCTCAGCCAAACTGAGATGCATGCCTCATAAAAAAAAGAAGCTTGAGGCATAAGCCTTAAGGCATTTTTCATCGAAATTGCGCTAAGGAGAGCCTCAAGACGAGCCTCATATTGCACAATTTTAAAGAACGATATTATCATCATCATCATCATTAAGCTATCCCAAGTGCATGAATCATTCCCAATTTATTCCTAAATGAATCATTTCTTAACTTCTTTTGTTCAAATCATACTCCTTTGTAAGTCTTCTTAAGAAACATCAACTTAAAGTTTTTCATTCATACTCTCAGCATTTATATAAGTAATGGACTACTTAGGACAGAATTACATTGCAGAAATTGTTTTAAACTAATGAATGTGATTCAACAAAAACTTAATCTTGGATGATAAGATGCAAATGTATAGAAAGTGGAGCAGCTTTGGTATCTTCTACTTTATAGCATTATTATCCTCCCCCCAAGAACAAGTTGACGGGTTAAGCAGAGATTGTTAATTTGGCATTGAGCAATTTGTAGCAAGACTAAGAAGAGATGTGAAGATGCTAGCCAATTGATCTTGAGTTGCTATATGATGACCAATAATTGGCGTGATTATGCATTCTCGGACAAAATGACAATCAACTGCTATGTGCTTGATCCTAACATGAAAGAAAGGTTATTAGCCATGGCAATTAATGGCTCGTTGTCACAATATAAAGGACTAGTGATAGTGGTTGAGATGTTAAAGACTTAAAGTCCAATTTAAAGCATCATAGCCAAATCACATCAATGGATGCCATGGAAAGAGTCTTGCATTTTGTGTTGTAGCCAAATCACATCAATGGATGCCATGGAAAAAGTCTTGCAGACCAAGTTACAATAGTTTGGTTTTTAATACTTGAATAAATGAGGGGTCCTATCAAGCAAGGTAAAATAGACTATTTTAAATTTCCTATCAATCAAGATAATTGCCCAATTATAATCATTATAGGATGTAAGATGCAATTTGTCTCAATACATGGGTACCCCAAGGTTTTTTATCTCTTTAATATATCTTCTGAGACGGTTAAGCACTTGAAAATGCATATTAAGCGGGCAATACATATGTTGACAGACTGCTAACAACTAATGTGATGTTAAGGGTGATCGTAAGGTATTGCAATAGGCCTATAATATAATGTTCAAGATGAAATTTGGAAGAATTGTCTATTTTAACCTCTTAATTAATCTACTAGAGCTACTAATCTCATTTCAATGAATAAAAACTAGCGGAAGCAACTATAATTTTTGTTCTTTAATTTATAATTTCATTCATTTCCCAATATTTATATACAATAGTTAGAAGGTCAATTAGAACATCATTCTATCTTTCTAACTCCTAACTACAAAAAAATAAACAAAAAATAGAGAAATTGAAATAAAATATAAACCTGGTCTACCTCACTCCACTAGATCATGTCCCCTCTAGAAAACATGTGAAAACCACAAAGTGAAAGCTAACAGTTTAGTAGGTTACCATAAACTACAATTATAATTAAAGTATATTAATTAAAAATAATATGCAAGTAATCACTCGATCAATATTTGTATAAGCATATAACTGCAAAAATATGGCGCAATCAATGTAAATAGTATCATGTCATATGAACAATAAAAATCAATGCAACTACATATCTTAAGAGCAATAATTAGTAGCCATTTAAATGACCAATAGGTTATATTATTCCTATACCCATTAGCTACAAAAAAAGTATATATCATTTTATGTAGATTAGGGCATCTTTCATTTACAAGTATTTATATTTTTATATTCATCATATGTATATCATACAATGCATATATTATGCATGTATATCATGTCTAATATCCAATGCCAATAAATATATCATGTATATTATATAATTCATATGTATCATATACTTTTATCATGTAAATCATTGTAATTCATAATCATGTGATTTATATATATTATATGTCATTGCATTAATTCTTATCATACACCTGTTAGTCATATCTTATATCATGTATAAATCATGTCATGTTACTTTATTTATATAATTTATCATATATATTCTTGTCATATGCATATGCAAGCAATGTAAGCAAGATAGGACATCTGGCTACCTATGGTATTTTTCCTATATCCAGTCTTATAGGCTAATCTTACAAAAATCAGTCTCAATAATATCAGTCATATTTTCAGAAATCAATCTCATATCACATATTGCAAATCAAGTAGCTATCATGTAAGAAGTCGTCACTTCCTGTCCATCGGCATATCATATCATATCAATCAATATTCTTATGCCTCTCTTTTTATATTATTTAAGATTACACCATAAATTTTATTTTTTAAAAAAAAGCCCATAGGCCCACCCTCCTATATAAAGTAACATGACTCCAAACAACTTAAATCAATCAATCATTTATGACTAAACTTTCATTCTTTTACACACATTTCACATCATATAAATTATAATATCAAATATCATAGACACTCAATGCAGATGTCAGTATACTCAATAGTATGCCTTTAGTATACCAAAAATATATGTTGACCTAAATGAATAATAAATATGTGTACATTATATATTCTATGTTTAAATACAATATATTGGTTCCTAATCATTTTATATTCAATATTATACTACTTATTTTGATTAAAATAAAATAAGCAAAATCAACCAATAGAATTTCAATAATAACCGGTTAAAATGCACAACGTAATAATATCTACCACATATCAAAAATTGTACCGTGAAAAATCACAAAAACGAGGGATATCACATTTTAATCAATTTTAGAAGAGATAAAATATGAGAAATCAAAAGCATTAAGAACAAAAATATGATTCGAGTTACTTAACACGATCAGAACATTTTTTCCAATAGGAGCGAAGGAAGAAAATAACCCGGAACTCTCTCTCTCTCTCCTCCTCTCTTTCCTAGCAAGGCATGCAAAAAGTGGAGGGGATGGCTGGGTGATGGGTTTAAAAAAATGAATTTATATATTTTTATTAAAAAATAAGTTTCAGACAGCGTTGCAGCGCCCAAAACCTCAGCACCACTGTGGCCAATTAATTCCCCAAAAACCTGAGAGCTCATTGCTAGGGTGCCAGTGCGCCACAATGTTCCCTCAGACAAATTTCTAGAAATTTATGGAAATGGTAATTGGGGTTATTACAACAAGACGATAATACAACACATATAAAAATACTTTACAACTGCTTGCTTTATTGGTTGCTTAATGAAGCTATGAGTGAAAATTATTTTGCAATTTATTATATCGGAGCACTAGTACGTCCTAGACATAGTTTGACTAATATCTTGAATAACAACAAAATATGATAAGTTGCACAAGCTTTTCATAAAGAATTTCTGATGGAGGCTAATAGCGGTGACTGCATTTGAGTCATTGCTAATAAGCAATATGTCACCTATGCAGATAAGGAGATACATTGGATGATGTCTTCACAGAAGTGGAGAGATGAATCAGTAACATTAAACTTAAAGCCAAGTGATTATAAATAACTACAGCTATTGAAAGGCTTGTTTATGTTCATAGATTGCTTTCTTAAGGAGAAAACATGATTTGGAAGTAGGGAGTTCTTGAATCTGTGTGGTTGTAACAAACACCTTTTCATTTAGATTGCCATAGAGAAAAACATTAGATGCATCCAACTGAATAAACATCCAGGTGTTTGTAAAAGCAACCGTAATAAAGACAAACTATTGGCAATTTTGCAATCGGGAAGAACATCTCTGTAAAATTAACTCCATGTTCTTGTTTGCAACCTTAGGCTACTAGACAAGCCTTGTGTCGAGCAATGGTGACATTGACATTATATTTGATTTTGAACATCCATTTACAGTCAAGTTTTTTCAGAGTTGGAGAAGGAGGAACCAAAATCCACATTCCTTAGATTTGAAGAGCTTGAAATTCAGACCAAGGACTCTGATACCATAAAGATTTAGACGAAGAGAATGCAGGCACGAAGAAGATAGGGAAGAAACTGAGAGAGCAAAAATTGTATTATATTCCCTTACTATTTCCATTCATACTCTCAGTATTTATACAAGTAATGAATTTCGGCATAATTCCAATGCAGAAGTTATTTTAAATTTATGGATAAGATTCAGGAAGAGGTTAATCTTTAATGGTTAAAACAGGAGTGGCGCAGCTTTGGTATCTTCTGCTTTGTAGCATTATCACGAAGAACACCTTAGAGGATAAAAAAGATTAGATATAATGTATAAATTAATATGTTTGAGGTTCATATAGACATTTTCTCAAATGCTAAAGATTCAAATAGATGCATATCAAAAGAATGTATGTACTTCTAATGAGTGCAATCAAAAGCTGGGGTTTTTTAAATACAAAGTAAATATAAATAGTCATTAGAAAACTATGAAAAAACATGCAAGTAATTTCAATATGATGAATGCAGTGGTGTAGATCGTGTTATCAAACAACCTTATCATCTTAAATTTTTAAGGTCCATTAGAATAGTTCACAAACCTTCAATCTACTTGATCCTTCAAATAAATGAAATCAATTTCAGTGATAAAGAAACTTTAAATACTATCATAGATGGTGATTACACATGTTCCACGTTAACTTTTAATAATATTTATACTTAGCATAAATATATTTTATTGGCAAGCATTCATGCTTCACTAAGAGCTAGTTTGTTTTGGCAAAAAAAAAAAAATTTAAATGATAGGAGTTGAATTTTGAATGTGATTTTTATCAGAGTTTTTTAAAAAGGAAACCAATGCTGGAGACCAAAAATAGAAGTTTTCATGTTGTGCATGTGTAGACCAACCCAATGCAAGTCAAAACATAACATAAGATATACAAAACATAGATAAAAGAAGTTCAAAGAATGGCATCAAAGAACAATCACCCGACTTTTCAGTAGACAAAATAAATAATTCATAACAGGAAACATAAAACATTAAAAAGCATGCAGCCATAAGAGCAATCACCAGAAGCAACTCTACAAATCCATTTGTCATGAAAACTGTCAGATATTCATTGATGAAGACGATCATGTCATTGTCGAGAACAAGAATTTAAACTTAGAAAGCTGAGAAGGAATATCAAATAAGCCCCCACGAGCTATGGAAAGCAAAAAAGCACTAGCTGACACAATAAAGATATCCAAACCAAGATACAAAGTTATTTATCTTACTGCAATTGTCATAAAATGATAAGACAAAGCAAATGATAGGCATTTATTTAAAATTCATGCTCAAAACATGGCATCCATACCTTGACTTGATTCGGAGAAAACACACATGGGAACGAAATCTTTGAACATGTTCAATGAATAGCTCTTGGGTGTATTACCCCCATCTTTCTGAGCCAACTCCATCTTAAACTGCCATCACATAAACATAAAACGTGGAAGAAAAGGTTTTAGACATAGGAAGACAGGCAAATGAAGCAACACGCGCAATTAGGCCTCTAATAAACCTTGTCAGCCAGGTTAATAAGGATTATGAATATCAAGAAACCAGTAATTCCATACTTTCTAGCAAACCGCAAGATTTTTCATGTTGTTTATAGCTATCTAGAAGTTCACAACGAGACTAATTAGCCCCTTAGTGGTTCTGAAGGTGTAACTCCAAAAAACTTTAAGATATGATATACTTCTCTACAAATACAGCCTAAAAGAGTTCAATCTATAAGACATTGCTACTGCTACGGACCTCAAAATTACACGCTATGTATAGAGTCTAGCTATTTGTAAGCAAAAACCGATAAAAATTTTAATGGGCAATGATTGTCCAAAATATTTGTAACACAATTATTTTAACAAACAGTAACTCCGCAATTAACCACATAATGATAGATACTAAGGAATACTGACATAACAAACAGGGAAATGACCTTGGTCATATTAAACTCTAGACGTTTCAGCTTCTTAGACTTGATCATACATGGTGAAATATAAGGGAAACATTTATTTATGCTTTTGTTTCTTACTTTCTGCTTTTGGCATTAAAAACAACTAGTTATGTAAGAGATCATATTTGGTAAGTAGTTTTTGTGTGTGTGTGTGTGTGTGTGTGGGGGGGGGGGGGGGGGGGGGGGGGGGGGGTTAAGTGAAAACAAAAAACTAAATTAAAAAAGAAAAAATTGTAACAAAACCAAGCATGCCCTCAAAACTTGTCTATCAACAACTAAATTGTCCTAAACCTTTACATAACGTAAACTCTCAATTAGATCAGAAGAAATCAGTAAATAATCATGTAGGCTAAATACTAAAAATCCCATATAATTGCATAGACAAGTTATGGTTCAAATATTGCTTGTGATTTAAACTTACTTAACAGGACATTTTATAGCAGCAATAAGAACTAGTTGCAAAGAACTTTAAGTTGAGTTTCAAGGTTCTTCCAGTACAGTCCATCGAGATCACAGTAACAGGAAATCTAGCATGGAAGTAAAATCTTACAATAAACCACATTAAATGTAGCTATGATGAGAATAACAATTATAGCGATAAACAAAGTGATAAAATCACTCTAGTACAAAATAAAGAAAATAATAAATAACAGAAATATGTCACGGACAACAATAATGGAGGATGATGGGTTTACCCCTCCTGTTAAAACAACAGAATGCCAACAATATTCCAATTGTAGCATTGGAATAAATAGTTGGAACAGATTCATACATCCACAAACAGAAAAAACAAAATTACTATTCAACTAATTGGAGAATAATTGAGATGGTATCCGATCAAAATTGACAAATGACCAATACCATTAGTGTTCATTTAATGATTAATAATCAACTAAGAAAGGACGACCATCCATCATTGTGAATGTGCACAAAGATATCTAGTCGGCAAGATCATTTTTAATCAGCATAACACAAATAGTTATTGAGTGATAAAAAAATGAACACTTTTATGGTGACTTCAACTCCCCTACATCCATGTCTTAGTCCTATCGTTGGACAATAACACAATATCCTTAGTTTCAAGAGCACCACAGCTTGCATAATGGCGTAATGCAGAAAACAAAAAAATATTTAAAACAAGAGTCATTTGAGTATTTAACCTAATTATATCATAAAATGTCAACCCCAACTATAACATTCACTTTAATTGCACGATGTTCTTCCCCAACATCTAAAAAAGAGGGCTTTCAATTTTATATATCAAACATAAATCTAGAAGCACAACTATTTCTGCCCATAAGCCACCCTGAGTTGCAATTGAAACACTAAAATTCAGGAATTCCAATTTTGAACATATTAAATGGCATCCTCCAAGACTATAAACTCCAAATGTTCTATGTCTGTAAGTTTCTAGGGCCTTTTAATGAAACCAGGTTTCTAGCTCTACACCCTAATCCTATGAAATTAGAAAAACCCAAATAAGAAGAGCGGTTCTTCAAAGAACACCCAATGGAAAGAGCAGGAGAAGACCAAGATTCCCGGGCAACAGAATATGGTCGCTTTATTAGGTATCGAAAAAAATCGCTTGCCTGGAGTGCGTTGGGCTCGTCGCCGTGGACAGGGTCGAGAGAGAGCACGACCTTCGCTACGACAGGGTTAGGAATGCTGGAATCCGACGTGGAAGACGGCGCAGCGGCGGACTGCCACGACCGCGATACCATTGCCGGGCACTTCATCAGCCAGACCGATCGGTCCGCTCTCCCCGTCTCCAGGACATGCCTTCCGTCCTCTCCCACAGACATCTCTCTCTCTCTCGGCGTCGATTAATGATTAATCCCTTCGGAAGTTGGAGGTAAACGAAAACGTTTCAAGCGATTCCGTTTGGGACGGTCGCTCATACAAATAGCTCGCCAAATAGGCTCCAACATTACGTGTGTTTTTTTTTTTTAGAGGTCGCATAGAGATTTGTTTTGATTGCTTTCTACCGTTGCATATGGTCATGTTAGTTCTGACTGGTATCTATTATGTTGATTAATTGAGTTATATTTTTTAGGCTCCTTAATTTTATTGGTCAAATTTATCGGGGGTTTGTAAGGGGGCCTCCTTATAGGATTCAGGGGTCTTACCCATGGGAAAAAAAAATCGGTATAGTGTCATGACATTGTACATTATAGTGGTATTGTACACTTATGTGATGTAGCGTCACAGGTTATAGGACGGCAGCACTATAATTTTGACTTGGAGACATAGAGCGAAGCGCTGCGGTGCTTCAGAGCTAACAATGCCACACTTATAAAATTGTTGGAGAGAGATAGTAGAGTGCTGTTACGGTCCAAATCTAGATGATGAGAGTTGTGTTGGACAGTTTTCATTTTTGTTTTTCATGTTTAACTTGAATGAGTGTGTTTGTTTAAGTTGCATAAGTGAACATCTTTATTAGTTTTGAGATAGAAAAGTGTGAAGAAGTGAAAGGAGATGAGAAGAGAGGGAGAGAAAGAGATTTGTACAATTTCTCCTATCTTTCACAGTGAATTTCTTGATGTGATGTGATTTCACGATTTTTTTCTCGATTTCAAATTTTTTCGTGTTAAATCTTGGCGTTCATTTTTTTCTTTTATTTATTTATTTATTTATTTCGTGGTTTCCTCTCCCAACCACTTATTCACATCGTTATTTTTTTTATATTAAAAGACAAAAAAAAAAAAAGACGCAATCCCTTCATCGCTCTATCTTCTTCTTTGAGTTTGTTGTGTTTATGGGTCAACTGATGGAAGGTAGCACAAGGAGGCACTCAGAAAAAGTACAACCTAAATGAGAATTGTGTAGGATAATTAAGTGAGATATGTCCGTGTTATCTTTGTAGCATTTTTTTATATGTATTGTCGCATCAATTTTATTATCTTTTTAGCAACATCGCTCTTTGGAAGCTCTGCTAGGGTTTGCCCGCCCTCTCCAATCGTTCTCCTGATGGCGTTGGTCGCCTCTCTCATGTGCCTTTTAATGGGTATTTTTTTCATTCTTTAGTATTCCCTTGTGTTTTTTTGTGGTCCTCTTTTTTTTTCCTGATTCGTTCACCTTCGCTCAGCAGAATGGCGGTGAATCGGCTGGTCGACCCTTATTTTTTAAAGGGGTCAACCATGTCTCGTTCGTTTCTTGAGGCGTTATATGGTTTTTCCTCTAGTGGGTGTTTTCCTGATCTAAAGACTACTACCTCGTGGTTTTCCATCTCTATGGATCTTGGAGGAGGAGATTCTTGTGTTGGCGGCACTTATACAATTTGCTTTAGTTGACTTCTTTTCCTTCCCGTCACCCCTCTCTCAAATCTATTCGGAATTTTTTTTTCAATCTTAAGCTAAATAATGAATTTTCGATTACGTTGTTGGATCAGTCGCATGTCTTGATTAAGTTGTATAATGATCTTGACTACAACAGAGTTTTTCCGCCATAGATCACACTTGGTTAACAACAGTTACATGAAAATGACCAAATGGTCTCCCTTAGTTGATATAGGCGTTGAATCTCCAGTTATCCCAATTTGATTATCTTTCCCTAACCTGCGACCACACCTCTTCTCCCCTTGAATTCTTCACAATATGGGTTTACTATTTGGGTGACTGTTAAAAGTTGATAATGAGACCGCAAAGGGTTCTTGTCATTTTGTAGGGCATATATTGGTTGAACTTGACATTACAAAAAATATATTGATAGAGTTTGGTTAGGTCCTGAAAAATTCGGCTATATCCAACATGTTGTGATGGAGGATTTCCCTCCGCTTTGTGCTCAATGTAAATGTATTGGGCATTCCAAAGGTCAATGTAGCCCCACTCCTTCCTCTATTTTGATATCGGTTAATGTTGATATTACTATTCATAATAAGATTGATTTTAATTCAGATGGAATTGCAACTGGTGCTGTGAAAAATCTGGATAATGCTCCAACTCTAATGCTTGTTTTGGTAATGGATATTGTAGTGATTAATGAGATGAATGTAACGATTAATGAGGGAATTCCCTTACAAACGGGTTATGAGGTGAATGTTGATACTGATGTTGTCGGTCACACTAATGAGGTTTGCAGTCACACTAATGAGGTCCTTGCTCCATCGACTTTAATCTTACCCATGGTTTTGTCCTGTGAAAATAGAGAAGGTGACAATTAAATTTTGGACTCCAACCCCTGTTTGGTTAACCTTATAGCTATTCCCATTAAGTATCCTATCTCTAATGTTGGAGGTGATTATGATGTTGTGGTTTTTTAAGGTCAGTCTTCTCCAGGGTTCCTATGGCCGATGTTGCTGTTAACGATTCGGGCTTGTAGTTAAGAGTGGAAATGCTAGTGTTGGTGTGGATGCTATGGCTATTAATAGTGTAGTTTTCTCATATGGTGAAAATCATATGGATGCGGATGTTGAAGGTTCTCTCATTGATATTCCTATATCTATTGTTGCTAACGATGTTTTATTTGCTCAATTTATTGCAAAATCAAATGATAATGAGGTGATTCAAGGTGACTGACTTGCTGATTCTGGATCCTCTGCTAATGGTGATGTTGGGGAACAAATGGTAATGCAAGGGATGGATTCTAAGGATATATATGACTTAAATTTTATTCATATTGTTGACAAAAGTTTGTTCAATAAAAATGGCAAACACAAATGAGGAAAGCAAAAAAATAATAATCTTCTTAGTGGAGTTTATTTTCTTTATTTTGTTGCTCCTGTTCGACTAGGCTTCGGGTGTTGCTTCTTGTTTTGGTTTCATTACTTTTCCATGGTTTGTTTGGCTTCATTATGGGCCTTTGTTGGTGGTTAGCGTTTGAGATTATGCTTTACTTTTATTTGGATAGGTTTGTCTTGATTCTTTAATTTGTCACTGGTTATCCTTTTAGATTCATTGTTTAACTTGTGATTTGAGGTTTTAAGTGTCTTTTGTGGGGTGTTCTTTGGCTTGCGCTATTTGTTGTCTATTTAGTTCCTATTTTCTCTTTTTGTCTTTGCAGGTTCTATGTTTGGCTATCCCTGCAGGTTATTTGTTTAGTCCATGTGGCTCCTTAGCAGATGGATTGCTCATGCCGACTGTTTCTGCTCTAGGCTTGTGCTCCTTTGGTTTTGTTGTTTTTTCTTCCCTCTTGCTTCTTTATTGTAATAGGTTAAACCATTTGCTCCTATGTTTTATTTCAAATATTTTTTTTTTAGTGTGCATTTGGTTCTTGAAGGACTTGTATGTTTTATTTTAATTAACGCATAGGCCCTGTTGTGGGAATTTTCTCTAAGAAAAAAAAAAGAATTTGTTGTGTTCATATTGGATGCTTGTTGAAAGTGATAAGTGTCAATACTTGTGCACCTTGCCTATCTTTTTCATCTCACTACAATGTTCGCCCTAAGCCTCTATTCTTCTTCTCTCGAACATGTCATTTTAAATAGTCCCTAAGCATTTGTGCCCTCACAAACAGGTGAACTGAATTCCTTCATCAATTTTCTTTATTTGTATTCACATTATTTCAATGATTAACCTATTGGTCATATTTTTACTTTGTTTTCCCTTCACATGATCACATCGATATTGTTGTGGCTAATGATGTGGATCATTTCCCACAAATATGTGTCGTCCTAATTCAATACATACTTTAAGCCCAAAATCAATCAACTGTTATTTTTTATTTTTTTCTAAAATGCACAATTATCATATTGGAGCAAAGCTGCCAAATTATTATTATATTTATATTATCAATGTCTTGTAATAAAAATCAATCAACAAACATAAAATTATAAAGTTAAATGCATTTGCATTTCCTCCTATTCCTACAAATCAATTGTTTTCATTAGGTTTAATACTTTTGGAGACAGATATAAAGAATAAATTTAAAATGTAATGTAGTTGATTGTAATGAACTATTTAACTACTGTTTCTTTCATTGCCCATTGCTACAATAGATGAAGTCCAACGGTGCAAAAATTTCATGCAAAAGAAAGAATCTTGGTTGAAAAGAACTATGAAAAATAAAACAAGGAACTATGCAAAATTTTATCTTGATCGAACACGACTCTCAAAGCAAAATTGAATTAAATCCGAAACCATATGAACTCTGATCTTAGCAAACTTATAGTTGAATCTTGGTTGAAAAGACAAACACAACGACATCAAATTTGACTCAATCGAAGCCCGAATGAGTCCGAATTGAAGACCCTGAGCACATTTGGAAAGTTCCAACCATAAATTGGATGATTAAAAAATTTCCAAACGTGACATGCTTATATTTGAATTGAGCGGCTCATTATCAGCCCATCGACCATTGTCGGACTATTGTTGGATTTTTGTTAGACCGCCGACTGACACCAGACTTCTGCCCGGCCACCGACTGATGTCGGACTTTTGCCCGGTCACTAACTGACATTGGATTTCCGATCGGCCATTGACTGACGCCGAACTTTATCCCGGTCATCGACTGACGCTGGACTTTCGCCCGGTCACAGACTGACGTCGGATTTTCTCTTGACCACCAGCTTTCATCTAACTACTGTCCGGCCGCCAATTGACACCGGACTACCGCCTGATCGCCAACTAACGTTGGATTTCCTCCCGACCACCGAATGTTGTTGGATTTTCATCCGATGTTTGTTCGTCACTAGATTTCAACCCGACGATTGACTATTGTAATCCGATTGTCCTCAATTTCAAGGACTAACCAACAATTTATAATATATTTAACACTAGTGGAATCATTTCAGCTGGGTGTGACCTCGTGGTTTTTTCTTTCAAGTTTTTTCGATAAAAAAAGTTTTGGTGTTTCTTTTTTCTCTATTTATGTGTTGGATACTAGTGCATTGCTGAGACTTGAGGTTTTTCGTACTTTACCTCCATGAATATTCTAGCACACAACAAAGTCTATTTTCTGTGATCTAATACAGATTAAATGCAACTCGAAAGTAATGAATATTCTTAATTGTTTAATTAAATCCAGCAATATTTTTATTACTTCATTTTTTTAAAAATTTATGATTTGATTGGGACAACTTTCATATTGTTTTGCTTTTTACACCACAGTCAAAATTTTTGTTTGATAATTATTTTTTCATTGCTTTTAATAAATTTTCATGCCATGAAATTATTATTTTTGCAATAACTTAAAAAAAAAATTAATTTCCCCACAGCAGCAGCTTTACAATCATCTTTTACAAAAACCTGCAACTATCCCAAATAGATCTTTAAAAGATTTTGTGGGATAGATTTTAGATGAACAATTAAAAGTTGAGAATGAAGACTCGTTTTCTAAATTCATAGTTAGCTATAAATTCTTTGAATTTACATGAATTTATTGTTTGGATTCATGTCAACAAATATATACTGCACATGCTACTATGTTTAAGTAGCTTGAATTTCTCTTAATATGAAATCCTAGTCTTTCATTTTATTTATTTTGATTCATTTCAATATATAAAAAATATTCTAAATATTTAATTAATCAATGAATATTAAACGATAAATTATATTATTAATAACAAGCAATGAATAATTTTTACTTTAAATTTCGAAATTCTAGTTTATCAAAATTAACGGGTTTTCAGACTTTTTAAATTTGCATGTGATGTTATTAATTTTCCTCAAATTCTGACTTGTCATTATCATGATTACTTGCATTTCAAATTTTAATGCACATATCGTCTTCAATCATCACGGAGATCTATGGTGATTTTGAGTTCCATTAAGAGTTGTAAGGGTTGGGGATGGAAGTAAACCAAAAACAAACAAGAAAATTGAAGCAAAGAAAGTCAAGAACATCATGATTTAACGTGAAAGAGTTTGAAATCAGGATGAAATCAGGAAAAAATCATAGAGCCACACCACAACAAAAAACAAACTATGAAAATTGAGAAAAATATGTACAGATCTCTTTAACTCTTTAATTGCTTATCTTCTCTCTTACATTGTTCTCACACACAAAATAAAAGAGAATGTTAAGTTAATAACACCAAGGGACAACACCATAGAGAAAAATGAGAAAGAAAAAATGTCCAGTCTGCCTCACGGTGCTACGACGCCAGTTTGGAGCATTGCGACACCCAAACATATAGAGCTACGACATTACATATTGTTGCGGTACTCTGCTCTCTATTATTTCTCCCATCAAATTTTGCAGCACTTGGGCGCTTGGGAGCATGGCGCCAGGGCACTCAGGTACACAGCATCGAGGCTCTCAGGTACATAACGCCAAGGCGCTGGGGTTCATAGCGTCGAGACTCTAACAATCCAAGTTTTAAAAATAATTGAGAATAACTTTTTTTTTAATTCTTCATTGTAGTTCAATCAATCACATATCACTTATGCAATAAAATATCATGTCAATCAATTATGTAGGCAAAACAATGCATCTTAATATGCCCAATCTACCTGATTTACAATTAATTTCTTATAGATCCAATAACAATTTAATCAACTCTTCCAACAACTGATCTGATGCCAATTATGACGCACAAAATCTAATTTGGAAGATTTTTTCTTTTATCTTTTAATAATAATACTAGAGCTATCTAATTTCATCCATTAGTAATAAATAATGAAAACAATTTCTAGAATTCAAAACATCAATATACATCCATATTCATTTCTCCAAAATTATATATAATACCAAGAGTTACAATTACAACATATCTTTTCAATCATGAGCATAAAAAAATAACTTAAAAAAAAAGAAATAGAACTTGAGAAATCATGATCAGTCACATTCATGCTCTTTAACCCTAATTTTAAGTCATTTAACCACATTCAATGAGCTAAAAAAATATAGCAGGTCATCCAATTATACAACTGACTCAAAGCACGATAAAGAAGCAATATACATGTCAGCGATCAAATTTGGGGCTTTTATCGGGAAAAATTTTTTCCAAGTACAAATAACCTAAATACCAAGAGTTACAATTTGGGGCATTTATCGGGAAAAAAATTATTATTCCTCAGTGATATCTAACAATCGACTTTGAATTTGAGAAATTATCTCCTTGTATTAATTAGAAATTTAATGAATTACTTTTACTTTTTTTATTATTGTTTTAAAACTTCTATGTTTTCATTAATATCTCAATGAGCTTAAGAGCCCAGCAAGTAATCAAATTCTATAAATGAACTCAATGCACGAAAAAAAAGTAATATACATGTTAGCAGTCAAATTATAATAGTAATAATCACATGACCATGAATCAATGCAGAAATAGTAAAGCTCATATGCAGTAATAGTATAATATGCAAACATTAAAATAGTACGGTATAGAAGCCAGTAAAATAGTACATTAGGAAAATTAGTAAACCAGTATGAGTTTCAAATCGATAAAATAATCATTGTATTACTACTTAAAATTAATAAAGAAATCATATAAGACGATAAAACTAAAGCATCAATAAATAACTATGAACTCAGATCAATACTTAGTAGTTGTAAATTTTATTATAATATGGATGTTACAGAAGTATAGTGCTGATTTGTTGGTGGTTTAGTTCCTTTACATAGGTGCCCCTTAAAACTCATTCTCAATCATAATCATGACATATCTCTCAGAGGACTCTAACTCCAGTGAGGCACTTAATCATTTGTTTAATGTGGGAGAGAATAAGTAGCTTGAAGTGATTGACATCTGTGTCATGCTTCATGAAGATGTAGCAATTGACAGTCATTTCAAACGATTTTCAAGTTTTAATCCTCTCAAAGTTTTGGATTTATAGGACTTAATAAATCCTACTTTAGTTAAATCTTTACTTCATGATGAGACAAACAACCCATAAGAAAGCAATGATAATGATAAAATATGGGAACAATACCCAAAACAACATATAGATAAATCAAACAACCGATTTAAAATATGGGAACTAGCTCCAAGCTACAAATCCAAAAGAAAAAGTGGAAGAAAGATATATCTGTAGATTTGGGATCGAAGCTGAAACATTCGGCAGTAGAAGCGGTGGTCTCGGAGATGTAGAAGAACCGCAAACGAATCTTCCTAAGTCGGTGTCAAGAACTGCGAACGTGCCCCCATAGGCCCTGGTTTGCACACGTTTCATCCGCGAACGAATCTTCATCCGGAAAACCACAAAGAAATTGATAGGCAGCGAATCGTGATAGCAACAAATCGAAATTGGGGCTTAGCATCGAGTGGGGAAGATGAATTACTCGAGCCACGAAGAGTAGGAAATAAAAATTATCGATGTTTCTTTTTTTATTCTTTATTATTTTTTTTTTTATATTTTTTTTTTGTTTGGTATTGCACTATTTTTCTTTTTTTATATTTCTCCATTTTTTTTCTTTTGTTTTTTTTTTTTTTTCATTTTTTATTCAACCCAATTGTTTTTATTATATATTGGTTTTTGTTTTTTGATGTGTCCTATTTTTAATTTTTTTTATTTAAATTTTTTAACTATTTTTTCCTTTAAAATTTTATTCCAAAATTAATTTTCAAAATAAAAATTATTATGCACCGGTTAGTCTCATGAGTGACTGCCTGCCACCTACTTGTTGCTTAAGATAACGACCGGCTTCATTTATACTTTTTTTTCCGGCTAAAAAATTTTCAAAGAAATTTATTTTAAAAATTTCTCCCATTGACAATTAGTAGTAATATTTAATCAGTTTATGCTTGACAGGGTTTCTACTTTCTGCTTTTCCGCTTCTATGGTCTATGGAAGCGAAAAAATGGAGATCAATCGAACAGGATTGCGAGGGGTCCGAAAAAGAGAACTCTAGGTTTGATCGATGAGTGGTTTAAATAACGATGGCGGCCTATGATATTGAATTCTGTGTTAGTTCATCAAGAATTGTCTAATTATTGTTTACTCAGAGCTGTTGCTGCTGGTGGATTGATTACAGAGTTGTCTGGATGAAGATGAAGAAGAAAACAACATCAGAGAATGTAAGTTGTTTATGTACTGCATTTTGCTACCTTTCCAACTCTGCAACTCATTCTATGCTTCTACACCCCCCACAACTATCCATCGCCGACTGCAGAAAATCTAAGCGCCTTAATAATTCAAAGAGCACGACTTCCTCCCACGGCATCATCTATTTCTCCCTTGTCGAATACAACCTTTGTCTCCTGGCATCGCCTTCGTTTTCAAAGAGAAAAAACCCAAATTAATCTTCGTAGACACGTTCTGATGACCGAAGGTTTTATATCCTGGACTTCTCCTATCGTTATGGGTGGGCATCGCACCTTCTCTTTATTTACAATGTCCAGCTTTTTAGCTGTTTGAGAAGAAAGCCCACAAAGTGTTTGATTAATTGCTCGCCGCCTGATTCACTCCCAGTCCTAGAAGATTTAAGCTCCAAGATACCTTGGGAGCGATAGACAGGAAGTCACAGGACATGTATGCAAACGATCAGCAAGACCTCAAATATCAAGATTTTTTTTTTCAAAATATCAATATTGTTTAGTTTAATTTTTTATGTCATTTCTAAACTCTATTGCACCTGATAATCATATGCTATCTGAATTTTTGTGGAAACTAATGATTCTCACACATGAAGGGTATGTGTGTCGATAGAAAACTGACTTTCTTGTTGCTTGCCACACTTGAAAATGTTAGATTTCAAGATAAGCCTTTTCTCGATGCCTTTTGTTTTGCATGACTTTTGAGTTTTGCTTATGAATGATAATCCTTGATGAATTTAGATTTGTTGTATATATGATATTAGAACTTTATATGCCATGCAATTTGATTTAAAGGCTGATATTTTCATTCAATCTATTTTTTTGTCGACCTTTGCTAATCATTACTTAACTCCTACATTCGTACTGACGGCTCTCTACTAGAATGGCCAAGAACAAATGGTGGTAAAACCTTGACATTTTTCCATTATCTATAGAAGATTGGTTAATAGTGTCATCGATAGATTTACATCTAAGTTTGATGCTCTTATTATTCATAATGTCTTGGATAAATATATATGATGGTAAATAGTAGATTCCATGTTTGAAATCTGATGTAATATTGACATATCATGTATGTGTGCTTTTTTGCTTGAATGTTTGTTTTTCTACATGTGTCAATTGTTACTTCAACTTGAACTAGAATGCCTGAGAGCAAACGAGGGTGCAACCTTATCACTTATCTAGAAAAGATAGATCATCATTTTCATTGATAGATTTGCCAAGTATTTGCATATAGCATCTTCAATAAATATGTAATTGGAAGTGGTGGAATTCAAGTTTGAAGGCATATGTTATATTTGACTATCATGTGGATAAGCCTATCTTCTTTAATGCTTGTTTTTTTTGTATTTCTCTATTTTTACTTCGAACATTCATATTCTATGGAATTTTTATTTTCTAGAAACCAAGGCAAAGAGTCTTCATTACTAGAATAGTAGAGAAAAACATGGGTGCATTTTTGTTACTTTGCTAGAGAAGAATGATTATCATTTAATTGATGGCTATGCCAAGTATTTGCATCTAAGTTTGATGCTCTTATTGTACATATTGAGTCTTGGATCAATGTTTAATGTTGAATAGTGAATTTTAAGTTCAGAAGCCTATATTATATTGGCCAATTATTTGAGTGTGCTTTTTTGCATGGATGTTTATTATTTTGCCATTATAACTTATTGCTTCAATTCCAACATTCATATCATGCATGAATTTTCATAACTATTCCAAACTTAGATGCATGATTAATGATGTGCAATTTGCTCCTCAATTATTTACAACTTCAGCATATGTTAGAGCCCATATATTTGAGCTATTTATAACCTAATAATTAGAATTGTAATTCTAAAATCAAATAATAATTAATCCACCATAAATAGTTAATTATGTAAAGACAAATTTTAGGGCTAATAAATTGAACAACATATACTTGATTTTACAATTTTAACCTTCCACCTAATTTGGGTAGTTAGCTAACACTAATTTCTGCACACATATAGGTGCTGGTCCGTTTGTTTTGTAGGCATCACAGGATAAGATATAGTAATCATAATATTTTTCACTTTTTTTTTTTTTTTTTCATTTTGCATTTGTGATGATGTGTTTTTTGGTTTTCATTATTTGCGATTTTTTCTTTTCTATTATGTATTGATGAGTTGGCACTTACGCTTAAGTGATTAGATTATTTATAGAAATATTTTCTACAGTCGGACACGTTCTCAATTGGCTAATAAAATGCTATAATTATGATTGTAATTGCGTTTCATAACAGGTACCACGATGATTGCTAAACTTTTGAAAATGTGGTCCTAAAGACTAGGTCTAAATGTACATATATAAAATATTTTAAATGTGCTAACATATTTTTTTGTAGGAAATTCATGTAATTTTTTAAAAATGTAATTTTAGTTAAGAAAATCTTATGGGTGTATTGGTATTTCAGAAGACAGGAGGTCAAATATCTGGAGATCGATCAAAATCCTACACACCATTTCAGTGATGTATAGTTCTAGGCTGAGTTGTAGTTATGATTTTCACATGTTTGGCCTCTTGCCTTCTGAAATGTTCACATATTTACATGACTTTTCTAACTAAAATTATATTTGAAAAAGAATAAAAAGAGCTCCCTACAAAGCAGAGGTTAACACAGTTATAATAAAACAATCATATGTACATCAAGATCAAGTTCTTAGGATCATATTCTCAAGGGTTTAGCAATTCTCAGAGTACCTGTTAAAGAGCGCATTTATGATGATGATTATAGCATTTTAATGTTAACCCTTTCTTATGTAACAAAAAAAGAAAAGAAAAAAAAAATTCAAATAGCTTACCTACTCGGAAATCTCCCCACTTCGCAAGTCGTCACACGTCGAGACCACGCCTTATGTCGCATCCCGTGATCTCCTCGTGATATTAAAAGGCCGAAGGAAGGGAGGGGCTCGGCTGCTCTCTCTCTCTCTCTCTCCCATTTCCTCTCCCTCGCTCCTGCTCTTTCCCCTCTCTCGTCGCTACTCAGCTTCGGTCCTTATGTGACTTCTCTTTCATTCAGGACGGAAGTCACGACATTTTGACGAAAGCAACGAAGGGAGCACGCGACTGTGGCGTGGCTTATCCTGTTCCTTCGTGCTGTTCGAGTTCGCTCTCGATGACTTTCCTTCCCTGTCGAATCGGAAGATCGACATTTCGGTCGGAAGCAGGACGGCAACTCGCTCTTGCGAAGATAACTTTCACCCGATCCCGCGTTTCATCGGCTCCTTCGGCTTCGCTCTTCCTCCGACGTTCCCCTCCAATCGAGTCGGAAGTTACAACATTTTGACGGAAGCAATGCTGGGAGCTCGCCGCTGTGAAGTAACTTTCTCCCTTCCGCCACTTCTCTGGCTCTTCGTGGCTGTGCGACTTTGATCCCTTTGACGACTCCCTTTTTCGGTCGGATCGGAAGTTGGGACATTTTGATCGGAAGCAAACATGAAAGCCCGCTTGCTCTGACGATAAATTCCTCCTTGTCGCGCGCTCCTTCGGCCTAATCCCGCAAATCCATTGAACCTATTAGACAACAAGGATCTAGAAGCATCTAGAAAATCAAGAAAGTACAACTACCAATAACCAATGTACATGTGGAGAGTAGTTAGAGAGGTTAAACTTGTACTTAAACCCCTATAAATAGGGATGCTGTACTTACATTTGATATAATGAAAATTACCACTAATACTCATATACTGTTTTATCTTAACTGTTGGTTTAACAACCTAAACAGTTTATCATGGTATCAGAGCGCTGTCTCTGAGAACGAGTTTTTTTTTCTCGTTCTTGGTTTCTCCGCTTCTTGACTGATCTTCAATGGCGGACTCATCCACCTCTCCTCCTACCGTGGATTCGACGTCAACAACTCCGCAACTCAGCTTCTCCCCTCAGCTCAAGTTCTTGATGAGTCACATCAAGAACCTGGTTCCTAGTCCGCTCATAGAGACGAACTACCCGATCTGGAAATCTCAGATACTCAAGATCTTCTGCGCAAATGGGTTTAAAGGATTCTTAGATGGTTCGGTTTCTGCTCCGAACACGTCCGATCAATCTTCCTCTTCCAGCGACTGTCTAGCTCAGGCGCAATGGGATTTGATCGATCAAAACCTAGCTGCTGCGTTATATTCGGTAATTTCACCAACCATTCTCCCGTATGTACTCTCGTTAACGCACACTGCAGAAATCTGGGCTACGTTACAACTGCGGCTGCAATCGACTACAAGATCTCGTGTGCTCCAGTTGAAGAACGAACTTCATCACGTCGTCAAAGGCGACAAATCGATGGTCGCATACCTACTTGATATAAAATCCAAAGTAGATTCGATAGCGGCTGCAGGAAGCAAAATCGAAACAGAAGATGTTATTCTTCATACGTTAAATGGACTTCCTGCGTCTTATTAGTCATTCAAGACTGCTCTCAGAACGAATCTGCAACCAATTACCCTTGACGATTTGTATAGCCTGTTATGCACAGAAGAACAGAGCCTGGTTCAAGACACGACCAAAGAACTTCAAAACTTACAAATAACAGATCCAACCATGGCGCTCGCAGCTTATCGGGGCCGTGGACGTGGTCGTGGTCGTAATAACACCGATCGTGGAAGAAGAGGTCGTGGACAGCGATCTTCACAGCCGCAGTCTGATCGTCCTCCGACAAAGACAGTATGCCAAATCTGTATGAAAACAGGGCATTCAGCAATAAAATGCTGGTATCGAGCGGACTTCTCATATAATGAAGATTCCCAAAAGACTGCGCTGTTCGGTTCACCTGAGCCACAAAACAACACCGACTGGTACCTAGACAGTGGAGCGTCTACGCACCTTACTGCAGATACAACGCATATGACAGCAGCTGAGCCATACATGGGATCCTCTCAAGTTGTACTGGGGAATGGCCATCAAGTTCCAATTCAGCACACGGGCAAAGGTGTTCTTCCAACACCATCAGGTACTCTAATCCTCAAAAACATCCATCATGTACCAAATCTCTCGTTCAATTTGTTATCTGTTCATCAACTAACCCGTGACAATGACTGTGTCGTTTCTTTCTCTCCTACTGGCTATCAAATCAAGGATACGAAGAGCAGTCGGGTTATTCTACAAGGTCCTTGCCATAACGGACTTTACTCAATTCGATCAGCAAAACCACCCGATCTAGCTCTTCTATCCATCCAAACCGTACCGGACTTATGGCACCTAAGGCTTGGACATCCAGCCAATGCTATTCTCAAACGCTTGTCTGCTGTAATTCCTACAACACATACCAGGTTTTCTAATAACTCTTGCATTACTTGCAATCTTGCTAAAAGCAAGCAACTGTATCTTCCTAATTCGGTTTCATTTACAAATAAACTGTTTGAGCTTGTACACTCTGATGTGTGGGGTCCGTCCCACACTACATCAATACAAGGCTTTCGGTATTTTGTTACCTTCATTGACGACTACTCACGGTTTTGTTGGATCTTTCCTCTCACTTGTAAATCCGAAGTCTTCCAAATATTTGTACAATTCCACAATTTTGTTAAATGTCAGTTCAACACCAACATCTGCACAATTCGCACAGATAATGGTGGGGAATACATAAATAACAAATTCAAAATCTATTGCAAAACAGTCGGAATTGTTCACCAACACACTTGTCCCTATACACCGGCTCAGAATGGCGTAGCTGAGCGGAAAAACCGTCATCTTCTAGAAACTGTTCGAAGTCTATTAATTCATTCCAATGCACCTCATACATTATGGATTGAAGCCTTACACACAGCGGTTTATCTTATAAACCGACTTCCTACTGTAACACTTCAATTTAAAACTCCCTTCGAAGTTCTCTATCAGAAACCACCGTCATATGAGCACCTAAAAGCGTTCGGATGTCTTTGTTTCCCTTGGTTAAAACCATACTCTAAATCAAAACTTTCACCATTATCTACTCCATGTGTTTTCATAGGATATGCTTCAAATCAAAAAGGATATCGTTGTTTTGATATTCTTACTCAACGCATATTCACCTCAAGACATGTCGTATTCAATGAAACCAAATTTCCATTTCAAAATCAACTTCCCACTACAAATTTCCGGAATACAAATCATTCCAATATCTCTGTGCCACCACTTCTCTTGGTTCCTACTTCTACAATAATATCACAAACAAATACATCTCCACTCAATCTCACGTCTGTTATCCCTCAACAACAACTTAATCAGCATTCAGCCTTTCCTCACACCGAAAACAACTCACCTGTACCTCTGCCCGTGACTCTACCTGATTTGCACACCGCCAACTCCCCAGTCAACAATGTAAAGGCTCATCCGATGAAAACAAGGTTGCAAACAGGAAATCTAAAGCCAAAGCCAATATTTGATCTCAATCATCAGCTCACAAATACTGATCCTATATCCTACAAGCAAGCCTCCAAGCATGAATGCTGGCGGAAGGCTATGTCCCAAGAATTTCAGGCGCTTCAAACTCAAGGCACATGGACGCTAGTGCCTCCACCAAACAATCAAAATGTACTTGGTTGTAAGTGGACTTACAAAACGAAGTATCATTCCGATGGTACTTTGGCAAGACACAAAGCAAGATTGGTAGCACTAGGCTACAATCAAGAGTTTGGAGTTGATTATGTTGAGACCTTCAGCCCTGTAGCCAAAATTACGACAATCCGTGTATTGCTTGTTTTGGCATTGCATCATCAATGGCCAATACATCAACTAGATGTATCAAATGCATTTCTACATGGAAGGCTTTTAGAAACCGTCTACATGAAGCAACCAATTGGGTTTGTTGACACACACTACCCAACACATGTTTGCAAGCTAAATAAAGCTTTGTATGGCTTAAAACAGGCTCCACGTCAGTGGTTTGAAATGCTCACAGGGTTCTTACATAAACTGGAATTTGCCTCAAGTCACTCCGATCCTTCGCTACTGATGTATCAAAAAGGAGACTCAAAAGTTTATGTGCTAATATATGTTGATGACATCATAGTAACCGGTAATAACTCTTCCACCATTACTCATCTACTTGAACAGCTTACTCAAAGGTTCAAAATGAGAATGCTGGGAAACATAAACCAGTTCTTGGGTATCACGGTGCTCCCTGCATCAACGGGATTACTGCTACAGCAAACCATGTATGCCGAAGAGATTCTGAAACGGGCAGGAATGATGAATAGCAAACCGGTGTCTACACCAACTGCTTCCAAAGCTGTAACCGAAAACTCACTTGAACCATTCGGTAATCCAAAACTATATCGTCAAATCGTTGGAGCATTACAATATTTGACAATAACACGTCCGGACTTATCCTATGCTGTAAACCGAGCATGTCAACACATGCATCAACCGACGGTTAGCGACTTTGAAGCACTTAAACGAATACTTCGTTATCTTCAGGGAACTACACAACATGGACTAACAGTCACCGGAGATTCTTTAGTGCTTAAATCCTATGTGGACTCAGACTGGGCCGGGGATCAGACAGACCGCAAATCAACTACAGGATTTTGCAATTTTTTGGGCACATCCCTTGTGTCATGGAGTGTTAAAAAGCAGACAACAATAGCTCGCTCATCAACAGAAGCTGAATATCGGGCTATTGCTTCAGTTACTACAGAAATCATATGGTTAAGGCAACTTCTGAATGAACTAGGCTGCTCTCAAAAAGAACCAACCAAACTATACTGTGATAACACCTCGGCAATTGCCTTGGCTAACAATCCAGTATACCATGCTCGCACCAAACATATTGAAATCGATTGCCATTTTATCAGAGATTGTATAAAGAATGGCAGCATACAGGTTCATCATATCTCAACTCAAGATCAACTAGCAGATCTATTTACCAAAGCCCTTCCTTCTACTCGGTTCAAGCTACTTGTCAACCAACTGATTACTCGCATCGATTCATCAGATTGCAGGGGGATATTAGACAACAAGGATCTAGAAGCATCTAGAAAATCAAGAAAGTACAACTACCAATAACCAATGTACATGTGGAGAGTAGTTAGAGAGGTTAAACTTGTACTTAAACCCCTATAAATAGGGATGCTGTACTTACATTTGATATAATGAAAATTACCACTAATACTCATATACTGTTTTATCTTAACTGTTGGTTTAACAACCTAAACAGTTTATCAGAACCGAGGAGTGTTTTTTTTTTTTTTTTTTTAATTAATTATAATTAATTATAATTATTAGTTTTAATTAATTATAATTATTATAATTAATTAAGGTTAGTTTTAATTAAGTAATTATAATTAACATGATTGATTATAATTAATCTTAATTAAAATTAATTTTAATTATTTATAATTTATAGATTTAATTATTATTAATTATCATTAATTAATTTTAAATTATTAAAATAAATTAATATTAATAAGTTATAATTAATTGCGAGTTAATATAACTTATTATTTTAATTAATTTTAATAAATTATAGTAAATTATAAATAATTAATTAAAAAAAAAAGTTTGCAAAAATTCCTCTCTTACCTCGATGTGCGTGTCGAGCTGGCAAACCACCCATACACATTTTTTTAACGTGCTGGGAAGGGAACTTGACGCGACACCTACAACGAGATAGGTGAGCGACCCCTCGACTCCAAAACCCTGTCCTCGATGTTCATGTCGAGCCGGCAAACCACCTATACACACTTTTTTAAGCGTGGTAGGAGGGAATCCGGTGCGACACATACGACGAGGCAGGTAAGCCTGGTGCACGCTTTTCTTAGCGTGGCTAGGACAACTTTTAAGTACCCGTACGCGGCTTTGTACATGCGGGGAAACAATTGCTTTTCTTGTAACAGGTATCAAAGATCCATACACGCTTTTCTTAGCGTGATGGGGACAAATTTTACGGTCGCGGTGTCCTTGTATGAGGACACCTACCGTATATGCTTTTCTCTAGCGTGGCGGGAGGCCCAATTTTTCGTAGTTTTCTCCTAAACGGGGGAGACGTCGGGTGGCTGCTAAAATTTTGGGTAAATATATGACCGCATTCAGACTTGCTTTGAAATTAAATGAACAATTTGAGAACCAAAGTTTGAACTCAAAAGACAGCAGAGGACTTATATTTGGATTTGTGGACCAAATGCAAATGACTAATAATAAAAAACTTGAACTCAATTAAAAAATGAAATGAATTAAACAAGACCACTTGAACTTGTACTCTGTACTCGAACATTAATGGCCTGAACAATTTGAACTCAAGCGAATGCTTGAGTTGGACAGTAGGGGACATAGAACTTGAGCTTGATACTTGAACTCAAGCAATGACTTGTGAAAGTGGACTTGAATGAATATGCTTTGGAAAATCAAAATAATGATCACTTTGGAAATATAAAAGTGTTTACTAATAATCTTGAGCATCCAAACAACTATCAATAAATTCAACACTTGACAAGTGAAGGTGTATTCGAAGAGTCCGAAGCAAATACAGTCTTCGTACAACCCATATCATTTGGTGGTAAGCGAGTACCCCGCTCTCCTACAAGTAAAGATGTATGACGATTGTGATGACTCGTTGGTTGATATGCGTGAAGGAGGAGTACAAGCAAGTCTAAGAAGATCTATTGTAGATATGAATATTGGTTGGCGGTGAAGGGAGATTCGCCACAATCACAACGAGCTTATGAGTGCTAATAAGCAACAGGCAATAGATGTTACAACATCCTTGCAATCAATGCTCTATTAATGCCCAATAAATACACTCATCTACCACAAGTGGAAGCAGATGATATTATAATGAATACAAGTGTTTATGGATAATTGTAGAAAGTTTGTGATGCACTCGAAACCATTATCCATAAGACAAATGTCGAAGTACTACAACAAATGCAAGCCCTTATGAATTATTCTAAAAATAACAAGTACACATAGTACATCATCTGCATGCAAATATGAACAACTACAATGAATGCAATCGCCAAACCATCTGAGATTGGTGAAAGGTGGATATGATGCAGAAACAATGGCCCTTCTATGAATACCTCCAGGAAGTCGTAGTGAATACAACGGGCCCTCGTAAATATACACTAGACACTTGTGGATAATAACAATGGGTGTATCGTAAGTACACGAACCATTGTGGACACAAGTACATATATCTCTCACAGCAGCAGTGATTGAGATGCTGCAAAGTATGTCGGGTATGAAGACAACTCGATGTACGAAAAAGGACACCTGCAGAATGGAAGAGATATTTGAGCAAATTCAAGGTGTTCCAAAATTTCTTCTAGGTCCTATACTTTGGAAGAAAACAATCCTGGTATCCACAAACATCGGAAATAACAAGTCTACTACACTAAAGATCCTAAAAGGAGTTCTTTATAAAACAATGGTGTCCTTTTTCGTAAATAAATTTTCCATCAAATAAATGCATATATATTTCTTGAAAACTAAAATAATGATCATAAAATCGTTAGATAGTAAGCATCGCATCCTTTATGTAATTCATTGGACCAAGACTTAATACAATGCTCCACATAAAATCCATACATTGAGATATAGAAGGTGTTATGATAACTTAAGCTTGTCATCGACCCAAGCTTGGGAAAGGGCTCAACAAAACTCCTCACGAAATATCAATAGCAAGAGAGCACTAAACCTTTTGTTAAAGAAATTTTTGGAGAAGGCTTAATAAACAAAATGGTGTCTAATCTTACAAGGGACTATGTAAAGAAAGATGCTCACCCAATGTTCGGTTAAGTAGTTTCCCATGCTTCATGAGTTATCCACAAAATATTACAAAAATTTCTTAAAGGCATTTCACCAAACACCCTATGTGCATGCTTTAGTGAAGAAAGAAAATGGCTTCTCAAGCTTTGCCATCATTCACACCTAAAGCTCCAAGCTAGATCACATGAATCGCATTTACCGTTTACATCAAATCAACACAAATCAACCCATATTTTGTCTACACCTTACAAAATCACTTATGGTTAGCAATAACCATCATTATTTTAAGAGAACTTCAACACCGTTTGATAACCAGACAAAAATAGCAAAAACTAAACAATGGCCATGAATGCATTATCAAACTATTTTATTATGGAAATCAAGCTCTATCAACCACATATTGATGAAGGCACCTTAATTGAATAAGGGAGAGAATGAAGGGGAAGAAAAGAAATAAAAGAAGAAGAAGAAGAAGAAGAAGGAAAGGGGGAAGAAGGACGAGAAGAAGAAGAGCAAGGAAAAGGGGAAGATATACCTGTTGCTATGAAAGAAGGCTTGTCGGCTAGAGGGGGAAGTCTCGGACTGACGTCGACTTCGTCGAGGCTGAGTCGGTCGAGAGAGAAGGAGGTGGAACGGAGAGCTCGGCGTCGGGCTCGGTCTTAGGAGGCGAAGCCGAGATCTGGAGGTGGAGGAGGCTCGGGTCTCGGCTCAAGGGATGGGGCGTCAGGTTCCTTGCGAGCAGAGGAGGACGGGAGTAGGGAGGCTTCGGTCGGTGCTAGATCGGGAAGGAGAAGGCTCGTCCAAACGGCTCACAAGCAGAGGAGGGATTTCGATCCAGACTTCCACCTGGGCTGTACGAAACTGAGAGGGAGAGGGGATCTGGCGTCTGTGAGCAAGAGAAAACTGAATGGGGAGGAGCACTGCTCTTGGTTTGGAAAAAACAAAAGAGAAAGGGGTGGAGAGGTTTCGGCCTCTCCTAGCTTGTGCGAACTGGAGGACGAGAGAGAGGGAGAGAGCGTGAATGCCAATGGGCCGAGCTCCTCACGCCTGGAACCCTTGTCTTGGAGCAAACGCATGCCGCTGCCCCCAAAAAGGAAGTCCGCCCATTTGAGTCTACCGTCACAGTCGCCCGAATACATGCGAATAGGCTCATTTTCTGCTCCATATCTCTGCCCCGACTGTGAAGTATCAAAGGTATCAGGCAACGGATTCGGGCCAGCGACCATTTGATTCGAGCCGCTCGATTCAATTTCCCGATCTGACGTTAAATTTTAATCAGCCTAGAAAGTCAATAATCTCTTAATTGGAATTGGAATGAACCCAAAGATTGAAATCAATCCTAAATAAGGTCCAAGTCAACAATTTCGGCTAGATCGAGTTCAACTCGTCTCGAGCTGCACGACTTAACAGAAATCAAACTCGAACTATCACTGATTCGACTAAATCGGGCTCGACGGGGTTCAATTAAACTGATCGAAGGTGCTCGAGGGCACTCGAGTGAAAATCGAGGTCAATAGAAGCGATGTCATTTATCATTCTTAGTGTGTACTAATTGAGGAGCATATCTGTCTAACGTTGTAAATTCCACTTCATACTGCATAACTGATCTGTCTCCTTGTATCAATCTCATAAACTTGTCCTGCATTTGCCTCCTCGCAGAAGGAGGCACGAACCAATCCCTGAACACCTGAGTAAAATCATTCCACTTAATTTGCATGTCAGGGATTCCTTCAAATTTATCTTGATACAATCCTCTCCACCATCTTTCAGCTTCTCCTTCTAATGCAAACGTAGTCAAAGAAACTTTCCTCTCTTCCGGACAATACATTCATTCTAATATATTTTCAATTCTTAGCAACCAGTTTTCAGCCTCTATTGGTCCCTCTACACCTTTGAATAATGGTGGTATCATATCATGAAATAATTTTAGATACTTATCCATAACCATTCCACCACCACTACTACTCCCCGATGGTTGGTTTCTTGAATCTTGAATCAGCTGAGTCACAGCTGTCATCATTTGTGCCAGTGCATCAGGATTAACATTAACATTTGGCACTGATCTTTCCACTTCCTCTACCTCTTCCTCTTCTCCAGGATCATTTTGATTCCTGTAATTAATAAGATATTCATTTCATATTAAACCTTCAATCATTAATATTCTTCCTAATGATTCTTTCAGTATGATTCAGATCTTAATTGGGCTATGATACCACTTTTGTCACGACCTGGCCCGGATGCTCGATTTAACGAGGCGGGTACGAAAAGTTGGACGATAAAATTTCTTAAACATTATACTACTTCATTTGCTAAAGAGCCACTAAACACAAAATATAAATTACCTATTGATATCTGCATGTCGTCTTCTGTAAACATGTTCTTCTCTTTCAGTCATTTCTTCTTTAATAACTTACCTGAAACATTTAAACTTGTGGGTTGAGTTTACTAAGTAAACTCAGTGGGTAAATATTTGAACCATTAAAATAAATGTTCTTATTTACAATACTCTTATAATCTTCAACATGTAATTAACCATTCATTCAACTTTTTCCATTTATTTCTATAATTTATACATATTCGATCATTTTGCTTTAAAACATTTAAAGCTATCTTGATTATTTCCTTTTCCCATTTAATTCATACAGGAGCACCGTCTCAATGTACTCAAAAGTACAACCTTTTCCATTTCCATTACCTTTTCCTTTTCTTTTTTACGTGCACGAGTACGGCGTCCCTAGCCTGTACCATAAGGGGGTGAACTCCTGAAATATTCATATATGTCCTTTTCCTTTCTTTTACATTACCATAACATTTCTATTTAATTTCATATGTCATTTCTTTTCATACATGTATTTTCTTTTCATTATTCAATTCATTTGTTTCTTATTGAAATAATACTTACAATTATTAGGTATTTAATCTTTCAACATTTCATATGTGGTAGTCTTTAAGATAAAACTTTGAAAGTAATATTATAATGCAGACTATTTTATCGTATTAAAAGAAAATGCTAAATTTTGAATTTCATAAACATAAATACCCACTTTGAACTTTTTAGGCCTTCGGCATAGGGTACAACCTCGAACCTCTCTCCAAATCTCTAATATCAATCAATAAAGTTTTCATGAACTTGTTTTGTCAAAATAAAACTCAAAAATAGTTTTATGATAGAAATTACTTACAATGGGATTTTCCAAATTTCCCAAAATCTTTCTTCCTATTCCAAAGCTCTCTCTCCTTGATTTCAATTCCTTCTTTTCCTTCAAAGAATAATGTTTGCTTTAGAAGAATTAAAAGAAGGGGATTTATACAAAAATTTTGGGAAGAAAAATACCACAAACTTCTTCCTTCTTTCTCTTCGGTCGTTCCTCTCTTTCGTTGCAAATTCTCCCAAAATAACACTCCTTTAATGGTAGAAATGAAAAGGAATGATCAATTCTTATCCTCCAACGCGATCGACTGCTAAAAATGCCGTAAGAAAAACTCGAAATCCTTCATTCGCTATTTCGGTCGTCCGCCCGCTCTCTGTTCGTCATTCCGTTTGCGAATAGCGACCCTTCCTGGGTCGCGATTCTAATAATAGGCGGGTGGCCGGTTCGGTTGAACCGGCCCCCAACCGGTTCATAACAAAGATAGCCTACAACGGCTAATATCAAAGCCTTAAAAGCTAAAAATGAACATAACTATTATCCTAGGTACAAGTGAAAGAAAGCCAATCAGAAATTTAATGACTTAAAAGCATGCATACAACACTTTCATCTTTAAGGGAAATAAAAGAAACCCTTATACTCAATCATAAAAGAAACAAAAAGGTCATCTCATATCAACTCTTCAATCAACCAATGTAGGCATTCAACAAATGCTAATTTAGGTAAAAAAAAAGTAATGATCCCTCTATCTCTATTGTAATTGAAATCCAAGAAGAGAAAATGTAGATTGAACTATAGAATGCTTTCATTTTACTGATAAAATTAATGTAACATATGCAATATTACAATTTACTCCCCTCTATGGATTTGAGTTGATTTGGATTCAATTTGGCCCGATCGAGTCAATTCAACGAAATTGAACTCGAATCAGCACTGATTTGAGTCAAATTGGGTTCGACGAGGCTGATATGAATTGATTGAGTTTGATTGAACCTAGTTGGGTCTAATTTGACTCTATTCGAGTTGATTTGGTCCGATCAAGTCAATTTGATAAAATTGAACTCGAATTGATGTTGATTTGAATCAAATTAGGCTCGACGGATTCAATCGAGTTGATCGAGCACGCTCGCGCCCAATTGGGCTCAGATCTGCATGACCAAAGAAATATAGGTATAATCGAGGGGATATGCGCAAAAAAATGAGGTTAAGAGACGCTACCATCCTCTTCTACCCTACTCGAAATCCCATAAATTAGCGATGATATTCTCCTTTGCTTGGACTGGGAGAGGAGACCATGAGCTGGATCTATTATGTGTGGGGTATAAGGTTTCTTAATAATCTTGGATAAGATTTGCTTTTAATTTTTAAGATTAGTGGCTACCAAACTTAAAATTCATTTATTCGTACTTTTCAAAATTGGTAGTTACCAACTATAGATTCATTCATACTTATTTTTTTAAGGCGATGGCTACCTAACTCAAACTACATTCACATTTCATTTTGTAAACCTACCATCTAATGACATTACTTTAGAAGGGGGAAATAAATCTAAGGTTTCTGATCCCATAGCAAGAAGATTGAAAATAGGCGAGGAAAAGGAAGAGAGGAGAGTGGTGCCTTTTGAAAAAAAATTTTTTTTGGGTGTAAGGGAAGTTCTTTGAATTCTCAAGAAGAAAGAATTGTTGCTATTTTTCACTTATAGTTAGAGAAGAAACTTTTGATCATATAGTCAAATGTCTTCTGACAACAATTCACTATAACTTGATTATAATTCTTTGATCACTTTCACCTGACTAAAATCCAACATTGCCGACTCTATCCACCTTCACCTTACTATGGTTTTTGGACCATTTTCGATCAATTACAATTCTCCAACCACTATTGTCTGACTTTAGTCACCCAATTATGGTCGCACAACCATTTTTCCTTGGCTACAATCCTACAACCATCATCCCCTCATTATAGTTCTCTGATCACTGTTGCTCGACTTCAACGCTTTGATCATATAGCCTAGTCCTCTGACCAACGTCACCTATTTTGATCCTCTAAACCTTGTCACACTAACAATTATCCTCCAACCATCGTTTCTCAACTATTGTCCTTTGACCATTACCAAAATACAACGAACTTCTAACCATCATTGCCTAACTTTATTTTTCTAGCCACTGTCACACAAGAAATATTTCTCATTTAGATTCTTGCAATAGAGAGGAGAAGGTAATAATTGGAGCAACATTAACATATCCTTCTCCATGTCTAGCATTCATCTTCATATCAATTGCTTTTTTCTTGGCTAGAATGTGGTATCTTTGTCCATATCTTCAATTATGTATGAAGCGTAATTCTTCGGGTACCTTTTTGTAGCTTATTAGATTATTCGGTCTTGATGTCACCATGTACATAGGCCTATTTAATGTGGCATCTTTGTCCAGTTTTTCATGTACCTAGGTAGAGGCTCTCTCTTTAATGACAATTTGTATTAGACAAAGATTATGAAAAGTTTGGTGGCCATGATTTTGAAAATTTAGATGTTTGATGGCTCAAAGAGTTTTGGCCTATGTAGAACGAAAATGCATGGTGTTCTTGTACAACAAAAACTTTTAAAGGCACTCATAGGACGTAGTAGCATGATGCTTGAATCTATAAGTGAAGATGACAAGACAGATTAGTTGAAAAACTCTCTCAATGATCTATTTGTGTTTTGCAGATGATATATTGATTTAGTTCTTAGTGGAAATGGTAGTGGCCTATCTACTAACTTAGCAAAATCCTTCGGATTAAGCATAATATCTAATTATGGTCATGGGCCCTTGATGCCATTTCCCAACGAATTCAATTATATTTATTGGCACATTTCGTTTAATTCTTAACCGGCCAATCATTGAGGGTTGTGCTGTCAAAGCTAAAGCATTTTGGTTGCCTCCTCAAATGGGTAGTTTAACTTATTGAGTTTCAAATTTCTAATATTACCAAGAATCGCAATCAAGGCATAAGTACTAGTCGATTCTGTTGATGACTTAATACAATTGGAGGCTAAAGTTGGACCTAAGATTTATGAAGATGCACTTTGGACCAAAAGCCTAGTTAGGGTAAAATTTACCCACTCTATTAATAATTTGTTTTCATGTGGAAAACAATTAAGTTGCATATGAAGCTTTGTTAGCTGACCTATGATTTGCTCTTGGTGCTCGTGCCATGCAACTCGCTACCTATTCAAACTCTTAACTCATTATTAACCAAATAAGCACCAGGCCCAATGTCCAATACCCTGCCATACGAAAATACCTGTTCATGATCAAGATCGATATCACTTGGCTATAATTCTTTTCCTTGAACAAATCTTGTGAGAACAAAATTAGATTGTCGACTTATAATCTAAGTTTGACAGTGCAAGGAGTCAACTTTATTGAATTAATTTGCTATAGCATCCAAGAATCTTAAATGATGCAAATTAATCATACCTTTAGTTGTGTTGATCCCTATATAGAATATCTTTTGATTGGATGAGCTCTAACTTAAGCAAAAGATTGTAACAGATTCAAAATAAAAGTGCTCCATACAATACATATTGATGTAGGCCAACTCTTTAAGTGGTTGAACCCAATAACTAGCATTCAATGTGCGTACGTAGGAGAAGTCGCTAACAATAACCTTCTCAATGAAATTCATTCCTACAAGAGTGGCACCCACTCGGGCGAAAGAACACTTGCTAATTGGATTCTCTACAGTGGTCATTTCGAGCTGACCCTGAGGAAAAACTTGGAGGACTTTTTAGGGAAATATTGACAATCTAGAAGTTTGCTCTACTTGAACTATAATTATTTCATCGACTCAAGCCAATCACATGTAATTGGTCATTTGATGTCTTAGGGATGTATCTTCTCAGCCCTTTCCAACCGATTTGGTCATGATCGACCACTTCGCAAAGTGGATAACAACCAAGGTGTTGGCAATCGGCCATGACTTTCAAAGTTATCTGCAGCATTATATGGATCAATATGTAATTGTCCAAAGTTTGTTGTAAAAAACTCAAGAATTGTGTTAGGCATAGGGGATCCGACTCAAGTTCATTTTCATCCGCCATCTAAGGACAAATGCTCAATTACAAGTTGCCAAAATGTAAAGCTTGAACCTCTTGTGGAAGAAAGCTGAAGGTTTCAAATACAGGTGGGTTGAACTCTTACCCTCTACAGGGAAAACTCCATTCATCATTTCTCATGAATTTGAAGCACTTGTGATGGTTGAGTGTAATTTGCATAATAAGAGATTAGTTGCTACCTTTGCTTTTGATGAGGAGGAACTTGACAATTGGCTAGATCAAAATGAGGTTTAATTTCACTCAAGTGTCAACCTAGTTGAATTAAGGATGCAAGCCTCTTTCAATGAGGAAGAAGTCAAAAGGAAAGTCATCAAATATTACGATGCCCATGTTTGGGAGAAGCATTTTAATATAGGTGATCTCATTTTCAGGGAAGTTGAAGCTGCAGGGTCAAACATTGGAGGAATCTTATGTTTTCTATAAATAAGCCAACCCTGGCGCTTGCTTGCTCAAATATATGATGGGAATGATATAGTAAGGACAGAGTGGGGATGTTGAAGAGTTTTTATCCTTGGAAGGGTAGATCATAGAACTTGTGCTTGACTAGGTAGTCAATATATATATATATATATATATATATATATATATATATATATATATATATATATATATATATATATATATATATATATATATAAGAAACCTATTAATATAAACTCACTAAATCACCCGAAATAGCACTTGAACAACTCAAATACTTACACAAGCAATCAAAGTGAAGGATAGTTTAGCGAGTTGCATCTCTGGTTAAATGCTTAGAAGAAAGTAATTTATGCAGTGTCAAGAACAATGATTGGTTATTGAGATGAGCCAATTGCCCTGAGAAGAAACACTGCCCTCGTTTGATTGAGTCATGCTAGGAATAAACACACTACAAATGACTTAAATGTTAAAGGTGAAACGGGGGCAGAGTTCTATAGGCTACTTCTCACACACAAAAGTTAGACAACTTCCTTAGCTATGACAATGAACCAATCATAGAGTTCAACTAGTCGTCGAGGTGAGCTAATGACCCTTGGGGAGATGTTTGACAAACATGTGTGTTTATGTGATGGACTCTATTGGGGATGAGTAGGAGTAAACACCACAATGATGAAACAAGCTAGAAAGTAAAAGCTGAAAAAAATAAATGACATCAGAATTTAACGCGGAAAAATCTAAAATAGGGAAAAAACTAATATTAGATATTGTGCAGATCATAACATTTATCAAACTTTCAACTGCTGAAGCATATGGAGTCTTCTTCATCTATTCTTCCTCTGCTTCAATTGAGGCGATTATTCCTTGGATAACTGAAAGTGACTACCTAAGGGAGTGCAAATTGGTTTTGCCTCACTCATGTTGAATCATCTGAAGAACATTTTCAACATACTCAACTTGAAACAACTTTAGTATACCTGCACTTCTATCTCTGGTGATTCTCATACTGAGAAATTTTTTTTGGACTCAGATCTTTCAATTCAAACTCCTTTGATTACTATTCCTTCAGATATTTTACTTCTCCATGTTTGACCTTGCAACTAACATGTCATCCACATAAAAAAAGCAGAATAATATAAACTAATAAAAGTTATCAAAATATTTGAAAAAATAATAGTGGTCTGCCTAGCACTTTGCGTATCCATTATTTGACATAAACATGTCAAATCTCTTATACCACTGTCTTGATGCTTGCTTAAGCATGTATAAGATCCTCCTGAGCCTACACACTAAATCTTCATTACCAGTGACTACATATCCCTGAGGTTGCATCATATACAACCCTTCCTTAAGGTCACCATGAAGAGATGCTGTCTTTACATCTATCTGCCCTAGATGTAAATCCTCTAATGCTACCATACTTAGTACAACTCTGATTGTAGCCATCTTCACCACTAGAGGGAAAATTTTAGTGAAGTCCACTCCTGCTGAAAATCTTTAACGACAAGTCTGGCTTTGTACTTGTTACCATCAAGTTCTTCTTTCATCTTGTAAACCCACTTGTTTTGTAATGCTTTCTTGCCACTTGGTAGCTCTATCAACTCCAAAGTCTGATTCAACTCAAGTGAGCACATCTCATCATCCATTGGCTTGCTCCCACTTTTTTGAATCATCAACTTGGATGACTTCATCATATCACTTTGATTCACCACTATCTGTGAGCAATAGATAGTACAATGAAGGAGAATACCTTTGTACTGGCCTTGAGATTTTGTTAGATCTCCTAATTTTTGTAGCAGGAGTCTGAGGTACTCTATGTGCTTCATTAGTTTTATCTTCTTGATCATCATCATCCTCCTTAATTTCAACATATTTAGAAGAATCTTCAGGAGACCCATTTTTATCCTTGTAAATTTCATATTAATTGAATTTAACATACTTGCTTATGATGAATTTCTAATTATGATAATCCCAAAATTTGTAGCCAAATTCATCTAAACCATATCTAATAAATGTACGCTTAATAGATTTTGGATCAAGTTTACTCCTAGATCCTGCATCAACATGAATATAAGATGTACAACAAAAACCTTAAGGTGGGATATGTTAACCTCCTTTCCACTCCAGGCTTCCTCAGGTAACCCCTCAGAGGAATTGAAGGACCACGATTGATCGAATAAACTGTAGTATTCACTATTCACTGCCTCTGCCCAGAACTGCTTGGATAGACCAGCATGTAATCTCATGCTCATGTCATACTCAGTGATAGCTCTATTCATGTGTTCTGTAACACCATTATGCTGTGGCGTTCTTGGAATAGTAAACTCATGCCTGATCCCATTCAAAGCACAATACTCTTTGAACTTCTTATCATGATACTCTCCACCATTATCTAATCTGAGACACTTGAGCTTCAAACATGTCCATAGCCTTCCACTTATTAAAAACATCAAATACATCTGACTTTTGTTTTAAGTACATCAATATCTTTCTACTATGTTCATTAATAAATGTTATAAATACAAAGATTCTTCTATAAAAGTAGCTAGAGCAGGACCCCATCCATCAGTATACACTAACTACAACTTGTTTTACTTGACCTTTGAACTAGTAATTTGAAAAACTCACCCTATGTGGCATGCTATATACACAGTCTTAACAAAAATCTAAATATATATATATATATATATATATATATATATATATATATATATATATATATATATATATATATATATATATATATATATATATATATATATATATATATATAAAACCATGAAGCTTTTATCTAGTAAGAAGTGAGTGCATACCTTTCTTACTCATATGACCAAGCCTTCGATGCCAAAGACTTCCATCAACATTTGAATTTGCTACTCTAATAGAATATGCTCTTTTATTGATAACATATAAGGTGCCTTAAATACTGCCATGAGCTATAATCATAGCCCTTTTTGTCACCTTCTACATATCTCCTATGAATGATGTCACATGGCCTAAGTTTATAATTTAACTCTCAAAACTAAACTCCTCTTCAGATGAGGAATGTGCCTAGTATTCTTGAGTATCCAAATTGACCAATCCGGCATTCTAATATCAACATCTCCCTGTCCAATAATGTTGCAGGACTTGTTGTTCCCAAGATACTCTTTACCCAAATCACTTTTAAGTATAGTTCTTGAATGTCTCCTTATTAGGACTTGCATGAAAAGAAGCATCTGAATCTATCACCCAAGATTTAGAATTGTCCAGAAATAAAATCAGAAAATTTGACTGACATTCTTCTGCAGATACATTTGCAGAATAATTTTTTTCTTGACCTCCACCACTGCCCTTCTTTTGAATTGTACGATCCTTCTTCAAGTGACATTTCTTTCAGTAGCTCCAGTACACAACGTTTCCTCTCTTAGATTTAGATCTCCCTCTTCTAGTATTTCTCTTTGAGCTTGCTTCAACATTTAGAGAAGAATTTGAAGATTCACCCTCCTATGAACTTCTTCATTAGTCATTAACCCCATAATGTCCTCAAAGTTCAGATTTGAAGAACTTCCTGAAGAGTTACTTATGGCAGTAACAATCCCAACCCAACTTTCTGGCAATGAAGATAACAACAATAATGCCCTCACCTCATCATCAAAATTGATGCAAACTGAACACAATTGACTCATCACAATATTCAGATTATTCAGGTGTTTCTCCATTGGGGTGTTGTCCAACATCTTCATATTGGATAACTTCTTCATTCAGAACACTTTGTTTGAGGCCGATGACTTCTCATACTACTTAATTAGTGCGACCATGAGATCGACTGTAGTCTTCTCATTTACAATGTTGAATGCACCACATGACGAAAGTGAAAGTCGTATCAAACCTATTGTAGTCCGGTCAAGAACCTCCCATTCATCCATAGTCATAAAATCCGACTTCTTATTGATTCCTTCCAACGGTAAATACAACATTTGATACAACAAATCTTCAAGTTGCATCCTCCAAAATGTGAAGTTCGAACCATTGAACTCTTCATTCTTGTATCTTGCTTCGTCCACCATTACTCCCACTCGAATTAAAGAACCTTGCTTTGATACGAGTTGTTGGGGATGAGTAGGAGTAAACACCACAATGACAAAACAAACAAGAAAGTAGAAATAGCGAAAAAATAAATGACACCAAGATTTAACGTGGAAAAACTCAAAATAAGGAAAAAACTACAGAGCTGCACCATACCAAGAAATCCATTATGCAAATTGGGAGAAATAAGTACATATCTCTCTTCACTCTCACTCTCTCCTTGCTTCTCTTCTCACATGAACTATTCTCAATGTCTAACACACCAAAATACAAGAGAAAGCCAAGTAAAATAACCCCAAGAGACGTAACCCTTCAGAAAAGCGAGAAAGAAAATTGTCTAGTCTGTCGCGTAGCGCTGCAGCGCCAGTTTGAAGCTCTGCGGAGCTTGAACCTCTCTCTATCTTGATCCGCTGCAGTGCCATATCTATGCTGCTCAAGCGCTCAACTCTCTGTGGTTTAGCGCTGAGGCGCTCAGGAATACATAGTCGGGGCACTCGAGTACGTAACGCCGGAGTAAATCCCCTCACCCCCTAGCGAACACGAGAAACTTGAGGTCCGAGGAAACAAAACGACCCGATTGATCAACACAATCAGATTTCACTTATAACTGGCTCTTCGCTGGGATGAGCTGTTGGCCCATAATGGAGGTGGATCCCTTGCTTGGAAACACTCTGATTAGTTTATAATTTAAAATATATCAGGAGAAGTGAAGGCCAATCCCACAATTATAATTTCCTTAGGACCTTACTACACATGATCGAATGGCCACAACTTCTTGTGCTAGACACAATTAAGCATCTCCTAGTTCCAATTAGATAAAATTTAAAAAAGAAGCAATTTTAAATTATGTGTCAACAAACAAAGAACAAAAACATTCAAAATTCGACCTGGCTGTTACAGGCTACCTGCATGGTCGGTGGTAGTGGATATTTTTTAAATGAGTATTTTTCGTTTTTTAATATAATGCTTCTTTTCAAAAAAAAAAAAAAAAAAAAAAAAAAATGCAAGTGTATTCCATATGCATAAATCTTAGCGATCTACGTTTTTATGTAAACTTTCCCACTATTTTGTGTGCTTGTACCTTTATTTGAATAGTTTCAACAAGCAGAACGTGGCTGCATGGTCCATTTGAATGAATTAAAATTCAAACTGAAAATATAAGAGATAATATTTTTTTATAAATTTGTGGTTAGATGTGTTATATTCTTTATTGAAAACTTTTATCACTGCAAATTTCATAAAAATATTCTTTTATTTATCTCATTTTAAATTATGTAAATGGTGTAGCTGACGGGAAATATGTAAATGGTGTAAAAATATAAGTATTAGATGATGAGAATTTGGCATCTTCCTCCCTAGTTTTCTTGAATTATTTTATTTCCTTGAAGCATAGGTATTATAGAAATGTGGTAAGGCTAAAGAAGATGGTGGTGATGACAACAATGATTTTATTTTAGTGATGCTACTTATTTTCCTAAGCCGACGTCTTTTAGACTAATGCAGACAATATCTTTGCGAGGCGAATGATATTATTTCTGTCAAACCATATTTAATAGTTGTTTTCTTCTCATCATAAGCAATGATAGGAGGCTAAATATCTATTGTAACCATCACTCAAGTCCTACTCCAGAAGTGCTCATTGGGGTTAATGTGCATTCATACTGCTTTTATGTTGGATGGTTCAAGCGAGAAGCATCTACCTATCAAGTTGCGTTATGTGCTTTTAATGCTGGCCATGGGGTTATCACATGGCTTTGGTGACCATGGGATACCTCATTAATATGAAATCCATCTCATGCCCTTTGTATCTGGGACCATTTGTGCCATCACTCAACAGAGACTGCAAGGAAATTTCCCTCATCTTTCTTCTCTTGACGCCTTCAATGTCAAATAGCCTTATGGATGGTGTCATTTGGAACTGGGTCCTGTGCATGGGGGAAGGCAGGTCCCCACCTCTCTTACTGGTCATAATATGGGGATCCACTTCTACTGATCTAAACGTCCATTTCATCTTTCTTTCCATTACGGAAGCTATCAGGGATGGACAAATGGTAATCATTTGCTTGTGGAGGCCATTTGTGATGATGCATTTACTCTCTTCCAATATTGTGAATGATATATTTTTATTACCCATGATGTGGGGGACCTACATGGCCACTTTCATCCTGTAGCTAAGCTACAGACTATTGGAATGTGACTGAGCTGTTAGAATCATTCTTAGATCTTCCAATTTTAATGCGGTCGTTTTCCTATTTTACCTCATGCAAGACTTTCAAGTGCACATTTGTTTCTTATCCCTGAAATCTCTAATTTACTTGGAATTCATTGTTTCTCCCAAATCATTTTAATTTTGTGGTCCTTGATGTAAAGTTTTTTGTTTCTTCATGGTGCAAATGTAGCATGTAGAGCTTGGTTTGGAGTACTTAAAATATGCTCATAAAATAAAATTTCTAGCCTTTTTCATTCAAGCTTGCCGTTGTCTTGGACTGCAGACAGAATGTTACATTAGGTTTTTTTTTTAAATTGGAAAACTGTAAAAATTTACAATTTCATTATGGATTGTTGAACATTAGCTGTTTGTTTTATGATCTGTATATCCAGTGTTTATAACAGTGGTGAATTTTATCTTATATTTTCTGTTCAGCGGATGCTGAATATATCCTACTATTTGATCTGGGCTTCATCTAATCTAATTTTTATTAATTTATTTCTGCATTATTTTTGCATATTGCTTTGATCATTTGTTTTAGGTCCAACTATAACTTTGTACCGGAGGCAAAGTGATTTGACATGGACGGTTATTATGGCATGACAGATACAAGAGAATAAATAGGTATGTTCGCCTGAATTGTCACTATATCTTATTCTATGCGGATGATATTTAAAGTAACTATGCCAGTTTATAGTAGAGGCTGGCATTTGCTTCTTGCAAGGCGCAATTATTCACAAGCTTTCTGACTAAGTTGACAGAACTCTACTTTGATAGCAGACAACTTTAATGAATAGACAGCATGCTTCTTGGATATCTTCTTGGCAGGTAAGAGTACCCTATCCACAAATTTATGATTGTGCAGTATAATTCCTTATTATTAAAAATAGCAAAAGTATAATACCACCAAAGCTTATAATAATCTAAAGAAAACTAGAAGTCTTATAAAGAGGGTACTAAGTAAAGCAAAAGTTATAATTTTGGATGATTTATATGATAATTTTGGTATTAGGAAGAAGAAAATAAGATATATGGAGATTATATTTGTGGAAAGAGATGAGAGATTTAGGGATTTGGGTCAAGTTAGATGAATTGAGAATGAAGATAGTATTTTGGTTAAAGATGACATCAAGTGAAGATGAAATGTTACTTTGAGAAATTGCCTTTAAGGAAGAATACATTCTGGAAGAATATAACGAATAATATAAAGAAGTATGTTATAGATTGATCCAAAAATTGAAGTAGTGTTAACTTCGAAAAAGAGGCATAAAGGCAAGGCTTTAAGTCCAAACGACGTATCCATTGTGATTTTTAGAGTTTTGATGGATACTGATAGGATTTGGTTAACATTTCTTTTCAATAGCATTTTTAAAGCCAAAAAATTCCAAATGATGGAGGAGAAGCATTTTGGATACCAATATTTAAGAACTAATGTGCTGTTCAAAATTGTTCCAACTTGCAACTATCGAGGAATCAAAATTATGAGCTATGAGTATACAACATAGCTATGGGAGAGAGAGAGATTAATTGAATAGAGACTTAAAAACATTACATCAAATTTGGATAGCTAATTGGTTTAGTACCGGGAAGATTTACTATGAAATCAATTTTTATGTTAAGATAATTAATAGATGAGTATAGGGAACAAAATAAAGAATTTCATATGTTTTTTATTAATCTTGAGAAAACATATGATTGAATGTCACAATATTTGATTTGAAACATGCTTTAAGGAAGAAATGTGTATGTCAAAGGTACGTTGATGCTACTAAATATATGTATGATGATTACATTGACTATTATTAGAACTGGTTGTTGAATGACCAAAGCGTTTTCTATTATCATAGGCTTATATCAAGAAATTACATCGGCTTTATATTTTTACATTGATTATGAAGATGCTTACAGAGGATATTCAAGACGAGGTGCATTGGTTTATATTTTTTGACTTAGAATTAGTTTAATAAAGACTAAATAAATGATATGTAATTTTAGTTGGTATGATGTTAACAATTATTATTTAATTCTCATTTGAAGGTTAGGCGATATTTACATGTGTTAAGGTCAACTATTATGGAGATATTACACAGAATTAAGAATGAGGATATAGACGATGATATAACTCTTATAGTTTATAATGGATAGTTAAAATGGTGAAATGACCTCAGGAGTTTTATGTGATTATATGATATACCATGGAAGCTTAAAGGTAAATTTTATAAAATTTAAATTAGGCCGAACATGTTGTATGGGTTTGAATGTTGAGTTCTAAGAAGTCATTAGTATAATAAAAATGAGAATGTTAAGATGAATGCATGAAAAAGTTAGGAATGATAAATTAAGGATTGATTATATATTAAAGGAAATATGATTCAGTGATATTTATATATAATCAGGCATATCAAAATAGACTAAGATGATTTGGAGGTGTACAATAAATGATAGAAAACATGCCTAATATATAAGTTAAAATTACTGTTAGAGGAACAATAGGGAAAATTGGTAGATCTAAGGTTAATTGGATAGAAATTGCTAAAAATAACTTGCAAAAAATATATTTAATACCTTATTCATTACTCAACAAGAATTAACAAACAATAAGGATTCATAACTCCAACCATAAATAGTTGGGATAAGGCTATTCATGTTGATGATGATATAGAAAATTTAATGAGTGGGATTGTTGCATTTTACTTTTTCATTGAGTCTTTTGCACACCTGATCATCCTTTTAAACCCTTACTAGAATGTAAAATACTTGCAGGCTTAAGTTAATCAACATGGTATTTGTAAGGTCTTTGCAGTCTTTTTTTTTTTTTTGCAAATTTTTCTATATTTTTGTTTTTTGTTTTTCTCTTTTTTGCTCTTGCACCCTTATTAAATCATGAATGAATTCCTACATGATCATAAAATTAATTTTTATTCCTTTCATAGTTTTAACCCTTTAAGAATATGCCAGTGCAATAATAACATGATATTTAGGTGATTCATTACGGACCCTTAAATTTCCATCTTGAAGACGTGAATGATATTGATAAATTCGATGTAGGCCATCTAACTTGATAATGGTTGTACCGAGCATGTCTAGATCAAACCTAAATTGGTGTTGGCGCTATTAACGGAATTTATTTGATTACAAAGCTCGTAATCTATTAAATTCATCAAAATATCTGTTTTAAGCTTTACATTTACGTCCAAATTTTCATGCTTCTTAGTATTGCCAGTTAGCTTCATTATGCTATATGAATCAGGCTTAAGGTTTTTATTTCTATTTTTATTTTTTTTAATTCTTTTATTTTTTAATTTAATTTAATTTATTTTATTTTATTTTGAACTAGGGGATGTGGGGTAGGGTGGAGTGGTTATGGAAAACCATGAAGGGGTGTCTTGTTTGGTTTACATGGTAAAAATTGAAACTAATTACTACTCAGTTATGAAAGTTGGGGTTTGTATGGATGTTTGGGATTGAATATGTGTATGTGTATGTGTTTGTGTTTGTGTTTGTGTTTGTGTTTGTGTTTGTGGGGTGAGATGAGGTAGGTGGGCAGTGTAGGAAGTGGTTGGGAAATGCTGGATTTTGAATTTTAAGAGGTTTGTTCAGGGGTTAATTGTTAACTCCATGAACTCGTGTGTCTTGTATGAAATTCATTTATAATTTAAGGATAATAAATTTTATGTTATCTTATCTAAGTGTTTGTTAAGTATTTTCTCTCAGATTAATTAATTAGCAATCATGGAGATAATGCCATGACTCATTAAGCTAGCTTGAAGTTTTTGCAGATTGGTGATGAGGTTAAGATATTCAAGTAAAGAAGACTAAGGTGCAAATATCACCTAGTGTTGTCTTGATCCAGTGGGTTAGTTTAGGATGTTATTCATTAAAAATTTACTGAGCAAGATTTGTTAAGGAATTCAAGGATAATGAACGTATCTAAAAATAAAATTGATTAGATTGTATTGATATTTATTCAAATTATGTTTTAATCACTATAAAATTAGTTTCAATTTAGTTAGGATTTATGGCAATTTATTTGTCATGATTTTCTATTTATTTAATTTATTGTCAATTAAATAATCTTGTATTATTTTTTTAATTGCATATGTAGTTATCATTTACTTAAACTACTTATAATTATGTGATTGATCATTAATAATTTTAGCATAATTATTTAAGTTTATATTTTTATGAAGTATATTAAATTTGCTAAATATTACTCAGTAGTTCTATTAATTTATTATGCTTCTTATTTTTTTCATAGGAATAAATTTGAGCTTCATTATTATTCAATTGAATTCATTGAGCTGTTTCCATCCAAGTTGATAAATAATATTATACTCAATAGTTATATCAATTTATTATACTTCTTATTTTTTCAAATGAATAAATTTGAGCTTCATTATTATTCAATTGAATTCATTGATTGGTTTCCATACAATTTGATAAATAATATTATATTTATGCTATTATTCATTAAGTTAATCTAGAAATAATAATTTTCACTTATTTATGAAGTTACTACTAACGAAAATGGTTATAACGTTAGTTTGGTAAATTAATCTTCTTGCCTTTGCCCTATTGCATATAAATTTTAGCTCTTTGAGCAATCATTTAACATGAACTATGAGGAAATTATGAGTTAAGCTGTTGACTATTTTGAGTGTTCATCAATAGAAGATTTAATTGGATTCTATGAGTATTTGCATTTTGTAGTTATATTTTGCCATCTTTTTTTGTAGGAGATTCTGTAGTTAGATTTATTTTCTGATAGCTTTTGTTCACCACCAAAGTCTTGGAAGACTTTGACATGACTTTTTTATTTTATTTTATAAACATGCTTGTGCCAAGCTTTCGAGGACTTGAAGAAGCTTTGGTTGAGTTTTGCTTTTGTCGCTCTTTTGGATCGTTAGATGGGTGCTCTTCCCTTTTAAGGAAGAGAATATAATGGTGTCTCCATCGGCTTGATGTGCGAATGTGTGAGTATAGTATATTCACCCATTGGAGGATTAGGTTTGGTTAAAAGTTAGTTAGATGTTAAACCATGTAAAAAAGTCATGTCCTTGCTCTTTAGTTTAGATTTACTTGCTTGCACTATCAATTGCTCAATTGCATGTTTATGAGATGATTTGTTGGGTATGCAAATTTTTTTAAGTGTTTTATTTGTACTGTATGAAATTATTTTCATCCTATACGAATTCTGTAGCATGTCGATCTTTATTCTGAATTGATTGCATTAAGTTTGGATTTTCAATACATATCGCACTGTACGATATTTATATCATCCCGGACGATCTATATTATTTCATCTGTATGCATGTAGATGGTTATACGAGCAAAATCAGTTATTATAATGGATCGTACATATAAACTTGTAGTTCGTACATACGAACCATGTGTCATTCGATGGGTGAGACGAACCTAACCGTCATTAAAATGTTCTTAAATAACCAATCATCCTGGATGAATACCTGTTTGTCTGTACGATCACATGGTCAAAAAGCCTATACGAAATGATGCTTTGTAACTCATGTGATTACGAAAAGTCATTTCGTTTTAAACGCATTTGTTCATACATACGAAATTTATTTCGTCTTGTATGAAACTTCAATAGTACAGTGTGAATCTCTTTTCATACACACGAAATATCATTTTTCTTTAAATAGAAGGGGTTTAGAATTCATTTTCATTATACTTATTTTTTTATATTTTTACTCATAGACATTATATTTTTCACTATCACCATTACATGTCATGTAAACTTTCATTTCTTGTTTAGATTCAAGTTTGATGTGTATATGTGATCTATTGTGGTTGATTTTATTTTGACTATTGTGCTTACAAGTTGAACAATATATGATACTTATTTGCATGGTTACACTTAACTTGGGTTAAATTTTACTGATCTGGTTAAGTGATCACATCTTTAAAATTCTGCTTATAATTCATTCACACTTGTGTTAGCTTTATTTAATTTGTATACATCTTAGACACCCACACATGTATGTTTGCATGTAGTTAATTTAATTATTTGATTGACTGTTTAGTTAATTTTGTGTATTTATAGTGAGAGTTTGAATTAAAAGAAAGTTGAAAGAATTTGATGTGCTTATTGCACACCTAATTCAATCCCTTTTTGGCGTGCCTTAAAACTGTCACTAATCGTGAGGGCTAAGCATGTGTCAAGGTCGTTCTTTGTGATTAGCATTGCCATTTTCTGTAAGCTTTTTCCTTATATATTAAATGAAAATATTCGACTAATTGATCTTCACATGAGATGAGACTGGCCATCTCAATTCTTGGAGTTATTAAAGTTTGGTTGGCGGCGGCATGTAGGGTAACTTGGAGGGGAGTATTAAGAAAAATCTTCTTTCTTATATAGAAGTGTCTCCAAGATATTCCAAAGTATGTTAAACCCTATCATGATATTCTCAATGTCATTCATATGGCAATCATTTAGTCTTGGGTAGACGGTGTGTCACGACCCGTCCCGGATGCTCGATCTAACGAGGCGGGTACGAAAGGTCGGACGATAGTACATTTCCAATTGTAAGATAACTAGTGATCAAAACTTTTTCAAAAACTGAAGAGCCACTAAACACAAAAATACATATTTTACCTGTTGTCATTTGCACCTCGCCTTCTGTAAACATGTTCTTCTCTTTCAGCCATTTCTTCTTTAGAACTTACCTGAAATATTTAAACTTGTGGTTTGAGTTTACTAAGTAAACTCAGTGGGTAGCTATTTAATAATCATCATAATTAATCTTATTAAACATCGTTATTTATTTACATTAAATCAATTCTTTGCAATGCTTTATACATCTCTGAATATTTTCTTTTGAAACAATATAAAACATTTTATGGCTTTAAATGATTCATTCATATTTCTTTTCTTTCTATTTACTTTGCACAGGAGCACCGTCTCAAAGTACCTGAAGGTACAACCATTTCCATTTGCTTTCATTTTTCCATTTCCATAGTCCTTTTCCATTTCCATTGCCTTTTCCTTTTCCATTTTCGTGCACGAGTACGGCGTCCCCAGCCAGTACCATAAGGGGGTGAACTCCTGAATTATTCGCATATATCATTTCTTTTACATTTTCCATAACATTTCTATTCTATTTCACATGTCGTTTTCTTCTCAATATTTCTTTTCTATATATTATTCAATTCATTTATTTCTCATTAGAAATAATAATTTCAATTACTTAAGCATTTAATCTTTCAACATTTCGTACATTGTAGTCTTTAAATTGAAACTTTGAAAACGGAAGAAAATGCTAAAACTTGAATTTCATAATTAATTACCCACTTTGAACTTCTCAGGTCGACGATGCTTGATTTACTCTTGAATCAATTTCCTTTCTTGTTGAATCCTCGTGGGATCAACACTATGACTTGATCTTTCACTTCCTAAAACCATAATTTCAAACAATAATTTCTATCAAAATAATATATTTGATTTAATTATCAAATAACATTAAAACTGAAATGATAGAAATTCACTTACAAATCTTGAATGGAAATTTCTCAAATTCTCAAAATCTTTCTTCTCGCAAATCTCTTTTTCTTCGCTTCAATCCCTTCCTTATCTTGCAAGGAACATGTCTCTCACTTAAACGAAGTAGAAGAAGCAATTTATAAAAATTCTGGAAGAAATTCCAACAAACCTTTTTCCTTTTTCCTTCTTCGTTCGTTTCTCTCGTTCTTCAATTCCTCCCAAAATAACACTCTGATAACGATAGGAATGAAAAGGAATCATTATTTCTTATCCTCCAACGCGATCGACTGCTAAAAATGGCGAAAGAAAACTCGAAAACCTACCTTCGCACGTTCGGTCGTCCGCCCGCTTCGTTTCCCTGTTCTGTTCGCGAAACCAACCCCGCTCGGGGTCGCGGCTATTAAAAGGAGGCGGGTGGTCGGTTCGGTTGAACCGGCCCCCAAACCGGTTTATCACACGGTGACCACCTCCTCAGCATCTATCGATCATGAAGGGGGGTCAACATCTACCTAGGATAGCCGTTCTCTATCTCCTTTAAGAGGATTGCCTTATCAACTTATGATCTTTTATACTCTGCTTGAAACTTCATCTTGTCTTTCATTGTAGAGAGAGAAACGACCTTAGCATGGTATATGAGGCAACCTCCACTCATGATAGAGCAACGAGGCCCTCCTCCGCCTTATTTATTACCTCATTCACCCTCTTTGTCTCTATCTTAACTAGCTTAAATAGCTTATAGCGGTTGTGCCTTTGGTCATTCGTGAGAGAACTCAATGCCACGAGGTCGTTGAGCGCCTTCATGGCACCATTTAAGGCTCGATGGAGGGAGCATGTTCGAACATACTAGGCCATCTCTTTGTAGTCTATATTTGACAAATACATACAAGCGATGACCTCATCGTTGTTGTTTTCTTCTATGTAGGAGAAATTAATCAAAAGGGGGATTTGCATTGAGATTGGGCTATTGAAAAAGATGATTTTGATTAAATGTACATGTGTGGGATCCTTTGCTGAATGAATATTTATTATCACGAGATGGGGAGGTTGTTGATGCTATTATTTAGTTTATTCATAATCGGTCGCCATGATGTGGAAACTCTCACTTTTGTCTCTCAATGTGACTTAGGGATCTTATCTTTTATCTATTCTTCCACTTTGGATGGGTTAGAGTTTATCTCAAACTTCTTCTTGGTTGACTACTGGATTAACACCTTCTATTTCTTCTTGATCGTTTTCTCTGAGGAGCCTCTTTTCTTTTCTTGCTCTCTTATATAGAAACCATATTGTAGCTCGGGTCTAAATGGTCATTTACCACTAAGATACAAACTTTTCTTTTGATATGGAAAGAAATCCTTTTATGAACCAAATCTCCACCTCCGCCCTAGCTTAAATCAGCCACCCAATTTTTGATAGGTCTTAGAAATACAACAATCATTATGTAACTTGCATTGGGTATTAATACAACCCCAATAGTTTAGAGAAATGTTTTGCTCCAGGGTGCACGATAAGTGGGTAGTCATCCCCTTAAGCAACAGACACTTTGCAATGAAAGTGTTCGACTGTTGTTGGGCCATAAATGATGTTGATAGATTTTTTTCTATCAAATCACTAGCGAAAAGAAATGCATACTTAAGTTTTTTCTCCCCTTCTAAGCAAGTTAAGTTGGATGTTAGGAAGTTGATGTTTACGGAGAAGGTGGCATATGAGTTGCAGAGTGCATAAACAAAGAAATTTGTAAGAAATCTTGCATGAATGCTGCCTAAGGCCCTTATATAGGATTTAGAGGTTGTAGAGGATGATAGAACGATGCCCTTGATAAGTTGAAATGACATGTCCGCTGAACTTCTTGACACGAAAGTGACTTTTTTACTCATAATCATCTCAATTAGTATTTAGGTCAAGGTACAATGATGGAAATAGATTGAAATCATAAACAAACACATAACATGACATTTCTCTCCAAAATATCCCTAGATTTTGGATCAAGAAAATTTAATGTAAATTTCTCCTATTTTTTAGCTGGTTTTCTACTTTGCAAACAAGTTGGATACAATCCTCAAATTCAAGGCCTTGTATCTTTGTTTCAAATTATTTTACTTATACATTAGGCCTATGTCCATCAAGAACCTTTTGTCGCTTGGAATAGAGAAGCCTTTTATGAGCAATATTTTTCCTTTTGCTGTTGTACTAACGCTCAAAACATGGAACCCCATTTCCAATGTGTGACTTAATGTATTGCCCTTGTCTTTGGTTCCGCCTGAAACAAGTACTTTAGCACATAGCACAAAAGATCATGTCCAAAGTACACTTCTCAAAAGTAACAAGGAAACTATTTTTCAAAAGTCAACTTTGGTATAATGAAGCTCTTACACTGCTTCCTTTTCTTTGACAAGAGCCATGGGCGATGGTTTCTCACTGGGCAAACATAGTGGGATAGGTCGCAACCTGAGTAGCATATTGCAATGCAATGATCTTCTAATAGTTGGGCTGTCATCGAGTCATTTTCCTTTATAGCATCAAAGGCTTGTAACAAGTAATGAATCTTTGGGAGCCTAACCATAATTATGTTTGGAAAAGGACGTTGTGATGACTTTTGAGTAGCTACAGTTGTTGGCAATGATTACTATACTATTGGAACAAAAAGTGGGAACTTTGAGTTTAAGGATCCAACCAATGTTCTCTGGGTAAGGGTGCATAGTTTGGATAAAATAAAATAAAATAAAAAGATCTATAAATGATTTTATTTCGTTAGTTAGTTTGGATTGGTTGTTAAAACAATATTTTAATTATTAATTGTTATTTTAATTTTTGGTTATTGATTCAAGTTTAATATTTTTGATCGTTTTATCTATGATTGATAGCTCTTTTGGGATAAATTAAATCTTGAACTTTTTTGGCTTTAGTCTTGAGCCTTAGAGCTTTAGCAGTCTTATTTGCTTAAACTAATCGGTTGCACCTTGTCCAAATCCCTATGTTGTCTTGTTTATTTAAATCAAATTATAGTCAAGCTTGAAATCCACATGTAAACTAATACAACACCAAGCTTTTGATCTTTAAACTTGATCCAAGAATTTATTGACTTGCCACATTAGCCAATTGTAGCCTTAACCACATATCAAGATTCATTCAAACTTAACCAAGGGCCCTCTTGAGTCGACTAGACCCTTTGATTGAGTACAGAGAGATCTAACTACAGCTCTGAACCCTAACAAGACCCTTGAGATGCAAATAGAGCTGATTCTTGGTTCCTAGCCTATAGAATCATTCATAAACCAAATTCATGTATTTTACAAATCCAACCAAATTGATCCTAGGCCATGTTGATCTCTTCAGAGGTGACCACTCCAAGGATAGTGGTGACTAGAAGATTACTTTAGGTTGCATAAAGATGAATGGGGGTTTCAGTCATTTTCATCTGCCTCAAGCATATCTCATTAATCAATTCAACAAGCTTGTTGTGGCTCTAGTTGCTCATTTCTTCTCTATTTAATAATACCTTGCCAAAGGAAGAAGATGAACTTCTAGCTGTCTAATTTCTTATATCCAAAATCTACGGTTTTGATTTCACTGGATTAGATTATGTCGCACACTTGACTTGTTGAGTTTAATAAATCCTATTGGTGTCGCTCATTAAGAGTCATCTGATTATATATCCAATAATTATTTCTTACAAATGATTGTGTTTTAAATTTTATGCATTGGGATTCAATCTCATTGGTGGAAATCTAGCCACTCAAAAGTTAATAAGCTTGCGGTTGAGTAGGCATTTAAGAACTATGAATTAATAAAATTATAATTTTCTTCAAAAATTAATTACTAATCCAAGAAAAAAAAAGACATTTTTTTAGATAATTGATCTTTATTTTTCTAAATAAAAAAATGAGTTTTTTTGAAAAAACAAAATATTTTTTTTTAAAAAAAATTATAAGTTTTCTTTATTTGTAAGATTGACTCAACATTATGCCCATATGCCACAGTGAATAGCATACATCATTGTTTTAGGTGCATTGTATGGATAGCCTTAAAAGTCAATATGGGAGAAAATTCTAAAATGAGTCACAATAACACCTATTAAATGATGTGCATCTTGGACACCCTTAGACATCGATAGGCATGTGACATTTTGTAACGGATATTATTGTGCTGTGATGGTAATATGATGTTATGAGGTTATGATGTTTGGTTTGCTTCATTATAATGGAAATGCATTATTCTGTGATGTAATGAAATGCAGGTCAAGCTGGAGTTGTCCTTGTTTTGCTTACAACAACAACAACAACAACAACAACAACAACAACAACAACAAGCCTTTATCCCACTGCGTGGGGTCGGCTACATGATTCTTTTTTCTCCATTGTGTTCTATTAAATGTCAAATTCTCTTTTAATTCTAAAAAAGAAAGGTTATTCATAATATTTTCTAACCAAGTCTTTTTAGGTCTGCCTCTACCTTTCTTAACATAAGCCAAATCTAATACCTCTACTCTCCTAACCGGGTCATTGGAAGACCGTCGTTTTATGTGACCAAACCATCTAAGGCGACTCTCTCTAATCTTTTCTACTAGAGCTACTCCAACCTTTTCACGAATATGCTTATTTCGTATCCTATCTATAAGAGTAAAGCCACTCATCCACCTGAGCATCCTCATCTCTGCCACACTTAGCTTAGTATTATGCTTCTCTTTTAATGGCCAACATTCAGCACCATAAAGCATTGCAAGCCTCACTACCATCTTATAGAATTTTCCTTAAGTTTGAGGGGTACTTTTCTATCACACAACAAGCCCGATGCATTCCTCCACTTCAACCATCCAACTTGAATTCTGTTGATAATATCCCCAACAATTTCACCATCACTCTGAACAATAGATCAAAGATACCTAAAACGTGTACAAGTCCTTGTTTTGCTTAAAAAGAAATTTTTTTGTTATATCTGAATGTTATGCAAAGCTGTAATATTTTCTTTTGAGGTTTTGTTTGAGATAATTTTTTATCACAATTTTTTTTTGTGTGAAATATGGTTGTGTTAATAAATCTGATTATTCTGTTGTCTCGAACCTCAAAACTTATCGTGTTCGTTAGGGGGTACAGGGGTTTTACCCCCTGCTTGGGTTAGGGTGCAAATTTGTTTTTTTTTTCATATAACATCCCGGCGCCGAGTGTCCGAGCTCCTCGGCGATGTGTACCTGAGCACCCTAGCGCTGTGTACTCGATCGCCCAAGTGCTGAATGACAGAGAGCAAAGCGTCGTAACGGTATAGATACAGTGCTGCAACGGTACAAGATAGAGGCTTGAATGCCGCAATGCTGCGAGACGGACTAGATAGTTTTTTTTCTCGTTTCTCTAAAGGGCTTCATCCCTTGGGGTTATTTTACTTGGCTTTCTCTTGTATTTTGAGTGGGTTAGATTTTGAAAATGCTTCATGTGAGAAGAAAGGGAGAGAGTGAGACAGAAGAGAGATCTTTACTTATTTCTCTTAATTTTCATAGTGGACTTCTTGGTGAGGTGTGGCTCCATGATTTTTTCCCTATTTTAAATTTTTTTTCTCGTTAAATTCCGGTGTCCTTTACTTTTCCGTTGCTTTTACTTTCTTGCTTGTTTCATCGTTGTGGTGTTTACTCCTCATCTCCCCAACATATTTTTTGTACTAGAAAATTATTTTAGAAAACAATACTAAGGTTTCGTTTGAGATGGCTTTCTTATTATTTCTTAAGCAGTTTTTAAGTATAAAATTTTTAATTTTTGTATTAAAATGTTGCTTTAAAAAACAGTAAGAAAGCCGTCCCAAATGAAGTTTAAAACTGTTCTAAATGAAGACAGATGCATAGGGCCTTTTATGCATACATGTGGAGCAAAAATGGAGACTATTTCACTTTTATGGATTTAGGTTTGGTGTGCATAATCATATTTAGTAGAACAAAACTGATTATTATTTTCTTGAATGAGTGGTGCGTCAAGCAGTATCTTGCTGTAACTATGGCCATTGAGTGAAAGTGAGGAAATAATTACTTTGTAATGTTAGTTCAAAAGAGTTGGGTCATTCTAACCATCTGAGATAAGGTTTGTAAGTCTCTTCAGAAATTCTCATCATTTCATTGTAGTTAGGCAGGTTTGTATTTTAGAGAGATAACAAAGACAACAATGTATTTCAGATATTTGCTAAGTTTCTACAATAGAATAGGTTCAAGACAAATATCCTTAACTGTGATGATATAAACCCTCAAACTGTAACTTCCTTGATAATATTTTATTATTACTGTGGTAGTCTATGACCCATATTCTAAAATTGAATAAGTTGAACATAGCTTCAGGTGAAGAGATTCATTATTTACAGAACATAAGAGAGCAACTGATCCACTTTAGAAAAGCCATAAGTGTATAAATAAAAGAGGCAAGAAAGAAAAACCTTTCCCAAACACAAACAAATTAAGGCTTCGTTTGAGATGGCTTTCTTCCTACTTTTTAAAAAGCCTTTCTTGTCTAAAAAATAAAATTTTCTGTTCTAATAAGTTACTTTAAGAAGCAGGAAGAAAGCCAACCCAAACGAGGGAAACTATTGGGTTCGTACACCGGACAACGTCCAGAGCCCAATGAAAATGCGTCACATCACTCCCTACTTGGTACCGAGCTCGGTACTTGATAACATGGCTGCACCTGATTGATCTATGAATGGTAGGCTGTGTCCGGTGTCCGAACCCAATAATTTCCCCCCAAATGAAACCTAAATCTCACCACTATAAAAGCACCCAAATCTATCTAGTCAAATCCAAAAGAGAATAAATTAAAGACTTAACCATGCTAGAGTCTATATTATCAATAATCTGCCAATCTGGCAATGGAGGTCATTCAACCATCACATAGACAGGGACCTGAAGTTTATTCAGCCATCTCATAGACAATGACCTGATACTGTGGCTTCAACAGTTGGTGGTTTTAGGCATCTCATATTCTTCGCAAAGGCCATAGGCCAGCCGAGTGGTTAGCTGCATCTGACCTACAAAAGACATTTAATGTCACTGTTTGTGATAACATACAACATCATGAATGTTCCAGGTTAGGGGTGCGAGTCAAGCCGACTTGGACTCGACTCGGTAACAAGCTCGACGAGTCGAATTTATCGAGCTCACGAGTCGAGCTTGAAGGCTTATCGAGCTCGAGCTCGAATAGGTGTTGGTCTCGACTCGGCAGCTTGACGAGCCGCTCGACTGGACGGGATTCGTGGGAACCAGCTTGGAACGACGACGGAAGGATGTGCTCGGGACGAGGATGGAGGTTATTAGGAGTCGGGATGACATATTTAGACGGCAACGGAGTTGATCTCGGTAGCAAGCTCGGGACGACGACAATTGTTGCATTAGCCAAAACATTTCGACGGTGACGGTGCGGATCCCGACGGTGGAGCTCGGAATGGACGTGACAATGACGACAGAGCTCAGAACGGACGCAATGGCAATGGACTGTGCTTGACCATGAGGGACCTCGGGATGACAAATAACGCGACCCCAACGGACCTCGGGAAGACGAATCATGAGATTTTGAGCTCGGATTGAGCTCGACGAGCTGCTCGACATGAGACGAGTTAAGATCGAGCTCAGATTTTGAGCTCGACTCGAGTTCGAGCTCGAGCTCGATATATGGCAGTCGAGCTTGACTCGAACAACCTCTGGCTCAAACTCTACTCTTTTGCACCCCTATTCCAGGTCTTCTGTGTGTTTAGATTGATTAGGTTCTATTTTGTTTTGTAGTTAGTTAACTGTACTTAAGCTGCTTTTTCAAAAGAAAAGCTTAAAGAAATAAAGCTTTGCGTCGTCATGAGACTGAGATGTTAGACATAAATTGCGTTGAAGAAATGCAGCATAGTATATCTTCGTTATCATATTCTCAACCAAGGAACAAGCTGCTGCAATTATAGGAGAAACCTTTTGATAATTAATTATTAATAGCAAATGTGCATGTTTTGTACTTAACAAATTCTTGCTTGTCGTGGCAAGTATTGTGCTGTGTTCACTCGGAGATATTATTTTGTACCGATGCTGAATGGGAAGAACTGTTCTGTTTTATCTCTGTGAATAGCAAAAGCATAGCATAAACTGTAAAAGTGTATCTCATTATGCTTTTACTGTTTATAGCGATAAAACAGACAATTCTCCCATCCGATGCCTGCACAAAATAATTCATCGTTGACTTTTTTTTTTTGGGAAATTTTGAGGCAAAAGCCCATTCCATTGCTAAAAAAGGTTACAAGTAAGTAAGTAATCAAAAACTATAATCCAACAATCTCAAACAACAAAAAAAGATTTTGGATTCTAAAGAAATGAAAAATACATTTCAGAACTAAATTAAGCAAAAAACAGGTTGGCTAATTGCCAAGGACTTAAAAAGATGCTCAAATTCACGAAAGGGTCAAAAGCACGAGTGGGACATAAATTGAGCATAGCCCTTGGTTGCCCAGTAGACCGTCCAAGGGGCAGCTGAATGAGTTCAACATTCATCATCATCCTTCCAAAAATGATACCCCCAACAATCGGATTTAGCGTCAGAACCTTCGAATTTCCAGTAAATAGCCAGAACACAGGCTTCAGGATAATAGGCAACAAGCATAGGTCGAGAATAGCAACTTCTCCCAACTTCCAGATTTCAGTATTCATCACATTTTCCATCCAAGTGTTTTAATCAAAACATCTTTCTTGATTTTTGAAATAATTGTGGCTTTGCATTCAATAATGCCACCAAATAATCTGTTATTTCTTGCTCTCCAAACAAAGTAAATCGTAGCAGAGGCAATAAGAAGGTAGTAATTTCTGGTTTTAGAGATGAAACCTTGCTCCCAAATACTGTCATAAAGCTGATGTATGTTTGGCCTCATAAAGAGGTTGTGCAACCAAGGGAGAAAGGCTTTGGCAATGTCAAAAATGAAACTACATTCAAAATTAAGATGTGTGATAGTTTTCATCTCATTGTGGCAGAAACAACATGTATTAGGTACGAAAATACCACGAACTGCAAGCACATCCACAGTTTTTAAACCCCCACGAAATGCAGGCCAGGCATAAACAGAATATTGGAGAGCAGCTTTCTTATGCCAAATATAATTATACCATGACACCTTATTCATAGTAGTAAAAAACTAGGAATTAAAATCACCAAATTTTGGGTTTTGCTTATCAATCCAGTAATGGTTCTCCTTTTGCTTATCAATAGAAATAGAGTTAATAAGAGAAACAAGATGATTATCAAAATAGTTAGGAAGGTTCCAGTTATCACCCTGAATGAGCTGCGAGATCTTCCAGTCAAAGAGAGAGGAGTAGCTGGAGATAGTGTTCATGTTTTTAAGGTAATCAACAACAGAAGAACCACCACACCACGGATCCCAAATGAATGAAAGGTTGCTGCTAGCATTGACAGAGAAGGTAATACAGCCTTTAATCTCATTAGCTTTCTTACACATAAAATCCCAATATTGGGATTTGTTAATGGCCATTGAATTCCATAGAGAATGATATCTAGCTCTCCACCAGGTAACAAGTAGTGAGTTTGCATTTAAAAACCTCCAAATGGTAGAACAAGTATAGCTATGCTTAAGTGAGTCTATCGAAGGTATACCCAAACCCCCATTATGTTTTGGACAACAAGTATTTTTCCAGGAGACAGTAACTAGCTTTCTCTCATGCCATAGAAGGTGAATCTGGAGCACAATCTAGCAATAAGTTTGCAGCAACCCTTAGGTATAATAGAACCACGGATCCATAAAGCCAAGGTATTGGAGATAGTGAATTTGATAAATTGTATTCTCCTAGCGAACGATAAAGTTTTAGCTTTCCAACCTTCTAAGAGAGAAGTGATTTTTTGCAGCAAAGGCTGGAAGTCGCTAAGTTTCAGCTTTTTGTAGAACATAGGCAACCCCAAATATTTTATAGGAGAGAGGGATTGTTGAATATTGAGTATATTACAAATGTCTTCAGCCACATGTGTGTTCTTGGAAATCAAAATTGAGCTTTTGAGAGGATTCACATTGAGCCCAGTGACAGCCGCAAAATCCTTTAGGATAGAGTTAATAGTATGGGCATTTCTCGTGGTGGCAGTGCCAAACACAAGAAGATCATCAACAAACATTAGATGGGAAACCTCACAATTCCTAGCTTTAATGGCTTGAAAAGAGTTGTTGGAAGAAGCAAGATCAAATTTAGAAGACAAGCCATCCATGATGATACTAATCAGGTATGGGGAAAGGGGGCATCCTTGCCTGATTCCAGAGGAGGAGTTAAAATAGCCTTCAAGCACCCCATTGATTCAGATAGAGAAGTGGACATTTGAGGTACAGGCCTTAATCCAAGAAATAAACAAACTCGGGAAACCTTTAGCTTCAAGCCTTCTATAAAGGAAATCTTTAGACACCATGTCAAAAGCTTTTATAATATCGAATTTGGCACATAAATACTTGTGTTTGGCTTTAAGGTTAAAACAACCTAGAATATCTGCAGCCAAAAGGATATTATCAGAAATAATCCTCGTGTATAAAACCACCTTAACTGGGTGTATAATATGGGGCAACACCACCTTCATCCTATTCGCAATGATTTTAGCTATGATTTTGTAGATGACATTGCAAAGTGCTATGGGTCTATAATCTTTAACATTGCTAGCATGAGGTTGCTTAGGGATGAGTGCAATTGCAGTCGCTTTTATCTGATTAGGCATATAGCCAGTGCTAAAGAAAGAGGATACGACTCTGCATAATTGGTGTTGAATGACACTCCAAGTAGATCTGTAAAAATCAAAAGTCGGTCCAGGAGCCGTATTAGAATTACCAGAGAACACAATGTCTTTAATCTCTTCCATAGTGACCGGGGCTATAAGAGAAGAGGTAAGATGAGCCGGAATGAGATTCCCAGCAGGAATTTCCATGTCCAGCTGATTCAAAGCGTTGGGAGCAGGGGTGTTGAAGAGAGTTTTGAAGTGGCTTATGAAGACATTGGCTATGTCAGCTTGAGTAGAGTAGGTAACTTGATCATTGGTGATAGCCTTGATCCTATTGTAGTTTTTGGATATGTTGATTTTTGAGTAAAGGAACTTCAAGTCATCTTCACCATGGGTTAAGCATTTTACCTTGTCTCTTTGAGAGATCCAACTAGTAAGAGTAGCTTGGTAATGAGCTAGTTTAGTGCTGATGTGGTTTAGGTTGTCGTTTAGGTGAGGGTCCAAGGGATTGCTTTGAATTTGGGTAATAACAGAATGCTGAAGATATTTGAGATTGTCTATTTCAGCTTGTATGTGATTTGCATTTGACCAGTTTTTGTGCTTCAAAGAATTCTTAAGAGTCTTAAGCTTGAAATTGAATGAGCTTAAGGGACTACTCTTGTTGGGCAGAGAAAAAGCTTCCATAAGGCAACCCCAAAACTCTGGAATCTTGGTACAGTAATTTTTGTAAAGGAAACGATGCCCTCGTTTAATATCCGTGCAGTTTACCAAGATGAGAGGAGAGTGGTCAGAACAATCCGGGTCTTCAACTTTGTAGAAAGAGTTGGGGAATTTGTAGAGCTAATGGTCATTGACTAGAACACGATCTAGTTTTATATGTATTGGATTGTGCAGTTGTTGATTATGCCAAGTGTAGAAGTGACCAATAGAGGAAAGGTCTTGGATCCCAATATTGAACACCATGCTATCGAAGTCTCCAATCTTGGAGATAGAAAGTGCAGTGCCCCCAGCTTTTTCTCCCAACTCACGGCAACAGTTAAAGTCGCCAATAATAGCCCTGGGAATGTTGATTGAATTAGCCAAGTCTTGTATATTTCTCCAGAGAATTTGTCTCTCAGAATGAGAGTTACTAGCATAATCAGCAGTGACAACATTAGAATCAATAGTAATAGTACCATGAATAAACTGATTAGTCATGTGGAGAGGAGTAAAGTTGAGAGCATCCTTATTCCATTTGATCCAAATACGGCCAGGATTGGAAAATAGAAAATTGTCACAATTGCCTTCCTTAGGGAAAATTTGATGATTAGCAAGAAACCAATCATTGGAAAGATTTGTATGATTGATTTTAGCTTCCAGGATGAAGAGGAGTTCAAGGTTGTGGGATCGGGCTAGGTGTTTGCAGCTTTTGACTTTGTCCGGGTTGTTAAACCCACAAATATTCCAGGCTGCAATGTTTAGGAGGGTCATTGGGATTTGTTGTTGGGGGTAGAGGCCTTTTTGGCTTGTTTGCCTCTAGTTTGTTTTTGGTTTTGGTTGTTTATAAGTTGGGCTTTTGGGGTATTGGATGTAGAGTTGATTGTGTCATTAGAGGATGTGGGAATGTTAGGCTGGTGGGTACAGGGGGATGTATGAGGTGGACTGTTATTGTTCGTCTTGATTAAGTATGGTTTTCGACTGGAACTACGGCCCCTTGTATTGGTGTTGAGTGGGTTTAAGAATGATCTTTGGGACAATGAACCACATTGGTACAGTGTTCGGGCTTCTAGTCGTAGAAATTTGGTGCCGTCAACACAAAAGGATTGTTCAGGCAGAGGAGAGTGAACACATAACGTGCAAAAGTGAGGTGGTTAGCCGCTGAGCGCTCCACCTGTCAATACAAGCGTGATATACCTTCCGGAGTACAGAGAGAGGCGTAGATTTTAATCATAGAGGTTGGAAGGGAAGTCCTACGCTTTGGGGAAATAGCTCCATTTCTGAATTTAAGCAAAAAAATTGAATTTAAAAAAAAAACCATCATCCATGGTAAGGAGAGATAGTTCTCCTTTGAGCTGCCATGTCTTTTTGATCGTTGAGAGTAGGGCTTCGTAGAATGGCCGCTTCCCAATGGAATACCCGACCAGCGATAGGGACCATTCGGGTGCTCCAACAACGAATTGATCTGTGGTAAAATTAGCCGTGAAGTTTTGGGTGGGGACAAAAGAGAGAGAGTGAGAGAAGTCTGTGGAAATTTGGGGCGTAGTAGTCATGAGATTCTTCTAGAGAGGTAAAACAGAAGGAAGGGGGGGGGGGGGGGGGGGGGGGGGGGGGGGGGGGTGAAGTAGTGGAAGTGGAGGGAAGCGGAGGGAACTCAGCTCAGCCATGGGGGAGAGGCCCCCGACCGGAGAAGGCGGTGGAGGGGAAGCAAACTAGGGTAAGGAAAAACCCTAGCAGAGCTGAGTCGCAAAATTGATTCATCGTTGACTCACTGAGTGCTACTATGAGATGGATTAAAGCAGCAAAAAACATGAGGGCAGCGCATAGGGAAGAGAGGCTAGCTGAGTACAGTCAATGAATGCTTACTTCTTGAAAGCATAATTAAAAAACATCCAATATCTTCTCAGAAGTTAAATCGCAGTTTTTGAGTTGGGAGTTATTGAATTTTTAATTGAAACAAAGTATTGTTCGAAATCAATCTTAATGATTGTGATCTAGAGTACTTAGTAGATGTGGTATCTTATTTTTCTTAATCAGATTAATCTTAAAATTTAAGATGAAGTTTGCTTTTAATTTTTTAAAGGATTTATGACTACTAACTTCTATTCACACCTAATATTTTATATTTATCATTAGATATCATTATTATTTTTAGAATAAATTAATATATGTAAGAAATCATTCAATATTCTCATTTAATAATTCTTGAAAATTTCAAATTGATCAAACTCAATGTCATTCCACTCCAATTAAAATCTATTGTTTTCTAAAAATGTCCAATCTCTAAGATTTGGTCAAAGTTAAAAAGTAACTCCCGGTCAATCGTAGTTCAAAATTATGTCAAAATTTTAAAAATTTATAATTTAATGTAGAAAATTTTAAATTGAGCAAATTTAGAGTCTTAAGTACTAATCTTAAGGTCTAGTATCTAGAAAAAATATTAAAATTCTAGAAATCACTTTAATTTTTAAAGTCAAATTTTGCTCCTTTAATAAATGTATTAAAATAATCCAAATAATTTCAAAATTCAACAATTAACCTAAAATTCCAGAAAAGTTTAATTTAATCATTCAAATATGTAATTAATCAATTGATTTAAAAATTTACCAATCTTAATTCTCAACCAATTAAATTAACTTAATCAACACCGGATGCTACTGGGTAATTCGGGCTTATGAGGCTATTAAATTAGCTCAAAGGAATGTGAAATAAACTTCAGGGGCACAGTGGATTATAGAGGTAGTAGTCAATCTATTTTTAAAATAAATTTTAATACATTAATACTTAAATTCAAACTAAAATTTTCTTTTGACCTTTTAATAAACCTTAAAATTAGACAACTTCAACAAACTACATAGTATAAGATATATTCTAACCACACAGTCTTCTACATATACTTTAGATGATTTACTAGGATAATCGATTCCATATCTAGGCTAGATAAATGTTTACTTTTCTGCTACTTGTATGCCTGATTTTTTGAGTGTTTACTGTATGTTGTTTGTTAGATTAGTTGATTAATATGAGTGTTCATTTACTTAATGCAATCTTTAAATTGATCTGATGGACCTTAGATTACTTCCAGGTTAGGAATGATCTATTTTTTGTAGAGTTTTTTTATAGATGATTACGCTCATATAGGGCTATAAATCAATGAGGCAAATTCAAAAGCTTTTAAATTAACATGTTTTATGTAGGTGCGACTCCCTTGAGATCAAAAGAGCATGGTCAAGTGTGTTTATTTATTTTATTTAATGCATTTATATAAATTGTTTGGGATGCTTTGATTTTAATTACTTAAGATAGCCATGCATAGATTATAGATTTTTGTTTTAAATTTGATGTTATGTAATTCAATCGAGTTGTAAAATGTGAAAGTGCATCTTTGAGTTAGGATACAAGCATCCAATTTGGAGTCTAAAGAGGAAAAAACATCCCTTAGAGGAGGGTTTCCTTCCATTTAGGCATCCAAAATTAGGATGATTTTCAATATCAAAATAGAAAAGAAAGCATCCTTTTAAGATATAGTTTCTTTTTCATTTGGATATCTGAAGCTGATAAATCCAAGGAACTTGAAGAAGGATGAGGAAGTGAAGATAGAAGAGTATCTCATTTAAAGTCACTTGACTTTACGCTAATCCTAGAATTAGAATCCGTGTTATTATTAGTGATACCCGACCACTTTTAATTTCTGCAGACTTTGGGTTCTAAATAAAAAGACAATTGTCTGTGAACATTTATTTATTTAAATTAATTTGATTGATTAACTGCTTGATTTACTTTGTTTGCATATAAGGTTGCCTGTTTTTTCTAGTTTCTTCTATTGCATGCCGTTTTTGTTTTAACATATATACGATCGGAGGCTCGTGAGAGTATGAATAAAAATATTTAATACTTAAATGTAAAATTAAAATTTTAGGCTCAACATAAAAATTGTAGCAATCTAAGAAGTAAGCCCGAGATCACGGTGAGTTCTCATTTAAGCATATTTTTACCTTGTCTTCTTTGTTAGGCACCTCCACGCCTGCAGGTTCTGGCATGCCATATGATCTATTAGGGTGTAGTCCTATCAAGAAGATGTTGTGCAATCTTGCTTTTTTAAAACAACTACATATAAATTTATGCATTTCATCAAGTTCATTAGCATGCATTGTATTAGAAATCAATTTAAAAGCGTCTAAAATTTCAATTGCATTTTTTTTTAAACATTTTCACCCTACATAAGTTAAGGGGTCACTTAGGATCCTCTCTAGATGTCGGCCACAACTCCTTAAAATTTAATTAATATCCCACACTCTTTTATTAAAGATCAAACACAAGATTTTTAATCGTCTATGTGGTTAGCTGGCTTCCCAATCTAGGTCGGGGTAAGTTCAGGTTTGTACTACATTAACTAAGTTCGGGCCACTTTAGTCTAGTACTCAATTTAGACGTAGGTTCTGAGGCAGGTATAGGCCTTAAGATCTCAACCTTCGGGAATGCAATCCCAGCTTTCTAATAAATCAATAACTTAAATTAAATTTCTATTTAAATCAAAACTTAAAGCCCAACACATAGGATATGCTGAGGTGTTTTTGAAGTATTTTAGAATCCAAAAACATTTCCTACCCTTCTTCCCTTGATATCTAAATATGTACTCAAACTCGATCCAATCCCGTTTGAGATTCTAAATTTATCTCATTTGATATCACTTATAAAAAATCTCTAAAAATAAAATTTTTGTCGTTATTCTAATCAAGAGTATTTGTAGGGAATTTAACCTCTCTACGATGTAATTAACTATGAGGACTTCTAGCTTTTAGAAAATTTAGAACCCACTTCTACTTTTCAAAATTTTTTTTTCAAAACTCAATTAGTCTTCTTTGAGAAAAATTAAAATCAACGATGATGATTATCGTCATATTCAGATCGATTAGTAAATCATATTTTCTTCCATTGAGGAGATACATCCTTTATTTTCAGGACTCTAAATATAAAACTAATGATCTCTTATTCAGACTATCATAATTATGTACTTGATAGAATTTCATGTTGACCCTTTGGGATTACATGTAGTTCTTCCCTGAATCGATTATCATAGCACGGATGAAACTTTCAGCTTCGATATCTAAAGTCGTTAAGGAATGATATTTTTGCCTTTTGGGGCAATATATCGTTCATAATGATATGTTTGATTTTGAGATTGAAATTCTAGAAATTAACTTCTTTTCTCAAAGAAGATTAGTATTTTCAAAACCTCTCTTTCAAACACTTTCAAACACCAATAAAAAATGACACGTTTGGTGGGGCTAAATTTATCTCTCTATCTTTAATATTGACGTAAATTTTATTGTATCAGTAGTTTTGACTACCATTTCTTCTGTTGATCATTTTATTCATTTCTTTCTTAGGTGAACTTAATCAACATAAAAAAGATATGTCAAAAAAAGAGGTGAGTGATGAAATCTCTATCAAAGTCAGGTTTTGACATTTCACCCCCAAATTAATTGGTGAAGCGAAAGAGTCAAGCCAAACATTTTAAGATCTTCGTGTAGGTTTTGTAAACCTGTATATTTGAGTAAAACTCAATATGTTGAGTTTCATTTGGGAAAGTTTTTGTACTATTTCTTTAAAGCAAATTTTTATCAAAAAAATTCATACTAAAAAACCATTTAAAAATATTTTAAAAAACTATCTCAAATATAGACTTAATAACCAATTTATCTCTTTTTGGCTGGTTTGCAGCACGAATTGCACTTTAAAAATGATTTGATTGGTATTCGTAATTGGATTCTGCCCCCAATTTGTTTTCGGATATCTATTGGAGATTATTAAGCTTGAATGTCAGTTGAAAAGGGCGCTGATTGTGCGGTGCGCCATTTGCCTGGTACGAATCCTTAGAAGCTAATGATTAGGTAGGCCAGTAGCATGTGGTTGGCTATTTGTAGTTCCTATGCTATGATGTGCAATTTTTATTTTTATTTTTTAGAATGGAGTATCCACCTGCTGTCAGTCTCAAAAGGACGCATGACGGCGTGATTAATCCCACCTCGGTTGACTTAGAAGAAGCACCCACCCCAGAAACCTCCTGGCCCACAGTTGATTGAGCCTCACTTAAGAGGCGCTGCCGCTCGAGAGGAATCGAGCATGAGTCGAGGGATTCCAAATCGTACTCGCCCAAAACTTAGTGAGTAGAAGAGCTTATATTTTTTTTTCAAAAATTCTTTATACAGATTTCAGTTAACTTCACATTCAATTCCCCGGAAATAATTGGTACCCCAAAGTCATTACTTAGATTTAACCCTTTAGTACACTTAGCTTTCTCACATGTTGGGTAGTTTTTTCAACCATGCTTACGGTGGTAATTAAATAACTTAAAATTAATGCGAGGATTCACCGCAGGGGTGGAACCCTTTGAAAATTTATTGAAAGTTATTTTTAATAGAAATCACTTCTAAAATTCGGCTAAAAACATTATCAAACACTCCCAAAACAAGCTGGTTCTTATCGAGACAAAAGTGGCAGAGCAATCCTTAAGATGGCCTAAAGCAGAGTTGAGGTCGTAAATGGGCACCGCTCCCCATTTGGTTGGTATGCTGGCTATTGGGAGGAAGAAAATGATGTATTAGTAAGGAAAATTCAAGTAACATAGAATAAGGTTGAATACGGACAAGATCAACTCCTACTAATAGGAAAACTTCTTTTTTTCTGCTAAAAAGCTTTGAGATGTTCTACAAAGGTTTTCAAAAGGGAAAATAGCCTCATCATTAGCAATGGTTCTATGCACATAAGAAAAAATTATTCCGTGCGGTGTTCGGACACATCGGAATTGGCCTCCAGATGTATTCGGACACTGCACAGAATAATCTCTCCTATACAAAAGGCCCACTTCGTTTCCAAGACCTGGGCTCCATTGATAGAGGGCTTTGTAACTTTCAATTCAAATAATCATACAACCAGTTTAGAAAGCGAAGTTAAAAAACAAGGAGAGGAGAGGAGAGCAGAAGCCATTAAAACTGCGAGATGCATCTTCTGTGGCAGGCTCCCAGCCTTTTCTGCTGTCTTGTTTCCTCCTTCCAGAGCTTTCCTATATCCTTCGCAATCCTAGCAGCATCAAAGGAAGCCCCTAAGAGCCCTTTCTTTGTGAAACCAACGGCGTAGAGCCCGGATTTCCCCTTCCAGCTATTGGGAAATGGCTGCTTTGGTATCCCATCCTTCGAGAAGAAGTCACTTTTCTGTTTACATCAGAAACACTTAAGTTTAAGGGCATCTCCAACCCAAAATCTCATTTTTCACTCCAAAATATCGTGAAACTAAAAAATGTCATGATTCATCTTCAATTAAACTCCATTTTGCCCCGTAACGATAGTTCTCTTATTTCACGCGTTTCTTCGGCAAGTTCGATGGAGATCAAAAAATGACAAAGATGAACAATGCAACGTCAATATTGATGTTGCATTGTTCATCCGGGATGAAATGACGTAAGAATTACCGTTCTGTTGGAGTAACAGAAGAACGGCAAACAGTTGAGATGCTCTAACAGTCTCATTTCTAACGCAAAATGATTGCCAAATATTTGGCTTTCTTGCAAAAAACCATATCTTATTATGTTTCAAAAAAAAATAAAAAAAAATTGAAGTCCTGTTTCTATTTTGTTTAAGGAAAACTAAACTACCTGCAGCCATGACGGAACGTTGCTGCGGTATCCAGTAGCCAAGATAGCGGAGTCGATTTCTATGATTCGGCCATCAACAAGCTCAACTTTACCATGCAAGAACCTCTTCACGCCAGGAACAATGGTTATTTCACCACTTTTAATCTTCTCAAGCGCACCAGCATCCAAAACAGGGGTCCTTCCAGTGGTATTCTTGAGCTCCAAGGGACCATTACAAGGCTTCCGCAAGCCATACTTCTCTATGTTCCCAAGCACCAGCCATGATAATATGAGTATAATACGGTCTGCAAGCCACAGCGGCAGCCACTTCATCAGCAAAACCGCCAACTCGAACGTCGACTTCCCACAAACCTCCCTTGGTAAAACATGGACCTTTAGAAGAAGATTATAAAGAAACAAGTGTTCCATCAGTAAACCAATACTCGTTCATCAAAATATGATTTTGGACACAGGTATAGAATACTCACCGAGTTGCGGACTACCATTGAAGGGAACGCATTGTGTTGGCAGAGATCGAGGGAGACCTCCATGCCGGAATTGCCACAGCCGACAACGAGCACACGCTTGCCGGCGTACTCCCGGCCGGACTTGTAGTCACAGACATGAGATATACTGCCGCCGAACTCAGCAAGGCCTTGGAAGTCCGGAACCACCTTCTCAGCGTTCTCGCCGGTGGCGGCCACGATCCACCGCCCAATGTACTCAATCTCTGCGGTCCGGTCACCGCTAGTGTCTACAGCTCTTACCCGCCACAGTCCGCAGGTCTCGTCGAAGCGCGCGGACAGGACGGTCTGGTTGAAGCGTGGGGAGATATCGAAATACTTGGCGTAGGACTCCAAGTATTCAATGAACTGTCTTCGGGTTGGGTACTCGGGGTAGTCAGCCGGGAAAGGAAGGCGAGGAAGTTGGCAGAATTGCTTGGGGAGATGAAGCTTTAAGCGGTCGTAGGTGCGGCGTTGCCATAGCGAGGCAATGCAGTCTGCGCGCTCCAGGATCACGAAAGGCACGCTCTGTTCTTTAAGGCAGGCGGCGGTGGCCAGACCCGACGGACCCGACCCTATTATGATCGGCCCGTTTACCAACACACATCTGCGAGACGACAAGTCCAAGCCGAAGCTTTCAGTCATTCGAGTCATGGTAGAAGCAGGAAACTGTAAGAAAGTTTAGAGTGATGGAGAAGTTGTGAGACAAAAAGAACGACGAAGAAGTAGAAGAAGGAAATGCTCTGTTGCTGCTGGTTTGCTGCAGAGTGAGGTAGTGGGGGAGGGAGAAGGGGGGTTTAAATAGGCATTGTTAGGAAATTTATATATGTGGGGTCATATATTTTATACATATAAATAAATAAACAAAATATAGATTTTTATGTACATAATACTTAAAAAAAAAAAAATACTTAAAATTATTTAAATACATATTTAACGCCTAAATTTCTATATTTACTAATATACCACATAAAATCCCCTTTCCTCCATTGAAGCGATGAGATACTTATATTCACTATGAAAGGATGCCATTGACAGGGAAGACAGTCGGTGATAGAGATTTTTATGTTATATATATTAGTAAATATAGAAGTTTATGTGTTAAATATGTATTTTCAATAGTTTTTGGTGTTATATATATAAAAATCCCAACAAAATATTATATATTTGAAGCTATTTAAAATTGAGCAATTACATTTATATAAAATTAATTATTGTGTTAAGATCAAGTATTTTATTTTATTTTAATGATGTACTGAAATAAAATAAGTATATTTAAAGTATAAAAAGGTCGTGGTCCTCAATGTAAGTGATTAAGTTCTTATTTACCACATTTCTCATCTTGAGTGAAAATAAGGGTATTTCGCTCTTTTAGAGAACGTCGCTTCAAATATGGAAGACCGAAAACCTCGATTTTGTGTTTCAATAGATTCAGATACGCTTCTAATATTTTTCTCAATGATTTGACATGTCTTTCTGAGGCGATAAAATTATGTCGTCTCCCATGAATCCTAACATGTGAAGGCCGCATGTGATGGGAATTGAAGTTGATACCTTTGGTTGGGTTGGGTCCTCGTCAAATGATAAGGCTAAAAAACTGGGCAGCCTCCTGCCATTGCTAGAAATCTTCAGTGCTCTGCATGCATTAATTATTTCAACAACATAAGGCTTAGGATTATGCTATTAAGGTAATTGCTAAGTTTACCAGATGGGAAGTATATTCACATGCTTCTCTTTAGGTGCATTTATTATTCTGTGCGGAGTGCGGAGGGCGTATGGAAATCAATAAAAATGTGCCACATCACCCCATTGATGGGTACCCAGCTCGGTACCCGCACTCGGTACCTCTAGGTACCGGGTACCTAGTGCTTAACCGGATGGTCCTCCTGTCCGGTAAGTGTCCGTACAGAATTAAAGCTCCTTTAGGTGAGGAACTTGCCATCTGCTATTCGTGAATTAGATCAATCATTTTATGCGTTGGAGCTATCTTAATTTTGATTGATTCGAGAGTAGATAAGGGTCTTAATTATGACTGATGAGTAGACATTCTTCTTACAAAAGTTAGTTAGAAGTCACTTGTAAGTCTTGATTAGTATCCGTGGACTTGTATGTAATTTTAGTTTGAATTGCTTATCATATTGGTTATTTATAAATTAAGGTATAGCTGAGTTAATGAAAGATCAAGTTTCTGGTGGAAATAGATGAGTTCTTCTAAGGTAAATTTGCCAATTTCATATAAGAAATTAAGAAAAAAAAGAGAGGCTAATCAACATATGATTTTCTCGTTTATGTGGAGAAATCAATATAATTTTGTGGGCACAAGACATTCTATTTATACTGATTATGTAGGAATGTAAAATAGTTGTATAAGTTCAATGTTTAGCGCATATGCTAATCCCAAAGTGCCATTTTATGTAGTTAGAAGATCATTTATGAGGGCCACTTATATTTTCTTATGAAGGAAAAAAAAAAAAAAGATTCTTGATATGTTATCAAAAAATTCATTTTAATCGGACACAAATCTTAATGTAAATATGAGATTGAGACATCAAAAATCAATACCATATAATCTCCAATTTCAGCAATTTTATAGTCAAATTGAACATCTCTAGGAGACGAAACGAACAACATCAAATTTGATCCAATATGTGCCCATTTGAGTCCAAATCAAATGTCCAAAGTCTATTTGAATGTTTCAAAGCATTTATTGGACTACCAAACAATATCTGAATATGACATGCTTATAGTCAAATAGAGCGGCTTGATGAGACGAATCCAATGCACCAAAGATCAATCAATTCTGACCTCTCTAGGGCATCTAAATGCTTGATAAATGCTTCATGATCAAGGGGATCACTATGAGCTATCTGACAGACCACTCTCAACGTGCCTTTGATCTTCTCCATATTTATTAGCTATATCACTCACAAAAAATTATAAATGGATCATATTCTTCTCTTGAAAGGGAGAAGGAAAAGAAAGAAGAGAACAACTCTAAGGTTAATGCTCCACCCCGACACTACCGTCGACGAAGCTGCGCCACGATACTGCCAATGTTGAACCTCTGGCCGACCATTGTCGTCGGACCTCTATATGAATGCCACTAATGAGATTTTCTCTGACCACCGTCGCCCATCGATTACGGTCCTTCTGACCACCGTCATCAGCCGACTACAGTCATTCAGACTTCAGTTGCCCATCGACTACGATCCTTCTGACCATCCACCCGCTAACTACGGTCCTTCCGACCACCATCTCCCGCCGACTACAATCCTACTAATCCAATGAACATACCGACACTCTTAAGAGCACCTGCCAAATTCTTCAAGCTATGCTGGTGAATGTAATCTAACTTAGCAGTCAGTTGAGTATAAAAATATGAATCCTAAATGGAAATTGAGCCCAACATCATAAGAACAACTAAACACTTGCCTCCCAAAAGCTGTAAGAAAGCTGTAGTTCTGCCACAAAATAGATTTACATTTAAAAATTTTCTACAATCAAATGTACCACTAATTAATATATTGTTTTATACTTTAATTTTATTTTATTGTTTATTTCCAAATGAAAATTAAGACGTGAGCCTGGCCATTCTATTGCTATTAGAAATTAACGTTTCATTCAAGCATATGGATTACTTTAACACTAATTAATTATCTCATATGAGGAAATTAAAGAGGTTATTTTAGACCTCAAGAAAAATTTCGTTGTTAGGTTTCGGTTCTACTAAAATTAATCAATCTTATTTAGAAAAAAAACCCTGGCATAACATATATGTCATTTTAGATGTTTAATTAAATATATATAAAATCTAGAGTTTCTTCCCTACATGATCATCTTCAACTACCATTATGTGCATCCCCAAAAAATAACCAGTAAATTTGAATGATTACAGATCGACCTAGAAGTCTATGCAATGTTATTTCTAATTGCCGGTTCTTTATGCTTTGTGATGGTAATTTTGTGGGTTTTTTAAAATCTTTGAGAGGTCTTAAATAAGGTGATCCATTGTCTCATTGTTATTATATTATCTCCACTAAATTTCTTTCTATTGGGGTTATTAATCTTTTTTTTTTTCTTCTGGGAAACCCTAATGCCATATTTAGTCTTTGTTATATATTCTTTGTTTATCTTATGCATTGGGGCTTTGTCCCCTTTTATTATATATAGAGCATATGACTGTGGGGGTTAATTAGAAAGCTCTATTCATACCGGTGATTTAGTGCCATACACTGAACATAAATGACAAATGGTAAAAGATTATTTAAATTAGTTTAATAAATATATGTACATTATTTTAACTATATTTTATAGAAAAGGTATTTTGGCTTGGAGCTGACACCACTAGAGCTGCATACGAGGACTCGCCAAAATCAAGTTGATCATCAGTGGGTTGATGATAATGTGAGAAAAACTCACGTGAGTTTAAACTTTTGAGTAAGAATACAAATAAATAGAAAATTTCTTTTATGGATTTATTCTTATAGAATGATTTTATACGATTTTGAGATAGTCAATTTTTTTGCAATTGCTACAGGTTTCTGGCGGCTAACCGGCAGTTTAGCCGCTGGAAACTTTGATACCGGACTGCCTCAATTTGCCGCCAAATTTTCTATTTTGCTGGCCGTAAATACCGGCGGCTAAACCATTTAGCCGCCAACAATACCAGCGGTTTAACCACTGGAAATACCGCTGGTACAAACCGGCTGTCGCTGATGGTTTTTGCTCCTGAATCTTCCTGCGGTTTTGGGTCCATTAATTTCCTATTGTTGTAGCTGTCAGAAAATATTACCACCGGAAATATGCCACCAGTTTGCATTTTATATGCGGTTTAAAAACCAATGAAAATTGTAGGAACAATGATCTAAACCGTCGGAAATTGCCGCCGGTAATAGACAATTTTCATGTAGTTGATGGCTCTAAACTTAATTTCGAAAGTTTTTATAATAAATAATGTATCAAAATTCATGATGATAAAATGAATTTTACAGCGCCGTAGTAGCAATCTTTATCTTAGATGTTCATTATTCCTTCAGCTTCATTTTTTCTTTAGCTTGATTTTCTTTGGCTTGCCCACCTTATGCTCCTCAGGCCTTTTTTGCTTCTTAGTGTTCCTCTCTTCTTTTAGTTATGGTGTAGTTGGATCTTGGGTGTTAGTTGATCAGATTTTTGCAGCTCTCTTAATTTGTATGTTTGCTGCGTATATAACCAATGTGGTTTTGCCTTTCCCACATTGTTGTTGCTTTCTTGATATTTCCTTTTTTTAATCTATTATTTTCATCTGTCCCCATCTCCTTTCTTTATTTAGTGTGTTGCTTAGTTTCGTGCGATTGTTAGTTTTTTTTTTTTTCACTAAGCTTTTGTGCACTTTTCTTTAACTCTACTTAACGTATTTCAGTGCCTTTCTTATTAGTAAAAGTTCAGGATTCTTGCATTTTGCATGGCTTCTCATTCATGTAGCTTGTGGCATCATCTACATTCATGATGAGGCTAGCTGGAGCTTCTGATGATTGCTCTTTTGCTTTGTGCATAAAGTTGCTCTTTATCTTAACAGGCTTTCTGTTTCTTTCTTTTTTTCCCTAGCTTTGTAGCATGCTCAATATATGTATATTTAATATCTGTATATTTTTTTAGGGTTTAGAGCTTAGGCTTCATTTGAGACAATTTTCTTATTATTTATTAAAGCCGTTTTTTAGTACAAACATTTCTTAAACTAAAAAATTTTGTACTAAAATTTTTTTAAGAAGCATTAAAAAAGCTATTCCAAATAAAACCTTATTTGACCCACCTTTGCAGCAAGGTGTGTTATTCATATTATGGAGGGCTTAGCCTTACACACACACACACATATATATATATATATATATATATATATATATATATATATATATATATATATATATATATATATATATATATATATATATATATATATATATATAAAGAGAGAGAGAGAGAGAATTCATGCACAATTTATACCATAATTATCAATTAGAATTGCCCTATAGTTAATCAAAAGTTTTTAGCTTCTTTATATCTTAGTCATTCAAATTTATTTTTAAATGATATAAGATTAAAAATATATATATTTGATTGAATTTCCCCATGTAAATTCAAATAATGATGCACCAACAGTGAAAGAGTAATGCTATAATGACACACCAACAGTGAAAGAGTTATGCTATGTTCATAAAATTCTAAATTTTACGTCACTATGCACTCCAAGTATAGTGAATATGTATAAAGACCATATTTTATTGGGCCACTAAACTCTAAATGAACATAAGCCCATCGTTTTTTATTAGCCCACCCAAAATTTAAGGCACGTATCCGGCATAAAATCCATAGAAATTTAAAGAGAATAGCATTACTCCATTAAAAACAACAATAAAAACAACAGAATAGCCAAAAGGTGTTAGGAAAGGAAGCCTAAATTTGTCCTTGAACTGTAAGGCATAGACTCTTACGCGTGTACCTTTTGCCTTTGTGGCCTGGCCGGCGCCTCTTCGCTCCTTCGCTTTGTCACCTTATTCCCGTCTCAACCGAGTAGAGAGCATTGTTAAGATCAAGAAAAAAAACACAACCACACAAGCATTGTTATGAACTAAAGTTTTATTTGGGAAGATTTTTTTATTCCTTAAAATAGCTTTTAAGTATTTGAAAGCTGCCTTAAGAAGCAGCAAAAAAACTGTCCCAAATAAAGCCTAAGCAAACAGCTAGTTGTTGCCATTGACAACAAATGATTATCTCCTGCTTTCTCTCCAGCTGAAACTCTAGCTGGCCTTGAAAGGGGAAAAAAGTTGAATCAGATGTCCTGATGCTGATATTCAAATGATTAACAAAGAATGTAAGGAGCTTATAATATAAATTTCTTGCAACAAATATAAAACAAGTTATTAAAAGAGAACACTACAGGAAAACTGGTTGTTACCAGCAGATTTTAAACGTGAAATTCCATCAGTAAAATCCAGTTTTCGACGAAAAGTTGTTCGACGGTAATTCGCGATTAGCACATAAATTTTATTCTGGCAACAAATATAAAACAGGTTATTAAAAGAGAAATTATATGGTTGATAAAACCTTCATCTAATGAACCATTTCTCATATAAAATCACATAAACAAAACTTGTTAATTTTGGAAATATGTGTTGCATTGTTTCACCTTTTTTGGGAGTTTACCTTGCAGGTATTATTGCTTTTTGAGTATCATGAACTTCAAGGTCAGCAAGGTATTCTCTTTCTTTTGTGCATTTTTTGGTATCTATGTGTTGTTCATTTTTTGCAGGAAGATTGAGATGAAAAGGTTTTATCTGCTCTTCCTTTTTTGGGTGCTGGTTCTGAACAGCCCGAGCTTTGTTAAGTGTTCTTTTTGTAATCGTAGAAAAAGGATCTACCGTCTCTTAGGTTTTATTTCTTCTTTTAAATGTAGCTCTATCGAGCGTTAGTGAGATAGTGGATCCTTTTAAGGACTTTGTAACCGTTTTTTGACATTAACGCGTAGGCCCCATAAGAGGGTTTTAACCAAAAAAAAAAAAAAGTTTAAGATTATCTAGCTTCTTAGGCTCTAGCTTGGAATTCGTTGAACCCCGCATGTGCATTAAGAATTTTTTTTCTTATAGTCTCTTCTTTTCATGCTCCAAAGCAGACATGTGATATAAGCGTTTGGCAATCTAATGGTTATACTTACTTCTCTCCATACATTCCCTAAAACCATTAAACAACCTCACAAGCTTTGTTCCACTAAGATATTATATTAATACATGGAGGAATTACTACCATGTTTATAACTAAAGCAATGTAATTAGCTTTAACCGCAGCTTTAAATTAGTTAAATAACACAAGTTGGGAGTGTGAAGGATGGTGCTTTCAAGGCGTTTCCAGTGGTCGGCAAACGAAGGTCCTGAAACCAAAGCAAGAGCGGTGGAGTTGCTTTTCGGTGCAGTACAGCTTCGTGATGATAAAACTAATGGTGAAGGTTAAAGAAAACTGTAGAGGGAGGAAGGGCTTGGCCATGCGTGAAAAGGAAGCTGGACATGGAAAGATACAAATGATGGGATGATAAGTGCCACCGGCCCCCCGGCTAAGTAAGAGGAGCTTCATTGTGGTTTCGTAGGGATTTTAATGGTGGAAGTTGAATGTCAGTTAAAATAATATATTTGCTAGGTTTTACTTTCAAGTAAGGAAAAGGGATGAAAAGAGAGAAAAAGGGATGAAAGAGAATAGGTGTATGTCACAATCATACTCTTTATCTATTATTATCAGTTTGTCTGCTCTCTTGCACGTCAAAATTAGTAGGAATAGCACATTAATAAACAAGGAATGTTTTAGCACCCCAAATTAAGTCAACAAAGTGGATTATTTAATTACATTTAGGGTATTAGGGATGAAAAAGAGGGGTGTCAATTTGGGTCATCGGGTCGAACCCGGAACTGACCCGGCACTGTTCGGGTCAACCCGAACCCGACCCGATTCGGGTCCGGATCAACCCAACCCGACACGAATGACCCGAAGTTGAGCTAAAATTGCTAATTTTCAGGTCAAAATCGGGTCAATATTCGATTTTCGGGTCAAAATCGGGTCAAGCTCAGGTTTTCGGGTCAAATATGAGTTTTCGTGTCACTTTCAGGTAAATTTCGGGTTGCTGGGTCAACCCGAACCCGACCCGATTTTTAAAACGGGTTGATTTGTTCAACCCGAACCCGGATTTTTTCAGGTCGGATTCTGGTCGTGTTTTAATTTTAATTTTTGAGATATTTGATATGAATTTGAAGTTCTAACTTCTTAAATTTACCATATATGTACATTATATATTTTAAAACATATTTTTAAATAAACTATATATGATATAAATAGCATTTATTTTTAATTAGTAATATTAAATTAATTATATACTTCATTTATTTATTATATATTATAAAAATTATTTATTTATAAAAAATTAATGATCTAACGTCCTTAATAATTTATAAATGTGAATTTATTATAAGAATTTAATATATAATTTATATTTGTAAATTATATCTAAATATATAACATAAATTAATAATAATTTATTTTAAATTTATAAATTTATATGTAAGCTAAATTTTGTTAAATTTAAATATTGAATATGTCTAAATTTAAAATTACATAAGATATTATTAATTGTGAATTCAATTTATTTTTTAATAAAATAATTATGTTATTACATGATTATTCTATCATTTAAATTTTCTTTAAATAATTGTTATATTTGTTATTTTATCCATTTAACCTCGGTTTGACCCCAGTCAAATCATTGAATCATGAACCTCTCATTCTTTCAATTTCATATTCGACGTAGTTTTCACAACCTTGGTTAAGCATGCTTGGACAAGAGTACTAAATATGATGGGTGACCTTCTAGGAAGTCCTCATGTTGCACACTTGCACCCATTTAAGAAAAAAATAAGATCACTTCTAGATATGAATAATTGTAGTACAAAAATATATATAGCAATATCAAAACTAACATTAAATTAATACTATCAATATTTACATGCAACATTCAGAATCCCAAAATAGTTTACTACCTAGTCCTATGCTGCAAGGCCTTTACCTTTACATGAAATTATGTAAAACAATGTAATAATCATAAAAATCTAACAAATAATTAAAATCTTACTATTGAAATCAATACAAAGCAAGATGAACAAAATGTTATAAATCCTGTTAAAAAACTAAACCCATAACCATTATCTCATTTAATCAATCAGCCAACCTATCTTTATCATTCAGTCAATTTCATTTAATCATATAATTCAATTATTCTCATCAATCTATTATTTATATAGTAGTACCAATATCAGTATTCAATAACGATAAGTAATAAAAATAATCAGTATCGGTAATCAACAATCAGTAATCAATATTTAGATGAGAGTATCTTGTATTAGTCATACGTACCCTTATGACACCCGATTAGTCTCCTCTTATGACTCCCAATCAATGTACTTTGTAACTCCTCTTCCGCGAATCGGTGATAATCTTCTTGACTCCTTATAACTCTCAATCAGTCTCCAGCTCCTTATAACTCTCATTAACAAATTAGTAAATCTTGAAGGTTTCACATGGGTTATCATATCATGTATATTTGATATCATTCAGTATATCATTTCTATCATATCATTATCAATATCAATTCAAAACACCATTTCAAATCACATCAATTATTTCACTCTAAATCACATTTAAGTATTATCATGTCAAATCATAGTATCTCACTTTAACCTATTTTAAGTATACATTTTTCTTACTTATTTTAAACAAAAATTTTTAGACACAGATTCAACTGATTAAAATATCATAAAATTATATTAAATGATCAAATCTATAACATATTAAAAGTTATACAATGAAAGCTTATAAAATCAAGAGGCAATACATCTTTCGTAAATTTAGGGGAGATAAAATCCATAGAAATCAAAATCATTAAAAATAGAGGTAAGATAATAGTTACTTACTAAGAGTAGAAAAAAATTTTCTAACAAAAACAATAGACAAAAAAGTCCAAGTGATCCTCTTTCTATTTCTTCTCTTCTCGCTCCTTTTCTTCATCTTTCGATTTCTTCCCATGCAAGGAAGCGCTGAGTGGAGGGAGGGAGAGGGAATGATAGGGATATTTATAATTTAATATATATAAAAATGTATTTTAGTGTACAACGTTGCAACACCACCACTAGCGCTAGTTGCATTACAAACAACTGAATCCAGAATTACCGTGGAACCGAAACACAAACATCATGGCGGCAATTTCTGGCGTCAATGTACTTTAAGCCAGCCCAACAGCGTCACAAAGCTTAGCGCTGCAGCCCCCTAGTTCAAACAAGAATTTAAAGATTTTTTTAATACTTTTTCCTATTTTCGGGTTATTACAATACAACGCCATAATGCTATAGTTCACAACGCTACGACGCTGCGAGACAGAGAAGTCAGTGTTAAGGTGCTGCAGGTACAAGACGGTAGTTCCTTCGAGCCGGTCTAAACTATTTTTCTTCTTTCACCATGATAGAGTTTAAGAAGAAGATATTTATAATTTCTCCCATTTTCTTATTGAATCTTTTTGTGTGGTGTTGATCCGCAATTTCTTCTTGAGCTCAAGTTTTTCCTTATTAAATCCTTGTTTTTTTTGCTCTTCTTTTAATTCCCATCATATCCTTTTAAAATCCATAATCAAACTTTCATTCTACTTATTAGAGACATTTTGATTATATTTTTTAAAATTTAGATCTTACTTTAGGAAATCATATATATAGTCAAATCGAGCAGCCCGACGAGATGAATCCAACGAGCCCAAGATCGCCGAATTCTGACATCATTAAGACCTTCAAATGTCTAATGAACGGTACACGATCAAGGGATTCAATATTGATCATCCATCCGACCACTCCCTATTTATTCCTGATCTCTCGCCTATTTACAAGTCATGCCACTCCATAATATCTATAAATAGACCCCTTATTTCTCATGAGAGTAGATCCAAGCAAGAAGAGGAAGAGAAGAAGAAGAAGAAGAAGAAGAGAAGGATTGGAGGGAAGAAACTCCTCCACGACTATCGCCGGAATTCTGCTCGACGCCCAAGTAACGTCGAAATTCCTCCAAACGCCTGAGTGATGCCGGAATTTTGCCCGACGCCCGAGGGACACTGGAATTCTTCTCAACGCCCGAGTGATGCCATGATTCTTCTCGACATTCAAGTGACACCAGAATTCCGTCCGATCTCCAAGTGACGCCGGAACTCTGCCCGACGCTAGCTGTAACTGGATTTCAATCTAGAAGTGATTCATTGTAATCTGATCATCCTAAATTTCAAGGACGAGTCAGCCTCTTGTATCTCAAACAACAATAGTGAAACTTTTTCAACTAGGTGTGACCCCGTAGTTTTTTCCCTTTTCAGGGTTTTCAAAGTAAAAATCCTAATATTCTTTCATCTTCTACTTGTATACTGGATATCCGTACAATGCTGAGACGTGAACTTTCTAACTCTATCGCCGCGTACATTCTAGTCCGCAACAATAATAATAATCATGTTAAAACTCTATAAAAATTCTATCATTAAATTCTCTTCAAATTTCTTTAAATTTATGCGTATTATAATTTAAATCTCAACTTATACATAATCCATTTTATGTCATGTCTTAACTATAATTCTCTTAAAAGGAATTTATAATACAAAATAATTAAGCTCAGTTAAATCCCATAGCTAATGAAACTATCCAAACTATGTTATCAAATATTTTATAACAGATACAAAATCAGTTTTAGAACCTTAATTTATACCTTCAGTATCTGCCACATAGCATGCCGAAGCTCTGAAACCCCACTGAAAAAACTCTCTGAGTTGGTGGGAGAAACACTGAATGATGAGATAGGAAATGGTGTTCATCATATCGAGCTTTTGGCAATTTTTTTAGAACTTCAAGCAGAGTACGACCATTCTTAATTAAATAGGTGTTTATCATATCTTAATTGGCAATTACTTAGCTTTGAACTCTTCTTTATGAGTTCTCCTTTCTTTATTAAAGCACATATAGTGCCAAAGGAGGGGAAGGGATTTCTTTATGACTAATTAATTAGTTGATAAACGTGCCGTTTTTGGTCCGATTTGATTAAAAAGGACCTATAGGTTTTTAGAGGATTAGATTGATTGGCTTTTATTCAGTTTGATCCTCCTCTATTTTGATATTATGTCTAGTTCATACATTTGTTTTGTTGCTTCCACATGAGGTTGGCGGCGCCATGTGAGAGGAAAACTGTAATTTATTGCTAATGATTGCTCTACAATATTAGAAAGCCTATAACCATACTTAATGATTTTGCACAATGAATTTATATCAAGAATTGAAATCAAGGCTCAAGAGTGTTAATAGGCATATCTGTTAATGAGTTATGTGAATATTAAAATTTATTTAATATTTTTTGTTTCTTATTTTATTTAGGAAAAATCTTGTTATAATTTTTGTGCAGAATATGATTTTATCGGTTAATCAGGTTGTATTGTTGTCTTAGGCCTAAAAATTACCTATCGAGCTCTTTATGATGTTGCAGGGGGCAGCACTCCCCTTATAGTTGTTAGGCTTTGCCCCAATTTTTTTTTCTTCCGTACAAGCGAGACATCATTGTATGCTTAATCATTTTTGCACTCAAATCTTGGGCTTGAGATATTTGTACAATCCCCACACCGTGGCATTATAGCATGCAACACTATGATGCTGCATGTTGGACTAAGAGACAGAGAATGGAGCTTCGCCTCGTTCCAAACCTCAACGTCATGGAGCTAGAAGTAGGGTTGAACACATTTTCTTCTATCTTTTTCTTCTTTCACTTGAATGGTTGCTTCCTTTGGTGTATTGAAAAACATCTATTTGTTTATTCTTAATATAAAATGAAGAGAGACAAGGAGAGAGCATGAGAAGAGATATTTGTACATCTCTCAATTTTCATGGTGATTTTTTTGCTGTGGTGTGGTTCAATGATTTTTTCTCAATTTTGAATTTGTCCATGATAAATGCTGATGTTCTCATTTTAGCTGTTAATTTTTTTTTCTTATTTATTTAATTGTGTGATATACTTCCCAACAACTAATCCAAATAATATATTTTTAAGTCAAAATAAAAATTACTGATAAAATGATATATTTAGTAAAAAGATGACAAAATCAAAATAAATATCATTAAAAGAGAAGAAATAATACTATAACCCCCTAACTTATTGAAGTACTAAAAAATTGATATTCTCATCCTCCCAATACTCATCATAACACAAAAAATTTGAGAACTTCAAAGATCATTATCACACTTAATTAATAAGTGAGAACTTTTAGGCAATTTTCTTATTATTTTTTAAAGTAATTTTTTAGCATAAAAATGTTGTAATTTAAAATTTTTATTATTAAAAAGCTGCTTTAAAAGAAAGTAAAAAGTTTATCACAAACCAAACTTTAATCATCACCTTCTACTTATGCTTCTTACTATACTTGTTGGTATTTATAATTTGTATTTGTACCCTACTCGTTTAAATTTTTTCATTGATCAATGAAGGGAATTCTCTTTGCCATCTAAGGGTCTATTTGAGATAGCCTTTTTATACTTTATTTTTCAGACAATAATCATAATTTTATTTGATTGTTATTTTCTTGTTGTTTTTCACAGTTTTTTTTTTTTTAATTTATATGTACCTTAGGCTTTATTTCGAGACAGCTTTCTTACTAATTTATTTTTTAAGCCGCAATCATTATTTCTATTTCACTACTGTTTTTTTATCACTTTCAAAAAAAATTTATGATAGGAAGCTGCTTGTTATAGTATCTTTAAAAAAAAATTACATTACCTACAGTAATTTTATAATCACTTTTACAAAACTCCTAAATGCACCCTTAGAATATAAATATTTAAATTTCATGCCTTCGTTATTAAACAAAATTTAATTTACTGAGATATATTGTTTAAAGTCTTAGAAAAAAAAAAATAACTATAATGTCCAAAATTAAGTACTTCCACATGAAGAAGCCTTAACTAGGAATTCCCTTGCAACAAATTCCAATCAAATTAAAAAAAAAAATTCCAATCAAATTGTTTCTTCACATGGCCTTAAGCGTCAACGGTGAATCAAATCATTTCATAGCACATTGACACTGCCTCCAAGATTAGAAAATCCACACAAATGCTATCCTAAAGCACATTCCTCAACCATCAACAATTAATTCTGTTGGGAAAGATGAGGAGTAAGATCACAAAGATTAAATAAACAAGAAAGTGAAAGTAGCGGAACGTAAAGGGCATCAGGATTTAACATGGAAAAACCGATAACATTGGAAAAAATCATAGAGCCATATCAAACCAAGAAATTCACTATGAAAATTGGGAGAAATAAACATATATCTCTCATCTATCTCACTCTCTCATTGCTTCTTTTCTCACATGCACCGTTCTCACACTTGCTCTAACTTAAAATACAAGAGAAAGCCAAGTAAATAAACTCCAAGGGACGCAACCCTTCAGAAAATAAGAAAGAAAACAGTCTAGCTCGTCTCGTAGCGCTACGACGCTCAAGCTTATGTCTTAGAACATTGTGACACTCGGGTACACAATACAATCGGATTCCACACATAATAAATTGGACTCAAAATCCATGTTCAAAAGCAATCAAACTAAAAAAATATAAATAATGTGAGTTAACCTATGCTCATTGGTCATCAAATATTATTTATATTCTTACATAGATATTCGTTGTATAATAATCTGACTTCTTTCTCAGAACTGACTCTCTTGACCGTCTCCCAACGGCCAGATTCAACTTCTTTGGTCGGTTCATAACGGTTTAACTACCATGTGACTGCTCATTTAATTAGGGAGTTATTCTGCGGTTGGGTTTCGTTGATGTGACAGTTTCCCAGCGATGAATTCGATCAATGAATTTATTTTAAATTTTTTCTGTCGATCAAAGGGAGTATCGATGGACTTAAAAAACTCTCAGGATTGATCCAAACTATTATTCTAACAAGAATAAGAAAAAAAGTTATGCTGACATACTTTGATCAACTTTCTATCAGAGTAGACTATGAAGTTTTTATATTTATTTTGAGATAAGTGCAATATAAATTATTTATATTACATTTATCTCAAAGCAAAATCAACGGCATTACAATTTAGAGGTATTTACATATATACAACTTTATTTCAAGCTATTTAATATTATATTCATATCACTCATATAAAATTTTAATTTCAAATATATATATATCACTCATATATTTCATTCTTACCACTCATACTATCATATAAATTTTAATATTCCATTCCATGTATCTATATTTGTTCTATGAGTGGTAGACATATAATATTAAAGTTTTAGAAATTAGATATGTAAATAACATGAAATAAAGTATTATGTACGTAAATCCACAAAAAAACGGATCATGATCATTTTTAGTCAAAAATATTATGATGCAAATATTTTTTTCTCAAATTATAAATTATTTATAAATTACTAATCTTAAAGTAGATGGAAGGGTATTATAGTTTGTCATTATAAATTTTTGAGTCACAAAATAGTGATACAATAAAAAAAAAAAACCATTATATCATCTTGGTTTACCGTTAGTTAATAGGCAAAGGTACCACTTTTGCCTTTGTTGATTAAATTACATGAATAAGATGATTAATATTTAACTGTCATAAGTTTGAAAAATGATATTATTATTGTGCCAACATTATGTTGATGTGAACTGTCATTATAATTCAAACGATTGGAGAGGAAAAATAGTACTCAAATAAAAATTATGATTCTGATTTGAAAAACGAAACGGTAAAAAAGTTATCTCAAACAAAGTCTTAAATAGGCTTCGATTAGGACATCCTTCTTTCTTCTTTCTAAAGTAGTTTTTTAATAAAAAAAAAATTCTTAATCATAAATTTTTTACTAAAAAATAATTTAGAAAGCAGTCAGAAATTAGTCCTCAAAGAATCATTAGACCTCATTTGGGACGACTTTATTATTGATTCTTAAAGCAACTTTTTAGTACAAAAATTAAATTTTTGTGCTAAAAAATCACTTTAAAAAACAGTAAAAAAGTTGTCGCAAACAAAACCTTCATCTCTCTCTGAATATAAATGGCAACCAATGCCCATTGTTATTCTTTTTATTGCAGAAATTCCATACAGTCTGGTAAATATTTTGATGCTCACCTGATAAAAAAAATTTAGGCAGACTAAATTATCATAAGAGAGCATTAAGTTAAAAAATTCATCCTTCATGTTCGGTTTTTTATTATTTTAAAGCCCTTTAATCATTTACTGTGTAAAGGATTTGAGAACCCCACTGAGAGAAAGAAGGTAGCCAATAAAGTTTTTAGGTGCATCACATGATAAGAAGAAGAACTTTGATTAGAAAAATGCAGTCAGTCACATGATATAAAACAAGAGATTCTGCAACAATAACTCTAATGATAATTGCTTAATTTAATTAGGAAGTGGGAATAAGTACCGCTTTCAAAAACTTTTACAAAAATAATTATTTTTCTTACTATCACTCTTAGCACAATGCTACATTTAATTTCTCTGAAGCTGCATGTAATTTCTTTTTTCTGTATTTAGGTTTTGTTTGGGACAAATTTTTTATTACTTTCTAAAACAATTTTTTAGTACAAGTAGTATGAAAGTTGTCCCAAATGAAGCCTAAATTGATACTTTCAAATTACAATTATGATATTCTAAAATTTTATTTTTTATGTCAATCCAAAGAGCACTTGTTATATGTAACCGTCCAAATTCTTAATTATCTAGATATTGTCCACTTTCGCTAAGGGTCTGATCATGATTTTGTCTTAATTGTGTAACTTCTCAGTAGGTCATCCATCCCAGAATTGCTCTGGGGTGAGCACGCTTAACTGCATAGTTTCTTAAATGAAATTCTAACCATTACACCAAAATGCACCTGATGTTTAAGAGTTTAGCTTCTTTTATTTAAAATGTTTCATAATACATGTCAATTTTAGGGATCATCACGTGAAATATGATCTAATAGAACATAAAACTATGTGATGATTTCATTTATTATAGAAGTAATTGAATATGGGAGTCAATTTTGGTCTCCACACCCAATGTGTACTACGGTGAACAGTGCAAGTGTGTGAGATGTGTCCTAGCATGCAACATGAAAAGCATCTAACGCCATGAAAAGAATTTCTTAAATGGTTTGGATTGTGCTGCCTCTTCCTAGGTCTTGGCTTTAGGGGGGGAGGTAGTTCGGGTGCTCATTCTGTTCCTGTTGTTGATGGCTTAAATGTAGTTGGTAATGTTGTTGCTCCTTCTGATCTTGTGGTTTTACCTGTTTGTGATGGTTTATCTCCGATTTGCTCTCCTGTTTCTATGGTGTCCCCGAATCAGTCTTCTTTAAATGAATTGGGGGATGTTCTTTTATCTGGTAATGAGGTTGGGGTTGTTTCGGGTCCCTTAATTAATCCTATTAGTGTTAATATAAGTGATGTTTTGGATAGTTGCCCTGTTGTGGCTGTGAATGAGGAGTTGGCTGTTCAATCGACTGTTTTGGGTGTTGTGGATACGACTGGAGTTGGTTTTTCTTTGTTGGGTGGCGAGGCATCGTGTAATCCTACTGTGGCTGTGGACGTTAATGTTGAGGGTGTGCGACTGGATACTTTGAATGAAAATTTGGTGTGCTCGAATACTTTTGTTGATGTACCGATTAAATTGGCCTAAACGTATACTATGGTTAATTCTGGATTTGATATTAGGAACCATGCAAACTGGTTGCATGGGTCTTCAGAATGTGAATCTGAATCCGAATTTTCGGATTGTGGTTTGGGTTCTCCGGATTTTTGCGGTGGTTCTGACCCTGTAAACGATTTCACTCTGGTTCGTGATAGACCTGTTATTTTGGGTGCCTCTCGAGGAAGGTTTTGTGGGAGGGGACGGAGAAGAAAATAATGTATCTGTATTTGTATTTTTTCGCTTCTCTCTATTCGGGATTGTTTTTCTATTCGGTCGCTGGATTATGGGCGATGATGTGGATGAGGCTCGCGTCTTTGTCGTCTTGTTGGTGGCAACCTTTGGTGTTGTTTGGGTTGAGTATTCGGGAGCTGTCTTCACCTTATTGGATGGTCCGTGCGAGGCTTCGAGGACGCTGGGAGCCTCGGCCGATTACTGAGCCCTCCTTTTGGTAACCGTTTGTTTTATCTTAATATATTGGTGTTTTGGGTTTAAAAAAAAAAAAGAAGAAGTAATTGAATATGTTATTGCATAAAACTGCTGTTGATATTAGTTTCATTTGAAATGATTTGCAATTAACTAATATTAAAACAAATCATTTATAGAATATATATTTGTGATTTCAGAAGAAAATTAAGAATCTGAAATCCCAATATTTAATATTGTTCACTAATTAAATATTTATTTGCTTAATGTTTGTGCATTTTCGCTCAATATTATAATTAAAAAAATGGACTGATCGGCTACAATCATGTGAAATGCAAGTTACTTTGTTAGTTATACGTGGAAGCTGCATTGATCAAATACATTGTGTCGATGATGGTTTCTTTCTAATTCAATGGCACATGGTGGTACATAGGGCTCTACTTAATAATAAATTGTTTGGGTTATTAAAAATAAGATTGCAGTATGGTTAATTATGATTTAATTATCTATTATGGAAGGTCTCTTTCAAAAAACAAGTCATATTGGTACTTGACTATGACTTAGACTTTATTTGAAAAGACTTTCTTATTGCTTCTTAAAACAGCTTTTTAGTATTTTTTTTTACTAAAAAAATATTTTAAGAAGCAGTAAGAAAGCTATCATAAATGAAGCCTTAGTCAAATTAATCAGGCCATATAATTACTTGGTTAGTTAAACATCATTAATCATAACTTTGAAGGATCATATAGTTAAAATGTTTATTAATGGTTTAATTAAAACATGATTTAATCAGTACTTGATCAAGGGAAAGCACAACCACCTGAGGATTTGCTTGAGAAGGTCTAATGAAGTGTGTTCACTGTCAAATAATTTGGCTTGGAACCTAAACGGCTAAAACAACACCCAAATACTCAATTGAGACAAATTGCCGGGATAACACTAATGGTGATGATACTAATAAAAAAAATATTAAATAAAGATTATTAGTTTGAAAATAATGATATCTTACATTCAAATTTACGAAATCTCTTGTTTACATGAGGGATACAAGTACCTTTCAAATATGTCACAATCAAAACAAGCATCAATGCTTTATCATGAATTGACAATTAATGACATTATATCCTTGGATTTGTTCTTAGATCACTAATACTAATTAACTTTATTTAATGGTGGACATGATGTGGAGGGCATATCCATAAAATTAGGGAACCCTCGCGTATTTCTAAAAGACTATAATCAAAATTACATATTCTCATATCTATCTCTTTATAGATTCATCAAAGTAAAATCCTTCAAATTGCAAAAACGATTGAGAAAAACAAGTAAAATTAAACAAAAGATGAACATTGATCACCTTAGGAAAGTTAAAGATTGAAGATTGAAGAAAAGGCTCATTAGATAAGCTGAAGAACGGAAGAAGACGTCGACTATGACATGCTAAACGACTGTGATCGTGGGCGGCCTTCATGGAAGGCTGCCTGCCGGCTACTAAAATGTTGACTCAGGCAGCACATGCACGTAGAAGTGGGAGTTGAGGGACTCACGAGTCACGAAATGACAAAGAGGTAGCGAAATGACTAGTGCGGTTATGTGAGCGTGAATACGAGCGATTAGGGCAAGGAGGGGGGAGAGGGGGGAGGGGGTGGGAAAATTACTAAATTAACAATTTTAAAAACTATTTATTTTTAGAGGGGTAATTTATTGGGCGGAACTTGAATATGCGCCTATATCTATGATATATATACCTAACTTCCATGTTAGTTTAATCAGAAAGTCTTTTTAAGTTACATTCCACTAGTAATAAGCAAGATCACTCACATGGAATGCACAACTTATTAATACTGTAACAACCTAAACTATTGAGATATTGTTCGTTTTGGCTTAAGAGCCTCACGGTTTTGTCCTGTTTGGATAACTTCCCAGTAGGCCACCCTTCCCAGAATTACTTTGGGATGTGCAAGTTTAACTGTGGAGTTTCTTACTAAAATTCCAGTCGTTACACCAAAAGACGCCTCGATGTTTAAGAAGTAAATTTTCTACTACTTAAGGAGTTTCACAAATACAAATAGAGCCACTAATATCCTTAATTACCAAGGGTTTCGATGATTATTTCTTCAGTTAGCAATGAGCAGTGGCATATCTCCATAACAGAAGATTCTCATCATTTGCAATAGTCAAAGAACTTCTCATTATGAGCTCACTAATAATATTCCCTTTGAGTACGAATGTGGGACAGTAGAGGAGAAAAAAATCTAATTTCATCGCAAGCTAGTACGAGGATTTACAATGCTTTGCTATAAAGAATGTAATTTAAAAGGATTAGGAGTATTCCTTGACTACATTTTACTTGTCCTAACAACTGACACCCTATTTTTTATTCTGATATGATGTGAAATTGAAAATATTGTTGGTCTTACTGATATTCATTGGAGGCCTGATTTATTGTATGAGATCTTCATTTTTGTTTTATTTGGACTCCACTCTTCCATCTCATGAAGAGTTATATAAATGTAACCATAAATAATAATACAGTAGAGCAACACCTTTCAATTTTATTTTTTCAGGAAATTGGGCACTAATCTCTATTTTTCAGGATAAAAATAATGTCATATAGCCCAAGAATAATTGAATGTCCCTCACCATATTTTTGCATGTGTGCGCATCACTATGTCTATATGGATAAATATTTCGTTTGGGACAACTTTTTTACTATATTGTCATTGTGCTGGCTCTGGAGTGGCGAAACACTCCGCTCTCTTCGTCCAAGTCAAGATTATAGCACTGCGCATTGCATTCTACCCTTCTACAGTATAAAACGTTGCAGTGACTTAATGTACATCATCACAGCATTGTACGGCTACGCAAAAAAAAAAATTAAGGGGAGGCCCCACTGCAACACATTGACAAGTTTGACCAACGGAATAGAGGTATAAGTCAATAGTACAACACGATTGATTGACATGACAATCAGTTTCCACACAGAACTAATACAAATCATTGGAAATATGCCATCCGGTGATTTTTAAATTCCTTGAAATAATATTTTGAATCTTCTTTACTCATTTTCAAATATCTAAAAAGTTTGAAACTATATTTCCTTTTATGATTTGAAAAGGCGCTCAATGGTGGTGTTGAACAACATTTCAGACGATTCAATTCAGCATGATAAATTTTTATCCGTTCAATGTAATTACAAGCAAAGTTTCTTTCTCTCGAACTAAAATAGAGATTATTTTATGATTCGACTAATTAAATTGGGCAATTTGATCAAGTTCTTGAATGTCACAGGCTAATCTATAAAGGGAAAAAAATATTACATTTATTTTGCTAAAATTATACCGGTCAGTGGCTTGCCTACGTGAATTTCTTTTCTGAACCTCAAACGGTTAGCAGCAGACATAGAGCAACAATTGAATTGCAAAAATTATTATGTGCGGAGTCCGAACATAGCTCGCATCTGAACTCCAATAAAATAAAGTCACATGACTTATTCACATCATTTTTACAACTTGTGAGCTGATATGCATGTGGTAGGCCGAGCTATATGGGCTGATATCGTCATATAAAGCCCAATCCGGGACAGGCTCAATAAAGAAGGCCACGCCGGAGTTTCCCTGCAAAACGGCCGGAAACTAAGAGGACGTCTTCTCACAAGAAAATTAAATAAGACTTACTAAATTTCCTAAATAAATATAGCAAAAAAAACTAGTTGGGATTTGTTTACTTTATTAGATACACAATCATAATTATTTAAGAGAGAGAGAGAGCTCAATCTCTTTCTAATTTCTGTACCCTTATTGCATAGTAGAAAATTTGAGTTAGTAGAGTGTGTGTTTTATATCATAGCAGATAAAAGTATTAGGATAAAAAAAAAATATATGTAGAAATGAGGAAAGGAAAAAAGCCACGGGTTCTTATTCAGTTATAAAATCTATTATGTAGAAAGTGATACAAAGATTCTACTTTCTTCACTTTGAAGAATAGAGAGAGTACAAAGATCAAGCGTCCACAAAACGACTAATTTCAAGTATTATACATATATAATTGGACTAAATTTTTGGATTTACTGAGTTTTGGGTTTATATTGGGCTTTGTAAGCTCATTATATGATTTTATTGATTTCAGATAAAAAAAATGGTCTGCATTTTATGCACTGAGGTGGATTGATATCTTCAAGTTTCTTCTCTAGTTTTGTTTTTTTGTTGTATTTTTTATAGTTATGAGCTATTTGTAAACTTATTTATTGTTAGTGATCTCCTGGCTATTATAAATGTGATTTTAGAGAGTGAATATAATGAACTATTTTTTTGTGTATGATATTTAATTACTTTTGTTGGAAATATATTAAACTATATTGATGATTTAAAGAAATTTTGATATATGATTAAAAATATAATTAGAAATGTTGCGTCCTGGAATATTCGCGGCGGTAGAGAAATATAAAGTTTAACGTCTTAGCATTGTACGAAGATCCAACACACAAGCAGATAAGTGAGAGGGTGTAGCATTCATAAGAGACACCAAGATTTTTACGTGGAAAACCCCTAAAAAGGGGGGAAAAACCACGGGGCCTGGCCCAGTTTGAATGAATCCACTAGTATTTGTAGTCAATTACAAATGAGGCCCTTCCTTAGGAGAAGGCATTGGATTGATGTAGCAAATGTACATCATATAGATTGCATTACATGGTAGGAGTTACATATACATGTTTGTTTGGCCTGAAGGACCGTAGTCGGCAGGAGACCGGGGTCAGAAAGATCATTGTCTGTTGATAGAGGTCGGAAGGACCATAGTAGGCGACGGAGGTCGGAAGGACTGTAGTCGATAGAAAACTGGGGTCTGAAAGACCGTTGTCTGGTGATGGAGGTTGGAAGGACCATAGTAGGCGACGAAGGCCTGAAGGTCCGTAGGCGGTAGGAGACAGGGTTCTGAAAGACCGTTGTCTAGTGATGGAGGTCGGACGGACCGTAGTAGGCGACGGAGGTCTGAAGGACTGTAGTCGATAGAAAACTGGGGTCTGAAAGACCGTTATCTGTTGATAGAGGTCGGAAGGACCGTAGTAGGCGACGAAGGCCTGAAGGTCCGTAGGCGGTAGGAGACAGGGAGTCAGGTGTTAGTCCCAGTGTCACTTGGAAGATCGGATGTTGATGGTCTGGCCTTGAGTAGGACGTCGGGTCTTAAGCAGGACGTCAGGTCTTCAGAAGGACGTCGGGTCTTTAGCAGGACGTCGGGACTGAATGTCGGACCTTAAGGCAGTGGTGCAATGAAACTCCGGCGGTGGTCCGGCGAGGCTTCGGTGGTGGCCCGGCGAGGTTCCTGCAGCGGTCCGGCGGAGGTCCGGCGGTGCTTCTGCGGTGGTCCGGCGGTGGTCCGGCGGCCGTCGAGGAGGAGCTTCCTCCTTCTCCTCCTCCTTCTCTTCTTGCTTCGGCCCCCCTCTTATGAGAAATGAGGGCTCTATTTATAGATTTTCTGGAGTTGCATGGCCCGTAAATAGGCATGAGATCATGGGCGAATAGGGAGTGGTTGAATGGACGGTCGATATTGAATCCTACGATTGTGCACCATTTGTTGGTCATTTGAATACCTTAGTGATGTCGGAATTCAGTGATTTTGGGCTCGTTGGATTCGTATTTCCGAGACGCTCAGTTTGACTGTAAGCTCGCTGAAAACGGAATTTGGGTGCTCCCAAAATTAATTTTTGAAGTTTCTCACTAGCTTTTGCCTCGAGATTCGTGCCCGATCAAGCTAATTTTTTGATGCCGTATCAGTTGCCCCCCTATTTTTGGACGTCGAAACTCCAGAAGTCCGAAAATACTTGTTCCGAAACTTTACATTGGCCGAAACGCCAAAAATTGCGTTTCGAAAATTAAGTGTTTGCTCAAACTTGATTGTAGAGGCCCTGTTGAGCTCCGAAAGTGTCAAAATTGAGTCCGGAACGTCGAAAAACGTGTCCGGGGACCCCAAAAACGTCCGATTTGGACTTTCCGGACCCAAAATCGGAGCTCGGAAGCGTTTGGCGGCCGAACTGGCCGGCTCACCGGCAAGCCGCCGGCCGCCGGCGGCGCCACCGCCTGCGAGAGCCCGCGCTGACGCGCGGGCTTGAGGGGCGCGTGACGCGCCTCTTGAGAGGCGGTTGATTTTTTTTTTTTTTTTTTTTTTTGGGGTCCACATAGAATTTTTTTTAACCCGAAAAATTCCGAAAAAATTCCAAAAAATTCCGAAAAAATTGTGAAAAATTCAGAAAAATGTGGGAAATTCCAAAATGCTAGAAAAATCTAGAAACTTCCCCTCTTCTCTCTAAAAACCTATAAATAGGCCCCTGAGGCCTTTAGAAAAATTGTCTCTCTCCTTTTTTCTTTTCTTCTTCTTCTCCTCTCCCTCTGTCCTTTCTATTGAGGCATTCCCTCAGTTTTCTGAGGCCCCTCTCTTGGCAAGGAAGTCCGGAGATTCTCTTCTTTCATCATCTCCCTCTGTCCTTTCTATTGAGGTCTTCCCTCGATTTTTCGAGGCCCCTCTCTTGGCAAGGAAGTCCGGAGATTTCTCCTTCTTTCCTTCTCCCTCTATCCTTACTATTGAGGCCTTCCCTCGGTTTTTCGAGGCCCCTCTCTTGGCAAGGAAGTCCGGAGATTTATCCTTCTTCTCTTTCTACTTCGAGAGATCATGTGGAGTTCTGATGATAGGAAGAAGTCCGGTGTCAGATAGGTGCACTGAGTCGGGTAGAAGACCGATGAAAGTCCATTGACGGACAGAAGTCCGATGACGGGTATTAGTCCGACGGCAGGAAGAAGTCCAGCGTCGAATAGAAGAAAGAGTCAGGTAGAGGACCGACGAAAGTCCATCGACGAACAGAAGACCGATGACGGGTATTAGTTCGACGACACATAGAAGTCCGACGCTGTGTAGAAGATCGACGAAAGTCCATCAACGGGAAGAAGTCCGACGACGGTTAGTAGTCCGACGGCAGGCAGAAGTCTGACGTCCCGTAGAAGTACTGTCGGGTAGAAGACCGACGAAAGTTCGTCGACGAGCATAAGTCTGATGACGGGGAGAAGCCTTCCCGACGAAAGTTTGTCGACGAGCAGAAGTCCGACGAGTAGGAGAAGTCTGACGTCGGGTAGAAGTACGGCCTTGGGCAGAAGACCGATGAATGTTCGTTGACGGGCAGAAGTCCGACGACGGCTAGTAGTCCGACGACAGGCAGAAGTCCGCAGTCAGGTAGAGGACTGACGAAAGTTCATCGACGAACAGAAGTCCGACGACGAGTAGAACTCCGCTAACGAGCAGAAGTCTGACGTCGAGTAGAAGTCCGACGACGAGTAGAAGTCCACTAACGAGCAGAAGTCTGACGTCGAGTAGAAGTCTGCTGACGAGCAGAAGTCCGACGTCGGGTAGAAGTCCGCTGACGAGCAGAAGTCTGGCGTCGGGTAGAAGTCCGCTGACGAGCAGAAGTCCGACGTCGGGTAGAAGTCCGCTAACGAGCAGAAGTCCGACGTCGGGTAGAAGTCTAACGTCGGGTAGAAGACCGATGAAAGTTCGTCGACGAGCAGAAGTCCGACGATGAGGAGAAGTCTGACGTCGGGTAGAAGACCGATGAAAGTTCGTCGACGAGCAGAAGTCCGACGACGAGTAGGAGAAGTCCGACGTCGGGTAGAAGTACGGCCTTGGGCAGAACACCGATGAAAGTCCGTTGACGGGCAGAAGTCCGACGACGGCTAGTAGTCCGACGACAGGCAGAAGTCCGCAGTCAGGTAGAGGAGTGACGAAAGTTCGTCGACGAACAGAAGTCCGACGACGAGTAGAAGTCCGCTAACGAGCAGAAGTCCGATGTCGGGTAGAAGACCGACGAAGATTCATCGACGAGCAGAAGTCTGACGACGAGTAGAAGTCCGCTGACGAGCAGAAGTCCGACGTCGGGTAGAAGTACTGTCGGTTAGAAGACCGACGAAAGTTCATCGAGGAGCAGAAGTCCAACGACGAGTAGAAGTCCGCTAACGAGCAGAAGTCCGACGTCGAGTAGAAGTCTGTTGACGAGCAGAAGTCCGATGTCGAGTAGAAGTCCGCTGACGAGCAGAAGTCTGTCATCGGGTATTAGTCCGACGACAAGAAGAATTCTGGCGTCGGGTATTAGTTCGTCAAAAGTCCTGCAAGACAAAAATCAAGCGACAGGAGGAAATTCAAAATCGGGTAGAATTTTAACATTGTGGAGAAGTTAGATGGAAGTCCATTGACGACATTCTGGCAATGTTAACCAAGGACGTAAGACCTATCCGAGGTTGTATGTCAGAGCCTTTGCTCAAAGACATTAACCTGTGTGGAAGAGATCGAGATAATCCACCAAGGATATGAGACCTTTCCGAGGTTGTATGTCGGAGCCTTTGCTCGACGACGTTAACCTGTGTGGAATAGGTCGAGAGAATCCACCAAGGATGTAGAACCTTTCCGAGGTTGTATGTCGGAGCCCTGCTCGACGACGTTAACCTGTGTGGAAGAGGTCGGGAGAATCCACAAAGGATGTAGGACCTTTCCGAGATTGTATGTCAGAGCCCTGCTCGACGATGTTAACCTGTGTGGAAGAGGTCGGGAGAATCCACCAAGGATGTAAGACCTTTCCGAGGTTGTATGCCGGAGCCCTGCTCGACGACGTTAACCTGTGTGGAAGAGGTCGGGAGAATCCACCAAGGATATAGGACCTTTCCGAGGTTGTATGCCAGAGCCCTGCTCGACGACGTTAACCTGTGTGGAAGAGGTCGGGAGAATCCATCAAGGATGTAAGACCTTTCTGAGGTTGTATGTCTGAGCCTTTGCTCGACGACGTTAACCTGTGTGGAAGAGGTCGAGAGAATCCACCAAGGATGTAGGACCTTTCTGAGGTTGTATGTCGAAGCCTTTGCTCGACGACGTTAACCTGTGTGGAAGAGGTCGGGAGAATCCACCAAGGATGTAGGACCTTTCCGAGGTTGTATGTCGGAGCCTTTGCTCGACGACGTTAACCTGTGTGGAAGAGGTCGGGAGAATCCATCAAGGATGTAGGACCTTTCCGAGGTTGTATGTCGGAGCCTTTGCTCGACGACATTAACCTGTGTGGAAGAGGTCGGGTCGGATCCCCCTGGGATCGATTTTGCCTTAATTGGGAGAGGGCGTATGTCACGTGTATCCCGAATCAAAGGTTAAGAAGGGTCTATCTTTAGACCATTACTGCCTTTTTGAGGTTGAAATCAAGACCTTGCCCAAGGAGTAGAAGTCCAGTAAGGGACTATACATAGTTTGAAATTTATCGAAAGCTTCCTTGCAATTTTAAGGAGTTTTCTTATTTATCGTCTTTGATATGAATGTTTTTTAGAGATCTTCTTGACTAAAATTGTAGTGAAGGCTGCCCCCCAGTCCAGATTTGATTCCAATAACATGGATGCATCAATAGCAGTTGAATAACCTTTTGAGGTTGAAGCAAAAATTGCCCCCCAGTCGGGAATCATTTTCCCACAGACGGCGCCAAACTGTTGCGTCCTGAAATATTCGCGGCGGTAGAGAAATATAAAGTTTAACGTCTTAGCATTGTACGAAGATCCAACACACAAGCAGATAAGTGAGAGGGTGTAGCATTCATAAGAGACACCAAGATTTTTACGTGGAAAACCCCTAAAAAGGGGGGAAAAACCACGGGGCCTGGCCCAGTTTGAATGAATCCACTAGTATTTGTAGTCAATTACAAATGAGGCCCTTCCTTAGGAGAAGGCATTGGATTGATGTAGCAAATGTACATCATATAGATTGCATTACATGGTAGGAGTTACATATACATGTTTGTTTGGCCTGAAGGACCGTAGTCGGCAGGAGACCGTAGTCGGCAGGAGACCGGGGTCAGAAAGATCATTGTCTGTTGATAGAGGTCGGAAGGACCATAGTAGGCGACGGAGGTCGGAAGGACTGTAGTCGATAGAAAACTGGGGTCTGAAAGACCGTTGTCTGGTGATGGAGGTTGGAAGGACCATAGTAGGCGACGAAGGCCTGAAGGTCCGTAGGCGGTAGGAGACAGGGTTCTGAAAGACCGTTGTCTAGTGATGGAGGTCGGACGGACCGTAGTAGGCGACGGAGGTCTGAAGGACTGTAGTCGATAGAAAACTGGGGTCTGAAAGACCGTTATCTGTTGATAGAGGTCGGAAGGACCGTAGTAGGCGACGAAGGCCTGAAGGTCCGTAGGCGGTAGGAGACAGGGAGTCAGGTGTTAGTCCCAGTGTCACTTAGAAGATCGGATGTTGATGGTCTGGCCTTGAGTAGGACGTCGGGTCTTAAGCAGGACGTCAGGTCTTCAGAAGGACGTCGGGTCTTTAGCAGGACGTCGGGACTGAATGTCGGACCTTAAGGCAGTGGTGCAATGAAACTCCGGCGGTGGTCCGGCGAGGCTTCGGTGGTGGTCCGGCGAGGTTCCTGCAGCGGTCCGGCGGAGGTCCGGCGGTGCTTCTGCGGTGGTCCGGCGGTGGTCCGGCGGTGGTCCGGCGGCCGTCGAGGAGGAGCTTCCTCCTTCTCCTCCTCCTTCTCTTCTTGCTTCGGCCCCCCTCTTATGAGAAATGAGGGCTCTATTTATAGATTTTCTGGAGTTGCATGGCCCGTAAATAGGCATGAGATCATGGGCGAATAGGGAGTGGTTGAATGGACGGTCGATATTGAATCCTACGATTGTGCACCATTTGTTGGTCATTTGAATACCTTAGTGATGTCGGAATTCAGTGATTTTGGGCTCGTTGGATTCGTATTTCCGAGACGCTCAGTTTGACTATAAGCTCGCTGAAAACGGAATTTGGGTGCTCCCAAAATTAATTTTTGAAGTTTCTCACTAGCTTTTGCCTCGAGATTCGTGCCCGATCAAGCTAATTTTTTGATGCCGTATCAAGAAAATTCTTTCAATTTGATTATGGGGCATGACATTCAAGTTGGTTGTGGACATTTTACTCTGCACATGAGAGTGGGCCAACGGGATTTCCTTTAAAATTAAATTTGTGTTATAATCCTAAATGATATATATGAAAAAAAAGACATAATGAGACAAATTTGTTCGGTATGATACACCGACATACAATAAGTGATGACTTATAATATGAAAATCACATGATCTAAATGACTTGTGATATGACTAATAAGATTAAGATCGATTCATATAAGATTGGCCTAAAGGATTGGATATAGGAAAAATACAACATATTGTTGGATGTGTTTTCTTGATTACATTACTTACATATGCATATGATAGAATCTCGAGGCAATTTTGAATTGGAAACTTTCAAAATTAAATCCATAACCATTTGAACTCCGATTTCAGCAAACTTTTTTTTTTAATTTCAGCAAACATATAGTCGAACTGAACGTCTTGAAAAAAATAACTCAACGACACCAAATTCGACTCAATCCAAGCCCAAATGGATCCAAATTAAAAATCTGAAGCGCATTTGAGAGGTTCAAACCACAAATTGGACAACCAAACATTTTTTTTTCAAATGTGACATACTTATAGTCGAATCGAGCGGCTCGAAGAGACAAATCCAACGAGCCTAAGATTTTCAAAATTTAACATTATTAAGATACTTAAATACTCAATAAATGGTCCATGATCAAAGGAGTTGATATCGACCGTCCATTCAAAGCACTCCCAATATGCTTTTGATCTTCTCCCTTTTTTACTTGTCATGCCAGTCCCAATAAATAGTAAATAGAACCCTCATTGTTCATTGAGGGGGAGGAGGCGAGGAGGAAGATAGGGAAAGAAGAGAGGACATGATGAAAAATATGAGATCTCTCTTGGAACCAAGCTCCTCCTCGACCACTGCCCAGCCACCGACTGTCAGTATTTCGCCCTGCCACATATTATCGTCGAACTTATGCACAACCATCTATTGACGTTATACTTTTGCCCGACCAATTGAAGTCAAGCTTACGACAGGCCATCGACATTTGTCGGACTTTCGCCCAGCCACCAACTGTCACAAGACTTTCACCTAGCCACCAGCTATCGTCGAACTTCCTCTCGACCATAAATAGTGGCCAGACTTATGCTTGACCATTGATTGTCGTTGGATTTTCTCATGACCACCTTAGCCGACTACGTTCGTTAAGACCTCCGTCGCCCCTCGACTATTATCCTTTCGACCACTATTACTAGAAACTAGTCTCTTTGACCGCCATCTCTAAGCTACGATCTCCACAATCAATTTTGTCTAACTACGGTGCTTCCATCCGTCATCATCCGACTACGATCGTTTTCGACAACTTTCACCCGAATACGGTCTTTGGGACCACCGTCATGTGCCAACAATGGTCCTTCTAACTACCGTCACCCACTACGATCCTTATGACTACCATTGCATGACAATGGTCTTTCTGACTACTATCGCCGACTATAATCTTTCCGACATACATCATTCATCGATTATGATCTTGCCAATCAAATGAATATGTCAACACTGATTCTTCCGACTCCCACCATGTAATACATTCTATATAATGTATATTGGCTACATCGAGCCAAGGCCTTCCCCCAAGGAAAGGCCTCATTTGTAATCAACTACAAACACTAGGGGATTCATTCAAACCGGGCCATGTCCCATGAATTTTCTCCCTTTTTAGGGGTTTCACGTAAAAACTTTGGTGTCCCTTATTAATGTTATAACCCTCTCTTTCATCTTTTTATGTGCTGGGTATTCGTATAAAACTAAGACGTTAAACTTTACATCTCTGTACCGCCTCGTATGTTCTAGTATGCAACAATTATAAACATCAATTAGAGGTATTTAATTCCTCATCAAATAGCCCAAATAAAATTTCTAGCTATACTTTGAAAGATGTTCATAGTATTATAATTGAATTTATCTCATTAAGAAGCTCATTTTATTAGAACAATGTACATGATCTATATGTACGCTGGACTTCGCCTGTGGATTGTATTTAGTTTAGCATTCATAAACTCCTAAACTTGATAATGCTCTGTAAAGAAATAAATGTACATTGAGAAGAAAAAAAAGTGCATCATTATTCTAATACATTTTTATTTTAATTTTTAAAGAATAGAGTTTAAATGATCTTAAAAAGTCTATCATTCAAATAATAAAGTGCTTTTTAAATTCTGGAAAATATGTTAAATTCTATAATTGATCATTATTTTTTTGGGGTTTTTACATACATAACACTTAAAACTATGTTATTTACTCATCTAACTCCTAAACTTTATTATTTACTCTTCTACCATTTAAAACCCCTCACCTTCATCAAAGATAGCACTTCGTCAAACTCAAACGCCGAAAGTTCTTTGTCCGAAACTTCTTCGCTAACATCGCCTCTTCCTCGCTCGGTCGGCTATTTTGTTCGTCAAGATATGTTTTGCTCCATTTTCTAATCTTGTTTTCCTGTTCGTCAACCCCATTTAGCTCGGATTTTCCTTCGGCATCCCCTCCCCTTTAGATCGCCTAGGTTTGATGTTATTTCCCATGTTTTCTATCTAGGTTTGCTAGCTGTTCCTCATCCATTTGATGTTCAATATCTCGTTTTCATGTACCGTAACCATTTAAATGCCCATACCCTACTTTTTAGAGAAGGAAATCATTGGAGACCGATAGCTCTGGATAGGCATCTTCTTATTCCGAGCAATTTTCTGAAGACCAGGTTCGTTTTAGGTGTATCATGAGTTCATATAAGAGTTCCATAAATCATTACACTCTCCTAAGAAGCCATATATTGTTATCAAATCTACTTACAACGGTATAGATAAAATGTTCTATACTTCTATATAAGAGTTCTCATGATCTTTCACAATAAAATATGCAGTAGCAGCAAAAAAATCAAATCTAATCCCAAAGACTGAAGTCCGGCTTGTGGCTTGAGTGTAAACTAAAATATCAAATCTGCTTACAACAATTTCTGGAGTTGTTTGAGTTGCTGGGCTACAGGATTTTGGCAACATCAATTTGGCAAACTGACTTCAGCAAAGTGACTTCAGGACTTGTCGAAGGAAGATGAGCAAATGCCGAAGGAAGATGCGTTTCGACGCGAGGCTGTCGGCTTTGTTCTTTCCGCGCCCAAACAAGCTTGCGAACGGATATTCGAACGGGGGTTTACGGAGAGGAGTGGTTTTTTAGAAAGGTAAAAAGTTTTTTAGTGATATGTGGGCAAATAAATAAGTTTAGATATTAGATAATTAAATAATATACTTTTAAATGTTATGTATGTAAAAACCCCTATTTTTTTATCGATGAAATATCAATATTGTGATGATATTCTTCTTGTTGATAAGACTAGAGAGGGAGTTGAAGGTAAACTTGAATTATGGAGGTCAATTTTAGAGTCTAAAGGTTTTCGCTTGAGTAGATCTAAAACGGAATATATGGAGTGTAATTTTAGTAGTAATAGACCTAGTGAGGGGATTGTGACTTTGGGCGATCAAGTCATTAATAAGAGTACACGTTTTAGATATCTTGGATCTATTGTTCAGAGTGATGGTGAAATAGATGGGGATATTATCAACATAATTCAAGTTGTATGGTTGAAGTGGAGGAATGCATCGGGCTTGTTATGTGATAGAAATGTACCCCTCAAACTTAAGGGAAAATTCTATAAGATGGTAGTGAGGCCTGCAATACTTGGTGGTGCCGAATGTTGGCCATTAAAAGAGAAGCATATTACTAAGTTAAGTGTGGCAGAGATGAGGATGCTCAGGTGGATGAGTGGCTTTACCCTTAGAGATAGGATACGAAATAAGCATATACGTGAAAAGGTTGGAGTAGCCCCAGTAGAAGATAAGATTAGAGAGAGTCGTCTTAGATGGTTTGGTCACATAAAACAGCGGCCTTCCAATGACCCGGTTAGGAGAGTAGAGGTATTAGATTTGACTTATGTTAAGAAAGGTAGGGGTAGACCTAAAAAGACTTGGTTAGAAAATATTAGGAATGACATTTCTTTATTAGATTTAAACAAGAATTTGACTTTTAATATGACACAATGGAGAAAAAGGATTTATGTAGCCGACCCCACGTAGTGGGATAAAGGCTTGATGTTATTGTTGTTGTTGATGAAATATCAATGCTTGTGAAATCAAGGCATGTCGCTCAAGGGGGAATTTTATAGGACAATTCGATCAAGACTAATATTATTAAATAATAATGCACAACTTATGCTTTGTTTGGGATAGCTTTCTTAATGTTTCCTAAAAGGACTTTTTAAGATCTAATTGTTGAGATATTAGAATAAAAAAGTTGTCTTAAATGAAGCCTTAAATTCATCCTCAATCATAACGCGACAATCATAACTGAGATTTTTTTATTTTAATTTTTGAGTAATACAATGTAAAGAGAAAATATTAATAAAATTAATATAATTTACTACATTATGAGTCAAATGAAAGAAAAATCATTTCACTCTAATCTCAACAATTAGATATTGTTGATGAAGGCATATTAGTTGCCTTTAAAGGCAAGGGATTGTGCCCTTTTGGTTACCCCAAAGTTGCATTAGAGTTTAATTGATGTCGATCAGATTTGGAATCTCTGTGTTTGAATTGACCCGTTTAATAAATATTTCAACTTTAGATTGAAAATTTTAATTTTTTTTTTATTTGTGGGTTGGGTTCATGTAAACAAGCGACCCATTATTTACTAAAAAATGATTCGTTTTATTTTTTCGTTAAACTCTTTTACTTGTTGGGTTTTTATTTTTATTTTTTTGAAAAAGGAAATCCATTAAATTAGAAATGGTACAAGCAAAACCCCACACCAGGCCACAGCAATAGCTTACAATTAGAACCGCAATAACCCAAAAAAAAGGAAAAATGGGGATATAAAACTGATGACGCGGACTCAGACCAACGTCGGGTTGCCAGGGAGGGGCCATCCAAGGGAGAAAAGAAATTCGCAAATGAAACTAAATTTATTGTTAACAAGTAATCAAAATGAATTATCGTGTTGGGTTCAAGTCATTTGGCTTGCCATAATTCAAATTCATTTTTTTCACCATTTTATTAAATAGATTGGATTATGTTGGATTCGGGTGAGTCATATTTGAATCGGACTTCAATCTAACCAATTAATCCATTTTAGCACATCGGTAAAAAATAATTTTGTATAAGATTGGAATAACCAAATGACCAAATAACCAACATTTATCTCTCTCTCTCTCTCTTTCTTCCCCTCAATTTGCAACATTTACTGTTGTAGGAAGAGCCTCATTTACTCTCTCATTACTACCAACAAACTCTTCACTGTTTGTATAACTTTAGCCAACCCCACCGATTTTAAAATATATAGCTTTGCCGCCAAAAATGCTATAGTGATTCAAATAGAAATTTCTTAAATTTTGTTCTTAATTCATTAATGTAAACGACAGATTTGTGCTCATATGTTTCTACGATTAATAAGAAAATTTATATTTTTATGATACAGATCTTATTAATTTAGTTTAAATAATGATAATGATTTTCTTATAGAGAAATTTTATAGAATGTTGACTGATTTTTATCGCAAATATGATTAAACAATAGCAAATATCCAATATCAAACACTTAAGCTTCTTAAGATGGAAATTAATACCTTCATTATATATTCTACAAAGAATAATACAGTTATTATATTCTATGTACATACAAAATTGAAGTATATTATATAAATTTATGAAATTATTAATCTCATTTTTTAAATCTCTTCTATTTTTGAATTTATTTAGGATAATTATAATTTTATATAAAATTGATTGTAAAATTAATGTTTGATTATAAACTTAAATTTTATTGTGAAATTTTATAAAAAAAAATAATAGTCAAATAAAATTGTGGTTATCATTTAAAAAATAAAATAAGAAAAAAAATTATCTGAAAGAGAACCTTTATTATTCTTATTATTATTATTATCATTTTCAATATATTTAAAATAAGAAAAAAAAGAGTAAATGAAGATAAACATCTTTACATTTCAATCTGCATTATATAATTCTTTCCTCGGAAGCTTATTTTCTACGCTGATGCTCAGACGCACACAAACAAACTTCCCTCAAATAGCCATGGAAAGACTCCATAAACACCATTTCCTCTCCTCACTGCTCCACCTTCTGCAACTCCTTACACTCTACTTCTGCTTCTTATTTGAGATTTGTATCATACTTTACCAATGCAATCCATCATACCACCTCCTCCCCCTAGCCTTCCTCCTCCTCCTCCTCCTACTCTTCCGGCGGCGCCGCCCCCACGTCTACCTCCTCGACTTCTCCTGCCTCCGCCCACCACCAAACTTCCGCGTCCCAACAGCTGGTTTAATCGAGCACCTCTCTCTCATCGACTGTTTCGACGATCAAAGCGTCGCCTTTATGTCCAAAGTCATCGTCTCCTCCGGCATGGGCGAGGAGACATGCTTCCCTCCGCCCCTCCACTTCATTCCGCCCAGCACCGCCCTCGCCGACTCCCTCGACGAAGCCCGCAATCTTCTCTTCCCTACTCTCGACGACCTCTTCTCCAAAACCCGCGTCCTTCCATCCGAAATCGACGCCGTAGTCGTTAACTGCAGCGGTTTCTGTCCGGTACCTTCCCTCTCCGCAATGCTCGTTAACCATTACTCCATGCGGAAAGATGTGAAGAGTTTTAATCTAAGCGGGATGGGATGCAGCGCGGGAGCTATCGGCGTGGATCTAGCTCAAGGCGTGCTGCGGGCTCGCGGGGGTTCCGCGCGCTACGCCATTGTGGTCAGCACTGAAATCGTGTCGACGGGTTGGTACTCCGGGAAGGACCGCCGCAAGCTGCTTTTAAACTGCTTCTTTAGAATGGGTTGCGCCGCCGTGCTGCTTACGAACCGGAACGAGGAAAAAACGCGAGCAAAGTATAAGCTTATTCATCTTTTGAGGACGCAGCGGGCGTTTGACGACCTAGCGTACCGGTCGGCAATGCGGGAGGAGGATGCGGATGGGATTACGGGATTCTCGATTGAGCGGGATCTGCTCAGGGTAGCAGCTGAGACACTGAAAGCCAACGCCGCCGCACTCGGCGCGAGGATCCTTCCTGCCGGCGAGAGGCTACGGTACGTGTGGAGGAAAGTAAGGGTGGTGGATTGGAGGAAAGTGATAAGCCATTTCTGTCTGCCGGCGTCGGGGAGGACGGTGACAGAGGAGATAGGGAGAGGTTTGGGGATCGGAGAGAGGGAAATGGAGGCGGCGAGGATGACCTTTCATAGGTTTGGAAACCAGTCGTCGGCGTCGATGTGGTATCAGTTGGCTTACGAGGAGGCGAAGGACAGGGTGCAGAAGGGGGAGAGAGTGTGGCAGCTGGGGATGGGAAGTGGGCCGAAGTGCAACACGATGGTGTGGGAAAGCCTGCGTCGGCAGGTGGGTGAGAAGGAGAAGGGGCCTTGGTCTTCCAGTATTGACTGTTACCCCGTCAACTGCGGCGGCGGTGGCGGCGCCACCGGAGCCCTGGACTCGTAGATTAATGAGCATGGCTAAGTAAATGGTGGAAGCATAGATTGAGTGTATTGATAAATGATTAGGGGAAAAAGGAATGTTATTTGATGAAGCTACGTTAAGGAGAATAATGGGAAGGGTTGTGTGGAGGTTCTGTCAGCGGTAAGTAAGGCTTGTCCTCTTGTGTAATGTTTGCAGTAAACGCCATCAGATGTGCCATACGACGGCATTAACTTGGCGGGTACATTTCAAGCCAGAGAGAATTTAATTGCCCGTTTTCGATCGCAAGTTAAAAAAAAATTCACTGCATCCATCTAGAAAATTAACACATACAATTATGATGAAGCACGTTTTAATTTTTGTTAAATTTACATGCGTGCATATTACTTAAAACATTACTATTTATAAATCTAATTTTTAATTTTATTATTTATATATAGCAATTAAAATATGTGAATATGGTAATCATGAGATGGCTTCATTGGTGCTTTTTATAGCAGCCTTCTGGTATAAAGATTTTGAGTTCAAAAAATTTTTGTATTAAAAAGCTATTTAAGAAAACACTAAAAAAATTTATGTCAAAAGAAGCCTAAAATGTCATCACCGCACTACATGGTCTTTATATTATAAATAGGAGCATGATGTATAATTTAAGTTAGGAATAGGAGAAGAGTATTAAAAATTTTAAAAAGAAGCAAATTAGCCAAAAAAAAATGGCACATTCCATTGAATGCACTAATTTATTTGGCATATTTAGAATAAGTCAAACAGTTTGGCGCATTCAATGGAATGCGCCAAAGAATGACACATTCCATTGAATGCACCAAATGATTTGGCGCATTGCTACAGTATTTTCAGGTTTTAATTTAGTTGATTATGGTGAATGAACCAAATGAGTTAGCGCATTTTAAAGAACTAGCCAAATGATTTGGTGCATTTTTTAGAATGTGTCAAATGATTTAGCTAATTTACTTTTAATTTTTTTAATATTTTATTCACATTTCTAATTTAAATTAACACCATGCTCCTTAAAAAAAAAACTCCGACTAAATATATAGCATATATGCTTGATACGGCATCACAAAATTAGCTTGATCGGGCACGAATCTCGAGGCGAAAGCTAGTTGGAAACTTCAAAAATTAATTCCGAGAGCATCCCAACTCCGATTTCAGCAAGCTTATAGTCGAACTGAGCGTCTCGGAAATACGAACTCAACGACACCAAGATCAACCCAATCCGAGCCCAAATGGGTCCAAATCATGGATCCAAAGTGCTGTTGGAAGGTTCAAACCGCAATTTGAGTTACCAAACGGACTCCGATTTTGACGAGCTTATACTCGAATCGAAGGGCTCAACGAGACAAATCCAACGAGCCCAAGATCACAAAATTCCGACATCACTAAGGCCTTCAAATGTCCAATGAACGGTGCATGATTGTAGGATTCAATATCGGCCGTCCATTGGACCACTCCCTATTCGCCCCTGATCTCATGCCTATTTACGGGCCATGCCACTCCAGAAAATCTATAAATAGAGCCCTCATTTCTCATAAGAGGGAGACTCAAGCAAGAAGAGAAGGAAGAGGAGAAGGAAGGAGCTCCTCCTCAGAAGCCGCCAGACCACCGCCGGACCACCGCAGGACCTCGCCGGACCACCGCAGGAACCTCGTCGGACCACCGCCGGACCACCGTAGAAACCTCGCCGGACCACCGCAGAACCTCGCCGGACCACCACTTCAAGGCCCGACATTCAGCCCCTACATCCTGCCAAAGACCCGACGTCTTGTTCAAGGCCTGACACTCAGTCCCTACTTCCTGCCAAAGACCCGACGTCTTGTTCAAGGCCCAACGTTAAGTCCCGACGTCCTGCTGAAGACCCGACGTCCTGCTGAAGACCTGACGTCCTGCTTAAGACCCGACGTCCTACTCAAGGCCAGACCATCAACATCCGATCTTCCAAGTGACACTGGGACTAACACCTGACTCCTTGTCTCCTACCAACTATGGTCCTTTCGACCTCCATCAACAGATAACGGTCTTTCTGACCCCGGTCTCCGGCCGACTACGGTCTCCTGCCGACTACGGTCTCCTGCCGACTCCGATCTCCTGCCGACCACGGTCCTTCAGGCCAAACAAACCTGTATATGTAACTCTTACCATGTAATGCAATCTATATGATGTACATTTGCTACATCAATCCAAGGCCTTCTCCTAAGGAAGGGCCTCATTTGTAATCGACTACAAATACTAGTGGATTCATTCAAACCGGGCAAGGCCCCGTGGTTTTTCCCCCTTTTTCAGGGGTTTTCCACGTAAAAACTTTGGTGTCTCTTATGAACGCTACACCCTCTCACTTATCTGATTGTGTGCTGGATCTTCGTAAAACGCTAAGACGTTAGACTATATATTTCTCTACCGCCGCGAATATTCCAGGACGCAACAGTTTGGCGCCGTCTGTGGGAACGTGCTTCCCGACTGGGGGGGCAACTTTTGCTCCAATCTCAAAATATCACACATAGCATCAATATCATAAAAAGCAGATGCAGACTGGGGGGCAACTTTGACTCAAATCATGGTCAAATAGATCCTCCAATACCTTCAACATCAAGTTGATATTTCAGGAATATCTGAGCAAATGTAAGGATACTTCAAATCAATTGCAAGCTTTATACAGTCCCTTGTTGGACTTCAACTCCTTGGGCAAGGTCTTAACATCGATCTCAAAAAAGGCAGTAACGGTCTAAAGATAGACCTTCTTCACTTTTGACTCGGGATATACGCGGCATTCGCCCCCTCCCAATCAAAGCAAAATCAATCCCAGGGGGATTCGATTCGACCTCTTCCACACAGGTTAACGTCGTCGAGCAATGGCTCCGACATACAACCTCGGAAAGGTCTCACATCCTTGGTGGATTCTCTCGACCTCTTCCACACAGGTTAACGTCGTCGAGCAAAGGCTCCGACATACAACCTCGGAAAGGTTTTACATCCTTGGTGGATTCGGTGGATTCTCTCGACCTCTTCCACACAGGTTAACGTCGTCGAGCAAAGGCTCCGACATACAACCTCAGAAAGGTCTTACATCCTTGGTGGATTCTCCCGACCTCTTCCACACAGGTTAACGTCGTCGAGCAGGGCTCCGGCATACAACCTCGGATAGGTCTTACATCCTTGGTGGATTCTCTCGACCTCTTCCACACAGGTTAACGTCGTCGAGCAAAGGCTCTGACATACAACCTCGGAAAGGTCTCACATACTTAGTGGATTCTCCCAGCCTCTTCCACACAGGTTAACGTCGTCGAGCAAAGGCTCCGATATACAACCTCGAAAAGGTCTCACATCCTTAGTGGATTCTCCCGACCTCTTCCACACAGGTTAACGTCGTCGAGCAGGGCTCCGGCATACAACCTCGGAAAGGTCTCACATCCTTAGTGGATTCTCCCGACCTCTTCCACACAGGTTAACGTCGTCGAGCAGGGCTCCGGCATACAACCTCGGATAGGTCTTACATCCTTGGTGGATTCTCTCGACCTCTTCCACACAGGTTAACGTCGTCGAGCAAAGGCTCTGACATACAACCTCGGAAAGGTCTCACATACTTAGTGGATTCTCCCAGCCTCTTCCACACAGGTTAACGTCGTCGAGCAAAGGCTCCGATATACAACCTCGAAAAGGTCTCACATCCTTAGTGGATTCTCCCGACCTCTTCCACACAGGTTAACGTCGTCGAGCAGGGCTCCGGCATACAACCTCGGAAAGGTCTCACATCCTTAGTGGATTCTCCTGACCTCTTCCACACAGGTTAACGTCGTCGAGCAGGACTCCGACATATACCTCGAAAAGGTCTCACATCCTTAGTGGATTCTCCCGACCTCTTCCACACAGGTTAACGTCGTCGAGCAGGACTCCGACTTACAACATCGGAAAAGTCTCACGTCATTGGTTAACGTCGCTAGAATGTCGTCAATAGACTTCTATCTGACTTCTCCATAATGTTAAAATTTTTCCCGATTTTGAATTTCCTCCTGCGCTAAACTTTTGCCTTGCAGGACTTTCGACGGACTATTACACGACGCCGAAATTCTTCCTTTCATCGGACTTCTGCCTGAGGCCATACTTCTACCCGACGTCGGACTTCTCCTTGTCGTCGAACTTCTGCTCGTCAGCGGACTTCTACTCGTCGTCGGACTTCTGCCCGTCGACAAACTTTCATCGGTCTTCTGCCCGAGGCCGAACTTCTACATTACGTCGGACTTCTCCCTGTCGTCGGACTTCTACTCGTCAGCAGACTTCTACTCGTCGTCGGACTTCTGCCCGTCGATGAACTTTCATCGGACTTCTGCCCGAGGCCATACTTCTACCCGACGTCGGACTTCTCCTTGTCGTCGAACTTCTGCTCGTCAGCGGACTTCTACTCGTCGTCGGACTTCTGCCCGTCGACAAACTTTCATCGGTCTTCTGCCCGAGGCCGAACTTCTACATTACGTCGGACTTCTCCCTGTCGTCGGACTTCTACTCGTCAGCAGACTTCTACTCATCGTCGGACTTTTGCCCGTCGATGAACTTTCATCGAACTTCTGCCCGAGGCCATACTTCTACCCGACGTCGGACTTCTCCTTGTCGTCGAACTTCTGCTCGTCAGCGGACTTCTACTCGTCGTCGGACTTCTGCCCGTCGACAAACTTTCATCGGTCTTCTGCCCGTGGCCGAACTTCTACATTACGTCAGACTTCTCCCTGTCGTCGGACTTCTACTCGTCAGCAGACTTCTACTCGTCGTCGGACTTCTGCCCGTCGATGAACTTTCATCGGACTTCTGCCCGAGGCCATACTTCTACCCGACGTCGGACTTCTCCTTATCGTCGAACTTCTGCTCGTCAGCGGACTTCTACTCGTCGTCGGACTTCTGCCCGTCGACAAACTTTCATCGGTCTTCTGCCCGAGGCCAAACTTCTACATTACGTAAGACTTCTCCCTGTCGTCGGACTTCTACTCGTCAGCGGACTTCTACTCGTCATCGGACTTCTGCCCGTCTACGAATCTTTGTCGGTCTTCTACCCGACGCTGCATCTCCACCCTACTTCGTACTTTTACCGGATGTCGGACTTCTACCAGTTAATAGACTTTCGTCGGTCTTCTACCCGACGCTGTATGACAACCCGATGTTGAATTCATATCATACTTCTCCCCGATGCTGGAAGTTTGCCCGTCATTCCAACCTCTCTCCTTACAACGGTCTATCCGACCTCCATTGCCAACCACCAAACATCAGAACTCCACAAGATCTCTCGAAGAAAAGAGGGATAAGGGAAAATCTCCGGACTTCCTTTCCAAGAGAGGGGCCTCAAAAAATCGAGGGAATGCCTCAATGGTAAGGACAGAGGGAGAAGAGAAGGAGGGGAAATCTCCGGACTTCCTTGCCAAGAGAGGGGCCTCGAAAAATCGAGGGAAGGCCTCAATGGAAAGGACAGAGGGAGCAGAGAAGGAGGGGAAATCTCCGGACTTCCTTGCCAAGAGAGGGGCCTCGAAAAATCGAGGGAAGGCCTCAATGGAAAGGGCAGAGGGAGAAGAGAATGAGGGGAAATCTCCGGACTTCCTTGCCAGGAGAGGGGCCTCGAAAAATCGAGGGAAGGCCTCAATGGAAAGGGCAGAGGGAGCAGAGAAGGAGGGGAAATCTCCGGACTTCCTTGCCAGGAGAGGGGCCTCGAAAAATCGAGGGAAGGCCTCAATAGAAAGGACAGAGGGAGAAGAGAAGGAGGGGAAATCTCCGGACTTCCTTGCCAAGAGAGGGGCCTCGAAAAATCGAGGGAAGGCCTCAATAGAAAGGACAGAGGGAGAAGAGAAGGAGGGGAAATCTCCGGACTTCCTTGCCAAGAGAGGGGCCTCGAAAAATCGAGGGAAGGCCTCAATAGAAAGGACATAGGGAGAAGAGAAGGAGGGGAAATCTCCGAACTTCCTTGCCAAGAGAGGGGCCTCAAAAAATCGAGGGAAGGCCTCAATAGAAAGGACAGAGGGAGAAGAGAATGAGGGGAAATCTCCGGACTTCCTTGCCAAGAGAGGGGCCTCGAAAAATCGAGGGAAGGCCTCAATGGAAAGGGCAGAGGGAGCAGAGAAGGAGGGGAAATCTCCGGACTTCCTTGCCAAGAGAGGGGCCTCGAAAAATCGAGGGAAGGCCTCAATAGAAAGGACAGAGGGAGAAGAGAATGAGGGGAAATCTCCGGACTTCCTTGCCAAGAGAGGGGCCTCGAAAAATCGAGGGAAGGCCTCAATAGAAAGGACAGAGGGAGAAGAGAAGAAGAGAAGAAGAAAAGAAAGAGAAGAGGAGAAGAACAATTTTTCTAAAGGCCTAAGGGGCCTATTTATAGTTTTTGTGAGTGAAGGGGGGAAGTTTCTAGAGTTTTCTAGAATTCTTAAAAAATTCGAATTTTTCTGAATTTTTTCGGAATTTTTTGGATTTTTTTGGGATTTTTTCGGATTTTTTAATCCCATGTGGGTCCCACACAATAAAAAAAAAAAAAAAAAAAAATTAACCGCACGGCTAACCGCGCGGTACACGCGCGGGACGCGCCTGTTGGCGCGCGGCAGGCTTGCTGCCGCCGGCGAGCGGCGGCAGGCGGCGGCCGGCCGGCTGGCCGGCCGGTTCGGCCGCCTACGCGTGTCCGGGCCCGATTTTCGGCCCGGACGGTCCGATTCGGACGTTTTTGGGGTCCCCGGATACGTTTTTCGATGTTCCGAACTCAATTTCGGCACTTTCGGAGCTCAACGGAGCCTCTAGGATCAAGTTCGAGCAAACCATTAATTTTTGGAACGCAATTTTTTGCGATTCGGTCAGTGTAAAATTTCGGAACAAGTATTTTCGGACTCATGGAGCTTCGACGTCCGAAAATAGGGGGGCAACTGATACGGCATCACAAAATTAGCTTGATCGGGCACGAATCTCGAGGCGAAAGCTAGTTGGAAACTTCAAAAATTAATTCCGAGAGCATCCCAACTCCGATTTCAGCAAGCTTATAGTCGAACTGAGCGTCTCGGAAATACGAACTCAACGACACCAAGATCAACCCAATCCGAGCCCAAATGGGTCCAAATCATGGATCCAAAGTGCTGTTGGAAGGTTCAAACCGCAATTTGAGTTACCAAACGGACTCCGATTTTGACGAGCTTATACTCGAATCGAAGGGCTCAACGAGACAAATCCAACGAGCCCAAGATCACAAAATTCCGACATCACTAAGGCCTTCAAATGTCCAATGAACGGTGCATGATTGTAGGATTCAATATCGGCCGTCCATTGGACCACTCCCTATTCGCCCCTGATCTCATGCCTATTTACGGGCCATGCCACTCCAGAAAATCTATAAATAGAGCCCTCATTTCTCATAAGAGGGGGACTCAAGCAAGAAGAGAAGGAAGAGGAGAAGGAAGGAGCTCCTCCTCAGAAGCCGCCAGACCACCGCCGGACCACCGCAGGACCTCGCCGGACCACCGCAGGAACCTCGTCGGACCACCGCCGGACCACCGCAGAACCTCGCCGGACCACCACTTCAAGGCCCGACATTCAGCCCCTACATCCTGCCAAAGACCCGACGTCTTGTTCAAGGCCTGACACTCAGTCCCTACTTCCTGCCAAAGACCCGACGTCTTGTTCAAGGCCCGACGTTAAGTCCCGACGTCCTGCTGAAGACCCGACGTCCTGCTGAAGACCTGACGTCCTGCTTAAGACCCGACGTCCTACTCAAGGCCAGACCATCAACATCCGATCTTCCAAGTGACACTGGGACTAACACCTGACTCCTTGTCTCCTACCAACTATGGTCCTTTCGACCTCCATCAACAGATAACGGTCTTTCTGACCCCGGTCTCCGGCCGACTACGGTCTCCTGCCGACTACGGTCTCCTGCCGACTCCGATCTCCTGCCGACCACGGTCCTTCAGGCCAAACAAACCTGTATATGTAACTCTTACCATGTAATGCAATCTATATGATGTACATTTGCTACATCAATCCAAGGCCTTCTCCTAAGGAAGGGCCTCATTTGTAATCGACTACAAATACTAGTGGATTCATTCAAACCGGGCAAGGCCCCGTGGTTTTTCCCCCTTTTTCAGGGGTTTTCCACGTAAAAACTTTGGTGTCTCTTATGAACGCTACACCCTCTCACTTATCTGATTGTGTGCTGGATCTTCGTAAAACGCTAAGACGTTAGACTATATATTTCTCTACCGCCGCGAATATTCCAGGACGCAACAATGCTCCTTAAATACTCTTTTGGAAGCTAAAACCTCTGTTCTCTGTTTTCTAATTTTATACATCTTCTTCTTCCTTTAGTTTCTACATCACTTAGCATCAAAGAAGCTAGAAAATTGCATGGGCGTTCGCAGGAGAAAGATTGGTGGGTTCAGGGAAGGCATTGATGGGTCCAAGCGAAGGCTGTGACAAATCCAACGACATGTCGGGGATGACCCGATTAGTATTTAGATCCGTTAACACTGTTAACAAAAAAATAAATGAAATAATTACTATGTATTATACAACAAATAAATATTAAAATTTTAAGCATTATGTATATACATCCATTTTACTTTTTTCAAGGTTTTGTGAGAGCTGTAGCTCAAATTACATATGTTACAAATTTGATGTGCATTGTTTATTTCTAATTATTTTGAAATTTTTTATTTGTAAATATAGCTCAAGCAAACATAAAAAAATTTGCTGAGAGCTCAGAATGCAAAGCTTGCAAAGATTTCAAACGGCTAAAAGACTGATCTGATAGAAATTAAATGCAGTCTTTTAATAATTGAGCGACCAAACGAAGTAATTATGACAAAAATACGGTCAAAATCATATAATAAATAACTATGGGTGTCCGAAGATGAAGCCTCTTAATGCCAAAACCAAATTCAGGGAGGGATATCCGATCCAGACAATGCATTCACCGTCCAAAACAAAAAAAAGTTAGAACAACGGAAATCCTGATGCAGAGCGTCTTAATAAAAATGCTCTTTAGGCATAACTATTTTAGTTTGTTAGCTATTTCTATAACTTCTTAGTTCTCTCTATTTGATTAATATAAAAAGAATGGCTGTAAGAAGAGATATATGAATGATTATTTTTGGAATTAAAAGAGTATTTTCACAGTTTTTAGGTGTTAAAGTTGTTGGGCTCTTAGAGTTATCTTCTTATGGTGTTCTCCCCACATCAGATTGTATCAGAGCCATTGTAACCCTTGATGTTGATCAGGGTTTTGATGCTTAGGGAAGACCATGGATGAAGAAAGACATACAACCCTTGATGACGATCGGGATTTTGATGCATTTTGTGGGTAGCAGAAGTGTGCGCCACAAGGCGATCTCCATCAGAAGACAATCATGCATGTGATTCGACCTCCACCAGTCGACATCCATACTGGCAATTTTGATCTATACCGATGGCCACCAAACACTTCATGTGATTCAGATCTGCTCCCGCCCTCGCCTTCGCATCCCGCAACTCCAAGCCTAGCTCTGCTCTGCACGCCTGTCTTCCTTACGCACGCTAGTCATTCATCTTATGTTCGCCTCCTATGCGCTTTGACCCAAGCCTGCTCGAACACAGGCCATGCGCTTGATTGTCTCTGCTCGCGCAGCACTACTCGCATTAGTCCTCCTGATACGCGACAGCGACATCCCATGCTCATGCCTCTCCCGCACGCTAGCGTGTTCAATCCCGCACACTGTCTCAGATTCATCCTAACTCTGCGGCCTGCTTCGCTTTCTTCTTATTGGAGGATAATAATACAGAGCATCTTAGTAAAAATGCCCCTTAGGCATAACTATTTTAGTTTCTTAGTTGTTTATAGAACTTTTTAGGATTCTCTAGTTTTCTCTACTTGATTAATATAAAAAGAATGGATATAAGATAAGATATATAAATGATTATTTTTATAATTAAAACATTATTTTCACTATTTTTAGGTGTTAATGGTAGCGGTGTCAATTATTGACACGACCTGATAACCTGATCCGAACCCGACCTAAAAAATCTGAGTTCGAGTCGAGTCGTTTAACAAACGGGTCGGGTTCGGGTTGCAAATTAATTTTGACCCGTTTGAAAAATCAGGTTAGGTCTTGGTCAACTTGCTAACCGGCCGGATTTGACCCTATTTGACCCGAAATCTGAGAAGGCTTTGGCACGTTAGCAACTATGAATCATTAGCGACTGTGTCTCCGCGCTCTGTCTTGACCCGCGAATTAATTCCAAACGAAGCAAAGATTGGCATAAGGGCGTTGGGCACTTGGGGTTCAGTCGAATGGAGACTTGGATGTGAAGGGGGGCTCATTTAGTCGGCCAAACGAGTGGAAGCGGGACTCCACACTGGTGTGAGGATCAGAATTCGAAGGAGTGTTTTAAGTGCAACAGGACTTTGCCACTTCAGTCGGATAGGGTTGCTGGGTCGCGATCGAAGAAGAGGCGAAGGAGGCTTGGTCTTGTCCGGTCATGGTGCGGTCGGGATTCACACTCGCAAGCGGAGGGCTGGAGCCAGCCAGGCTGTAGCTTCATCGTGCTCTTGCCGAAACTTCGCCGCTCCACAGGACGTAGCTTCGCCGCTCACAGGCCATAGCTTCACCTCTGTATCTTCTACACTCATGCCTCACGACTGCGCCAATCTTCCGCTTGGGAAATTTTTGACCCGTTTTCGATGATTCGCGGGTCGGGTTGGATCAACCCGACAATCCGCATGGGTCGGATCCGAAACCTAGCCATATTGCAAAAATGGGTCGGGTTCGGGTTGACCCATTTACAGACGGGTCAAGTTGGGTTCGACCCGAATGCAATCCGTTGACCCGAATTGACACCCCTAGCTTTTGGGACCTTGGAATTACCTTCTTCAGGTTTTCTCGCCACATAATAACCCAAAATCAACCAAAGGAGTCCTAGCCAAATGACAGGTAAAGTTCATAAAGATTTCAAATCACAGTTGGCATATACTCTTTAATCTTTCATTTGCTGATCTTCAATGCCATTTGATGCTTAATGCTGAGAGAAAGAGCAACATCATTGGTATTACGTTATACATGCATGATGTCTCTCATTCTTTTCACGTAAGTTTGTAAACTAAAGCAGTCACAATAATAAGTAATAACCTCATTATTGATAATGATAAAGTTCATTACACTATCTCTAATGAAGACAAGTTTCTATCAGCTTAACAGAAGAACTGCTCCACCTCCTTTGTCATTTGCTACAGCTTTTTAGTTCGATTAATCTGGCCCATCCATTCCATCAAACGGCTGTAATGTTATATCCCTGCTAATTAGATGAGCTCATTTTCCTTGTATTAAAAAGAGAGTTGTATTTTTTATCCTGAGGCTAAGTACATCGGTACAAAGCTTTCTGAAATCTCCAATATAGTACTTACTGTTCTTATACAGGAAGTAATTTTAGCTTAACTACAGGTGGAAGACACTTCACAATTATGATGTAGTGCACTAGAGCTTCTAAAAATTGATGCAAGGAAGCTTCAAAATAAGTTTTTTTATATTTGATCGTGTTTAACTCCATCATTAGCTCAAATTAGATTAATATTTATCAGCTCGTATATTTAATGAGCCAAATAAAAATAACACAGCCGACTCGATCATATTCAACTAATTAATAATAGTTGACTATGTTTATATATGCACGAGTGTATATATGCTTTTATTCATGAGCATCTGTACACATAGATTTTGAATATTCATATACGTTTAAATTTACAAGGACATATATTATGACATGCAGACTTTTTAATTTATAAATGACCTCTCAAGAAGTTTTATATTCGTGAATAGTTCTTATTAGACTCAATAAATTAATGAGTCAAACACAAACATCAAATTTGCTGTTCCCTAAGCCCAACAATACTTAAGCTCAATCGCCCCAACATGACTTGTTTATACCCCAACATATAGACATCCACCAAAGAAGAAATTACTCTATGTAGAGTCTGGACGTAGCTTTCGTCCATACTTCAATCAAATAAAGCAACGTTGCTTGTACATAGCCTGTCTAGAACCTTGTATACATGATGTGTATAATATACATCACTACAGGAAATTCAGCCATTACCGACGGCTTCGACCGACGGCGGTTTATCCGACGGCCCAACCAGCCGTTATGGAAGCTTATGCCGTCGGTAATAGCGGCGGTCACAAAACCGCCGGGTAAACCTCCGGATTTAAAAGTTACCGGCGCTATACCAGCGGCGAAAACCGCCGGTGTTAAGTGATTTACATACCAGCGCTTTGAGCCGCCGGAGCGCCACCGGTAAAAGCCCTAAAATAAACCAGCCCGAGCCTCGCATTTCATTTCATCTCCTCACCTCTCTCTCTCTCTCTCTCTCTCTCTCTCTCTCTCTCTCTCTCTCTCTCTCTCTCTCTCTCTCTCTCTCTCTCTCTCTCTCTCTCTCTTCTGCTGCGCTCGTTCCTCTCCTCCGCACGCCTTCTCGCGCGACCGACCTATCTCTGGTCCCCGACGAGGTGTCTCCGGCCGCCGACGATCACACCGGCCGCCCACGAACTCCCCAATGCAAGGCCGCCTGTCTCCAACGTCGAACTTGTAGTGTTTGCCACCATCAGTTGCCTCTACTCACCTCGTCCAGTAAGAGTAGGTTGTCGCCTCCGATAATTGAAGGTATCATGGTGTATGTTTTTTGCTTTTATTATGTATTTTCTCATTAGACATTTGCAAGAGAATGAACCTTGGTGTTCTCACTAGACATTGTTAAGAGAATGTATCTTGGTGTATGCTTTTTGCTTTTGTTATGGATGTTCTCACTAGACATTTGCATTAGAAGGTATCTTGGTGTATGCTTTTTGCTTTTGTCATAGATGTTCTCATTAGACATTTGCAAGAGAAGGTATCTCAATGTTTTCTTTTTTGCTTTTGTTATGGATGTTCTCACTAGACATTTGCAAGAGAATGAATCTTGGTGTATGCTTTTGCTTTTGTTTTGGATGTTCTCACTAGACATTTGTAATAGAATGTATCTTGGTGTATGCTTTTAATTTACCTTTGCTAATGATGTTCTCACTAGACATTTGCAAGAAAATGAATCTTTGTGTATGATTTTTTGCTTTAGTTATGGATATTCTAACTAGACATTTGCAAGAAAATGTACCTTGGTGTATGCTTTTTTGCTTAGGATCGTAGTTCATCCACCTCACCATTTTATGATCCAAATGGAGCTGAAGAAATTGTAAGCCAGAGGGTTGCAGCGCTGACTAGAGAGATTGAAGAGATGAGAAATGTTCAAAATGAAATGCAAGCAAAGCTGCGATCCTACAGAGATGAAAGCCAAAGGAAGAAAGAACAAGAGACAGAGTAACCACATGCATCTCCAGACAGTGAGAATATGGACGAGGATTAGCACGTTTTTATATTTAATGAACCTATGATGATCTGCTTGTAAAGTTATTTGGTCGAACTTATTGAACTTAGAACTTGTGAATTTGGTTGAACTTGTGAACTTTGGTTACATTTATTATTTTGTTTGGTTTTACTTATGTATATATTTGTGATAATTGATTGACTATAGTGGCGTGTTGCCCAAAATTGTTGTTATTGCTTTATGTGCAGGTTTAGAGTTTAGGGTGAACCTCCCTCAAATAGAGGGGAGGATGTCAAATTTTTTTTCAGATGCTACAGGTTTCCAGCGGCAAATCAGCGGTTTTGCCGCCGGAAACGACGATACCGGATAGCTGATTGACGCCGCTGGTAATTAACTATAACCGCCGGTATTTTCCAATGGTCAGTCGACGGTATCCAGCAGTTGTACGGCGGCACGCCAGCGGTCATACTGCCGGCAATTCCTCTGGTTGTAACTACCGGTATGCCGCCGGTAAACTGTGTTGGCGGCTTACCGACGTTATTTTAACCGTCGGTGTAACGGCTGGACTACCGGCGGTTAAACCGGCGGCCAAACCGACGTTTTAAAAAACCGCTGGAAATACACCGCTGTTAATGGTTTCCGATGCCGTTTTTTCCGGCGGTCTAGGAACCGTCGAAAAGCCGCCAGTTTGTTTTTAAACCGCCAGTCCAGGGCGTCGGTAGTCGATGAATTTCTTGTAGTGCATCTTGTGTACAAGCTACATGGCCAATTTTAATTGGAGTCTAGATGCATCCGGTGACATAGGAGTATTCATATAAATAAATTGTATTTTTTTATTAGTCATTGGTGTAACTCTATCTCTTGTGTAGCCTATTATGTGGCTACCTGAAGCCTATAAATATAGGCGAGTGTCTTGTAATAGGATGGATTGAAATAAGATTTAAGTTGAGATTTGTTTGTTTGTTTTCCTATATCCTCGGAGTGATTCTTAGGTGGTGGATCCTTCCTCCAAAAAGTTATTAAAGTTGTGGCGGCCACGAACATGAAACGTTGACGTGGATTTGTCGATATCCCCTTCAGTCCGGTGTCATCCGGACTCCGCAAAAAATAACTTCTCCCACCAAAGATAAGGATTTTCAAATTCAAAGTTGCAAAGCACACAGTTACCATCAACATTGATCGATGCCTCTTTATGTCAAATTATCAGCAGCATGAAGAACAACAAGGCCTGCCATCCAATTATCTGGAGAAAATTTAAGAGAACAACTTTAAAACAAATCTGGACCACGAAGCCTCAGATTTTCAACAATTTTAAATAATAGCAAAAGATTATTTCTTATTCATATTTTTCTGCTACAGCCATTAGCGATAGTACTTTTCTCAATGAACTTAAAAGCAAGTAGAATATTGAATTTGTAAGGGTTTATCAGATAATAGTTTTGAACTGTTGGAAATCATTCTAATGAGTTTTGTGTCGCTTTGGAGATTGAAAAACAGCGAGCATTAACGCCCAAAAAAGTATTAAGAAATATCTCATTTCTTTCTAAATTTTCTCAAATTTTCAACGTAAAAATCCTATTATATCTTTGATGATTTTTTTTTTAATCTTTATATATGTGAGTTTTCATGTGACATTAAGTTGCTAATCTTTACATATTTTAAAAATTTTCAATCTCTATTTTTAATAAACTTATAATCTAAATGTGCATCTCAATCTGACGATCTCAAGATTTGTTTAATTATGATGTCATTATGAGAATGTTTGTTCTGATGTATTTTGAGCATTAGGTAAAATGCATGCAAATATATTAAATTTTTAGGTGCGTGAATGAGATTAAAATAAAGACAACTTAATTTGCGTTGAATCTAGAATACATTATCTATATCATTTTTAGTGTATTTCAAATTTGTTTAAATTGAAAATAAATACATGAGCTTGCACAGACCACCACGCACGGCCCCTCAAAATATAGTGCAAATCCATGCAAATTTTCATGACATTGCGCAAACCCTTTCTTCGACCCTTGTTGGGGATGACGAGGAGCAAGCACTACAATGAAGAAACAAGAAAGGAAGTAAAAACAGCAGAAAAATAAAAGACACTCAGATTTGATGTGGAAAATTCAAAAATGAGAAAAATCATGGAGTCACACCACACCAAGGAATCCACTATGAAAATGGAGAGAAATAATTATAGATCTCTCTTCTCTCACGCTCTCTCCTTGCTTCTCTTCTCACATGCATTGTTAATTCCCTATGTCTAACCCTACAGAAATACAAGAGAAAGCCAAGTATATAACCCAAGGGACACAACCTTTCAATAAAACAAGAAAGAAAATCATCCATCCCGTTTCGTAGCACTGCGATGCTAGTTTGAGGCATCAAACTTGCAGCGCTATGGCGCCAAACCTTTAGCGTTGCACGACAAACTTGAAGTTCAAGACTACAGAACAATCCAATTGTTCAACACAATTCAAACTCCACACATAAGACCCTCACATTCTTAGCTTTTGGCCTCGTCTCTATCATGCGTTGACCTCATATTAGTTGTATGTTACCCAGCTTATATCAACCCTCGTCTCTACCCGTGATGCCATAATCTCCTGACAAGCCTCTATATAGTCCACAACCTCGTCTTCATTAGGTAAGTTTTCTATGTTTCTGAATTTCATCAAAATAAACCAAAGTTTTCAATTTCACATTTTCTTTACCATCAACTCTTCATTCAAAATATAAGCGATTCATTTTATTTGATATTTTGTTAACTTTACATTCAAAATACATCAAACGAAACAACTACTAAGGTAGAGCATCATTCTTATTCATCCAATAGAATATTTGAGATTTGATTAAAATAATCAAAAGATTTGAACCAAAAACCTATAAACTTGAATTTTGGTTGAGAATGTTCGTAGATATAAGAATAGAAAAGCTCTATTTATTGAGCAACATCATTGGTCATCTCCATCCAATTTGTATTACTCGCACTTTATAGGCTGATCGAGGCTTGAAATAATCCAAATGTTGGTGTTGACCATCTTTCAACACGGACATTTATTGTTGCTTGACCACCAAAATATGATCATTTTCACCCCAGCAAAATTAATTTACTATGAATGTAGAAAATTAGAAAACTTCATAATTCCCCTCAAATGGAGAAGGTGCAATCACAATGTTTTAATTACGAGCTTAATTTTTTATGAAAGTAATACAAAATATTGGAGTTTAAGATAATATTTTTGGTGTCAAAAGTTTCAAATTCAGGATCAAGCAACCCCAAAGATTTGGGACCAAAAATGGTTAGCAGTGACCATTGAATAAGTCTCTTCAGCTGGAGGCTCTATAATATTTTTCTTATTAAAAATTTTAGAAGAAAATTATTTATGCCTCATGTAAACTTCAATCAATTAATTATCTTCCTATGCGTCTACAGAACTTCTATGCAAATCGAAGACAAAAATCTCATTTTCTTCATCCTCATCCATCAAACTCAGCTCAAATGCATGCTTCAGTCAATCTATTTATGTCTCCTTTTACATATTTTTAATATGATCAGATCACAAATCTTATTTACTAGAAAATATGTTGACCCAACCTCCTAGATAGTGTAACACTGCAATAAATTTTCTAAAAAATTTTAATCATGCTTAACCTAGAGCACCCAAAATTTTAGAAATATGGACAACAAGCAAAAGATAGAGACAGAAGGAGACAAAAATATTTAATAATCTCATGTGTTGTAGCCTCTTTTATGGAAACTAAAGTCTCAAAACATCAAGATCCTTTATGTTCTACTAATGTGAGTAGTGTGGCATTTGTTTAGATATATTATCACAAAATTTCTTGATCAAGCAGGAATCTTCATGAAATATCTGGATTGGAGACTTTCAAATTTAATTCAGGACTATTTGAATCTCAATTCTATAAACTTATAATCAAAATGAACGTTTAATTAGATAAATCTAACTATACCAATTTAATCCAATCTAACTTCAAATGAACTTAAATTAAGTATTAGATGTGTAATTCAAACTTTATGAATTTTATTAATGGAGTAAACGATCTACAAATCTCATATTCTTATGGTCAAAATGAGCGTAATGATGAGACAAATAAAATGAGATCAAGATCACTCAAATCTAATGTGAATAAGGAACGTAGATATTGAATGAATGATCAATAATTAAAGGATTAAGCACAAGCCATCCAATAATTCGTTTGAGTATTTTGGCTAAATTTTTAAATTTCTTTTGAAAATATTATAAATAGATGCTTATTGTTCACATGAAGAGGAGTTTGAGCATTGGATCGAAATGAGAGAGAATTTAAATATTTGAATAACTTTGGAGCCTTATATAATGATCAATGTTGATGACCATCACTAACATTCATCATCGCTTAAAGTGTGAGGTGTTGGTTCAGTTTTTAGTTAGGTTGTTCTGCAAGTTATCACACAATTGTGAGAACTCCTTGTGTGTGGTGGCTCCTTTGATTTTGAATCCTATTATTGAGGCTCTGAATCTTGATGTTTCGGCTAATCATTTGCCTGGTATTGTGGAGGCTTGCATTCCGGTTGCTTTGGTGGAAAATAATGTTGAGAGAGTGCAAGTGGATATCTTAAAAGACAATTCAGAGTGCTCTAATTGTTTAGTCGATGTCCCTGTTAATTTGATTGAGTCGCATAATTTGGTCAATCGTGTGAGGGAAAATTCGGGATTTGATATGCGTAATCATATGGATTGGCTAAATGGATCTTCAGAATTTGAGTCCGAATCCGAGTTTTTGGATTGCGGTTTGGCATCCCAGGACATTTGTGGTGGCTCTGATCCAGGGAATGAATTCGCTATGGTTCGAGATAGACCTGTTTGTTCGGCTGTTTCACGAGGCCGATTTCATGGAAGGGAACGTAGAAGAAGATGATGTTTCTGTGTTCTGTTTATTTTCCCTCAGGATGTTCTGGTCGGATTTTTTGGTGGGCAGTGATGTGGCTGGGGCTCGTACCCTTTTACCTAGCTAGTGGCAACCTATGGTGTTGTTCGTCGAATTTTTGGTTGGTTTGTGGACGTTGAATTCACCTCATTGGACGGTCCGTGCGTGGCTTAGGGGGTACTTGTAGCCTTGGCCGAGTTATGAGCTCGACTTTTACTTTTTATTTTTCTCTATCTTTGTTTCTTTTTATATTTTGGGTCGTGGACTGTTGTAACCTCCTCTCCTTATTTTAATATAGTTTTCATTAAAAAAAAAAGTTATCACACAATTATAAATATCTATAAATCGAGGTCATATATGATGAATTAATTGGGGAAAATTGGATAAAGCTTTAGTAAGATTTTCCTCCTAAAATATGTTTCCCTCTCCTCCCTTCTCTCTCCCTATCTCTTGCAAGATGATCAAGAAGAGCTCAAGCTTCCTCCAAGAAATTCTTAACATAAACATCGCCATCTAACAGTCATCACCCAACCATCACCATCCAATTGATGTTACCTAATAATTAATCATTGCTCGATCACTAGTGTCCAACCATTTTTGCTCAACCACCATCATTTGATCACAATAGTTGGACTATAATTCCCAACAATCATCCCAGGATCTTCATTACCTGACAACTGTAACTACTTACCTGCCCACTCCCAAATTGCTATTGAAGCATTCTTTGTTGCATCCATGTTATATTTATGGCGAAACATTTCATCTAAGTTGAGCTTAATAACTTTTATTCTTTCAGGGTTTTCACGTAAAGATTTCTATTTCTTTTACATTAATTATTTTTTTATGTAGGTGTGTGCTGGATATTTGTACAAAGCTATAACATTAAACATCTCTTTACTAGTACTATTGGAATAATATTTCATGAAATAAGTCCTAACAAACATTTTTTCAAGTAAAGGTATAAGACTCTCTTTATTTAAAATTATAATGTAAAATATAACAAATAGGCAAGACATTAAAACTTTTTTTTTTTTGGCAAGTTATGTGATTAATAATTAAATAAATTGCTTACCGTCTAGTGCTGTCCCAAAATTTTCCCTTTGAGCGTGATGTATAATCTATCACGCACCGGGATTTAAAGCTATTAGTTATTTTTTAAAAGCACTCTAAAAATTTGTATTTTATTTGGGATAATTTTTTTACTTATTTTTTTAAATCAGTTTTTAGTAGGAAAATTTCTAGTTAAAAAAAATTGTATTATTGTTGCGGGCTAGAATATACGCGGCGATAGAGTTAGTAAATTTCTGTCCGTGCGTTGTACGAATATTCAGCACACAAACAGGAAATGAAAATAAACACCATGATTTTTACGTGGAAAATCCTGAAAAGGAAAAAAACCATGGGGCATTGCCCAATTGACATGATTCCACTAGTGTTTTGTTTGAGATACAAGAGACTGATTCGTCCACCAAGTTAAGACGATCAGATTACACTGAATTTCTTCTGAATTGAGATTCAATTACAAAGTTGTGTAGAGTTCCGGTGTCACCCGAATGTCTGGCAGAATTCCAACGTTATTCAGGCGGCTAGAAGAACTCTGGCGGTGGTCGAGGTGGAGCTATTTCTCCCTCTCCTTCTCTTCTTTTTCTCTTCTTCTTGCTTGCTTTCTCTCTTGGGTCCCCTCTTATGAGAAATGAGGGGTCTATTTATAGTTTTTCTAGAGTGGCATAGCCCGTAAATAGGTGTGGGATCAGGGGCAAATAGGGAGTGGTCGATTGGACGGCTAATATTGAATCTATCGATCGTGCATCGTTCGTTGGACATTTGAAGGCCTTATTGATGTCAGAATTTGGCGATCTTGAGCTCGTTGGATTCATCTCGTCGAGCTGTTCGATTCGACTATAAGCTCGTTAAAATCGGAGGCCGTTTGATAACTCAAATTGTAGTACGAGCTTTCCAACAGCACTTCGGGCACCTAATTTGGGCTCATTTGGGCTCGGATTGAGTTTAATTTTGTGTCGTTTGGTTCGTATCTCCGAGACGCTCAGTTTGACTATAAGCTCGATGAAATCAGAGTTCTGTGCTCCCGGATTTAATTTCTGAAGTTTCCGATTTTATTCTGCCCCGAGATTCGTGCTTGATCAAGATAATTTTTGGAGAAAATATCAATTATAAAATGGAAAAGTATTTGAGATTTTTCAGATTAAACAATGTTAAAAGTTTATTAACTTTTTAAAATAATGACTCTAATTTATTTAAAAGTATATAAAAATAGATTGCAATACAATGAAGTAAAATTAAATTACATTGACTTCTTATATTACATAGGGCTTATTTGAGACAGCTTTATAACTTCATTGGGTACTGTTTTTTGAAAAAATTTCAATTAAAAAAATATTTTCTGCAACTATAATAAGAAAGCTGCTTTTTTCTAAAATAGCTTCACAATCAGATTTTATAAAATACTAAAATAAACTGAAATGATGTTATTTTTAACGTTTTCTTTAATTAAAACTATTTTGTATAAGATATTTTACTCTCATATTCTATGCTAAATTTAAATCAAAATATTTCGATATAAAGTTTTCTATGACAAAATTCTTGTCTATATCTTGATTATTAATAATAATAATAGATGGGATTGGGTTGAGATGTTCCAAAATTATGATGATAACAATTTAATTTGAATATTTTGGGATTAAATTTAGCCTTTAATTAAAAAAATTAAAATAAGCTATAAATGTCGAAAAGATATTGAAAGCTATGATCTTTGTCATCTAATATCATTCGTACAACGCATTAACCCGCCACCGTATTAGAAAAATTATTATGTGCGGTGTCCGGACTCATCCGGAGGTCAATTCAGACACGCCACATCATCCAATACAACGCATAAAATAATCTCTCCACCTCATTAACCCACCACAGACATGCTTCAACATCCCTATAAAGTAAATTACCAAATTTTATCCCCAGTTTGTAACTTATAATGCGAACATCTTACTAGAAAAATTTTCATGGTACTTATAAATGTAATATTTTAGTTATTATTCTTAGCTAAATTTAAATTATTGAATTGTAATTTATTTTAAAGTGAAGAGTGTAGTTTTATTTAGAGCAATTTGAGGTTTGTTTGGGATAAATTTCAAGCTGCTTTGTTTTTCAAATTAGAACCATGATTTTTTTTAGGTATTATTTTATTGCTATTTTCTTCATTTTTTATTTGTTTTATAAAAAAATATTTTTTGCAACCATGAAAACAAAGTTGTTTGTGCACAACGACTTTACAATCAATTTAATAAAATGTTAAGCTTTTTTATTTTTTATTTTTCCAAAGCTCTATTTTTAGCTACAGCTTCAAAACTATTTTTCCAAAAATAGTTTTTTAAAGATAAACAAAAAAATAAAAAATAGTAAAACACTCTTTCAAAAAATATTATTTTTTTTACTACCTACCTTTCTTACCACCAAAGCAGTCAATCTTCTCCCAAATAAAACCTAAAATTGATCGAGGTTTGTATTCTCTATTTGGCAAGATCCATATTTGAGCTCACCTTTTTTTTTTTTTTTTTAATTTCTGATTATGTAAAAAACAATACAATGTCTCAAAAAAATATAATTTTAAAATTTTAAAATTCTTTTGAAAATTAATATATATATAACATATTTTAATATAATAACCTAACAGAACTTTTATTCCTCGGGCACTTGCCATACTTTTTTTTTGGAAAATTTTGAGCAGAGCCCGTATATCATTAATCAAAGAAAAATTACAACACTACGGAAAAACAACTCTGTATAAATTACAAGTAATATCTGAGCTGTGACAAAAAGAGGTCAAAAGACCTACCAGAAAACCCAAAAAAAAAAAAAAGCAAAATAGACCTGGAAGCAAACTGGACACCTACTCGGTACCGCAAATCATGAGTATTGCTCGAAACCGAACTCGGTACTGAGTTTGTTACTGCTCAGTATTTGATGACGGCATCTGATTGATTTCTTTAAGATAAACGGTGTCCGATATCCACACAGAATAATATCTCATATGCAGAGATGAGGGGCCAGCAAAAATTCTTCCAATTCAAAAATAAAACTACTAAAGCCAAAATTCCTCCCAGTTAGAAACAGCAAGGAAAAGTAACTTTAAAACTGTCAAAGATCTTCCGGTTAGAAACAGCAAGGAAAAGTACAAATTCTGGTCGTTGTTTGGTTCTTCCATCTGCTCACCGATGCTGGCAACAAAATAACCCGTGAACTCCATTACCATCTTCCCTTTGCTTTCCCATCCCACCACTTACAAGAGTACAAGGGATACCTTGTTGAATTTTTAGCGAAAAATAAAATAAATAAATATTTTAATTTAATTGTATTAAAAATTATGCTAATTTTAAAATATTTCTATTAATGATGAAAAATATTATTACAAATCTCATGATATTTATTTATTATTAAAATTTTATAAAAGATAAAGTTTAATACTTATGTTCATAAATGCTCTCACCATATAATTTGCAGCCTATCTAAATTCAATAAGAAATATTTTGTTCCTTGTAAAAAATTTTAAGTAACAAATTGATTTGCGTCTATGTGGATACCATATATGAAGATTTATTTGTGCTTATCAATAGAGCATAAATTTTAATGTAAATTCAATGCTTATTTGATATTCTTATAAAGAATTATATTATAAATTTGTCCGTTTCTATACTTTTTTATAAGAGAAAAAAATTACTTTGAATGTCCTTCAGAAAAAAATATATGGAAAGAAATTCCATTTGTGTCAGAAGTACTGCGACATATATATATATATATATATATATATATATATATATATATATATATATATTATATATATATATATATATATATATATATATATATATATATATATATATATATATATGGAAAGTTGGGGCATGACCATTTTCATTTAAGAAGAATGAGTTACATATGTAGAAATGAAAGGGAGGGTGTCTATCAAAAAGGATAGCCAACCCAAAATTCTGTAAAAAAAAAAAAAATACATTGTCAAACCAAGAGCAAAAAGATCTACACATTCAAAACAAAGCACAAAGGGAGGCAATACGAGAGAGGGAAGTGGGCTAAGCAAATAGACTATAATCCCAAGAAAACCCTGATTGTTGAAGATTACTAATAAGAACGGAGAGGCACCTATGATATTGCAGGAAAAAATGTAGAACAAAAACCTGCCTTCTGAGGGCAACAACGAACTAGCCAAGTCATCCTTGCCCTAGAAAATTCCCACCATAGAAACCAAAACCCAGAACTTGGTTCCAAAATCGAAGAGTCCAGTGAAAAGAACCACAACAAAAACAAAGGGTGTGATCCATTAGAGGAGCTCCAACGAGTTTTCCGGGCCTTTCCACTTACAGACTTTAGTAAAAACTGCTCCCTTAATCTTAAGAGTGATAGTAGATTTGTTATTCGTGTTCTTACCAAAACGTCTATCATTCCTTTCCCGCCAGATATAATAAATCATACTATACATTAAAAGATAGAATAACTTTTTTGTTGATGGGGAAGTATTCGGAATATCACAAATCCAATCAAAGAGTTGTGCAGTATTAAGCCTAAAAAACAAAGAGCGAGCTCCCGGAATTAAGTCTGCAATGATAGTGAAGGAGAAATTGCATTCGAAAAAAGGTGTGATGTGCTCTCATATTCAGAATAACACAAATGGCATTTCAAGTCAATCCATATATTACGTTTTTTAAGAGCTTTAATAATCTTTAATCCATCAACAAGGCATAACCACCAAAAAACAGTAACATGTAAAGCAGTTCGTTTGTGCCATATGAATTTGGCCCAAGAGCAAATAGACAAATCTTTATAAAATTCATTAAGAAAATTCCCAAAAGACACCTTATCCGAACTACCCCAAGATAAGCAATTCACAGAAGAATCATTAATAGAGACATTAAGGATGGTGATGGCAACAACATGATCTAGCGTAGTAGGTAAGTTCCAAGAGCTCCCGTAGATGAATTCCATGGTAGAGGCATTCAAATTGCCATGAGAGTAATTAAAAAGCCCATCAACATTACTCCAGTGATCCCAATAAAAAAATAGGAGCATGAGGGGTGATCGTAAACTTAAATAATGGCTTAGCAATATCAACAATATTGCATTTAGACTTCCAAAATTTAGTAGCATGCACGGGAATGGGGCGCCAAGGGGAAGCGTACCTTTTAATTAACCATCGGGATAGAGGGGTGTTGCAATTATACATTCTATAAATAAAAGAACAGTTAAAACCAAATTGAAGAGTCTGAATAGAGTGAAGACCCAATCGCCAGAATTTTTTTGGCTTACAAACATTATCCAAGACACTAAGTGCAATTTTATAGCTGCCACAACATCACCAAAAAATAGAAATTTAGAGGAAAGCTTTCTGATAACTAGTCATCGGCATAGAGAAGGCGTGTAAGTTTAAAATCATCAACAACAATGCCATTAAATTCACCATCGTCTATGAGGGAAGAAAAATCATCCATAACTATGCAGAATAGATAAGGACTCATGAGACATCCCTGCCTCAAACTAGCAGAAGAAGAAAATAACCCTCTATAGCACTGTTTATCAGAATAGAGAAATTGACATTTGTGATATAAGCTTTAACCAATTGAATGAAAATACTAGGGAATCATTTTTGTGTCATCATAGACAATAGGAATTCTCTCGAGACTATATCAAAAGCTTTATGATTGTCTAGTTTGGCGTAAAGATAGCTATTGTACCTTCTACGGCTATCCAATTGAAGGATCTCATTAGCGAGGAGAATATTATCCGTAGAGACTCTAGCCTTAATAAAACGGGCTTGGTTATCCTTAATAATTAGCAGCATTATGAGTTTCATTATATTCACTAGTATTTTAGTAATAATCTTATAAAAAACATTGCAAATGGCTATAGGCCTAAAGTCCGATATAGTAGCAGCATGATTGGACTTGGGAATCATAGCCAAAATAGTAGCCTTGACACCACTAGGGAGGTATCCCGTAATAAAGAATGTTCTAATAGCCCTGTAAAGAGTAGGCCCCAAAACATTCCACCCTGTTTTATAAAAATGAAAGTTGAATCTGTTAGGCCCATGAGCAGAATAAGAAGCTCCAGAGAAAATCGTATTTTTTATTTTCTCATCAGAAACATGTTAAATAAGGGAAGCTGCATCATATAGGGATAATGTGTTGCTAGTAGGGAACAGATCCATGTCCATAAAAAAGGGAGGTGACTGGTTGTATAAATTTTGGAAATGGCTAATAACGTGATCATTAGCTTTGGCTCTCGAAGAGTTTGGCATAATGGCACCCAGATTGACCACATCATTTTTGTTAGAATTCGTAGCAAAGATTTTAAGCATATAAGAACCTCAAATCATCCTCACCTTGAAAAAACCAATTTGATTTCGCTCTCTGGATCACCCAAGAAGCAAGCATGTTCGTGTACTCATAAATTTGGACATTTATAAACTTTAGAGAAGCATTCAAGATAGAATCCAAAGGATCAGCATTAATTTATCCAAATTTTTTGCCTGTTTTCTATGTAACCCAACCAGATGAGCATCAAGGTTGGCAGAGCTTGCCCAAGGGTACTTCTTAACTTCACCTCTTAAATTTTTAAGCTTACTACAAAAATCCTGAACTGGATTCCCATTAGAAGGAGCAAAAGAAAACATTAAAAATAACATTCCAATAACTTCCCAGCTTGTCCCAATAATTTTTAAAGATGAACATATGATTAGAAGCTGCCTTAACACCAGAGTGTATGAGGATGGGGCAGTGGTCAGAGCACGAGGGGCTTTGTATGGAGCAAAAGGAGGCAGGGTAATATAAAAGCCAATCCTCATCACAAGGGCCCTATCTAACTTGATGTGTATTGGGTTATCCAATCTTTAGTTAAACCATGTAAAAAACTTTCCATCGATTAAAGATCCCTCATATTAGTATCAAAAATCAAGGAGTTGAGATCCCATAATTTGTTATGAGAAAGATTGTCCTCCTACCATTTCAGAAATATATCTGCAGCAATTGAAATTTCCCATAATGACCCAAGGGGTGTTATAAGTCGACATAATAGATCTAATCTGATCCCATACTAAGGATCTTTCTGCTTCACTATTGGATGCATAAATGACTGATTGTTGAAAAGGTAGATAACTCCCAAAGAAGACATTACCCGATATGAGCAAGACGTTGACACCGGAGCTGAGTCATTAATTGTATTAACTTCATGATAGTGTCATTCCATTTTGTAGCTTATATGGCTACAAAGGATTATTACTTGCTTTTATTGTATGTAGCCTATTATGCTACTTCCTTTTGGCTATAAATAGGTAGTCAATATTTGTAATAAAGGGGGAAGTTGAAGATATAATAAAATTAGAGTTTTTACTCTGTTCTAAATTTCTGTATACTAAGATTGTTCTTAGGTGGTGGTTCTTGCTCCAAGAAGGAGTTCTTGGAGTGGTGTCCGGTGACCGCCACCGGATCGTCGACGTGGATTCGTCGAACCCCCTCCAGCCCGGTGTCATTTGGTATCAGAGCCGGCAAGATGCTGGCGTGCCCACGAGGGAAATAGCATCCTCTTCTTGCGTCCTATCTCTTCCTTGTAGCAGTTCTTTCTCTTTTGCAACAACATTTTATGGAAATCAAAGCAGCTGTTGTTGATTCGGTGAAGGAAAAACAATATATCAGCTTGCTGCTGAGCTGATTCCAACCGTCCAAATTGGCATATTCGTCTCTTCCAAGCCGCTAGGCCGATCGTCCCAGGTGGAACATCTTCCGGCCCAGGCTTCTCCAATCATTGCTTAGTCTGACCATTCTTGCACCCCACAACCAGCCGTCTTCGTGTTCAGCTCCAGCCCGTGAGTTGTCGTGCCGATCCTATAGTGCAGGAACAAGACTCCTGCTGCCAAATTGTTGTCTAACTTGTTGAGGGCTACAAGGCGCCTATCTTCTGCAAGTAGTTGTATGAATATTGTACCCTTCTGCATACAAAGGCATAACACAATATTGATGATTCTTGCGGGAGTTGTTTCCATCTAGAAGAAGTTTTCTTGCCCGAAGATCAAGCGGTATCAAGAGGCCTCAAAGAAGACATTTTGTGCAAGCCAAGAATAGTCTAGCAAAATGTCATCTTACTGGAATCTTCAGCGACCACTTCAAGAAGCCAAAATTGAAGATCTTCAACAAGAAATTATTCAACTCAAACGACGGTTGTCAAGGCTTGAACGAAGGACAGACTGGAGCACCCTCAACCAAGACTTTGATGGTTTCCAATCACGGGACAATTATGCTTCCATGACGGATTCAAGATCCTTCGTTCCAACAAAATCCTTACGCACCGACGACGACAACAAGAGCATTGTAGATGATCAGATCTCTTCGACCCCACCCTCGATCGAGTTCAACTTCGAATAATTTGAAGATCCATTGATGAAGTCGCCGTCTTTGCCTATCTTTGATGAACCCGTGTATGACATGTACGATGACGACATATCCGTAGGATTTCTTGATCTTGATCAACACATATATGATGATGATGCGAGCAAAATGGATGCATCTCTGGATGTGCTTCAAGATGACTATGGAGGATGGTTGAGCCCAAAAGTCATTGATGTTTTCAATGAACTAGCTGATGTATGTTTTAAAGAATTCGGTAATAAGGTTTCCTATTTGACCACCATGAATGAGCCTAACATTAACTCCTTCATCTCCTTTGATTATGGTTTATTTCCTCCTCGTCGATGTTCGCATCCTTATGCAATTGAGTTGTACAGAAAAAAATATCCAGAAAGATTTAGTTAACCAAACCCGCCTCCTTGTGTCAAACCGGATATCTCCCTATGAGCCCGAAGTTCCTCCTACCCCGGTAGTATGACGCCGAAGCTGAGTCGTTAATTGTATTAACTTCAGGATAGTGTCATTCGATTTGGTAGCTTATATGGATACATAGGATTATTACTTGCTTTTATTGTATGTAGCCTATTATGCAACTTCATTTTGGCTATTAATAGGTAGCCAATGTTTGTAATAAGGGGGTGACGCCGGAGCTATTGGTCGATTCATTTATTATAAACTTCAGTCCTTGTATTAGACACATAATTAGATAGTTTTGTTTTTATATTTTTCTTTAGGCCTATTGCCTTTTATGTAGCCTACAAATTCTATAAATAAGGGATGTTGTCTTATAATAGGTGGAGATGAATAAAATTTGAGTTTAGTTTGGTTTCTTTTTCTGTATCCTGAAGTGCATTCAGGTGGTGATTTCTTCCAAGGAGTTCTTGGAGTAGTGTTCGGTCACGATCACCGGATCGTTCTCCAGTCCGTTGTCAGGGGGAGTTGAAGATTAATAAAATTAGAGTTTTTACTCTGTTCTAAATTTTTGTATCCTAAGATTGTTCTTAGGTGGTGGTTCTTGCTCCAAGAAGGAGTTCTTGGAGTGGTGTCCGGCGACCGCCGCCGGATCGTCGACGTGGAATCGTCGAACCCTCTCCAGTCCGGTGTTAGACGTGATGATATTAAGGTTAAAATTCATCCTATTTGAGTTCCATTTCATCCAAATGCGACCTAATTGAGTGAGATGAAAGTTGTTGCAGCTGTCTTTAGAAGTGAAAACCAAGTGAGATGAAATAAGGGTTTTGGAGAGAGACCGTGTGAATCCTATTCTCCAGAATGTAGAGCATGTCCAAATTGAAAGATCTAGTCAAACATCTACATCAGAAGACTTTATCAGGGTTATTGAACCCCTTTATATTCCAAGCTACTATATTAGGCGCAAACATTAGTGTTAAAGAGGTTGAGGGGGGTTTTTTACCTTAATTGCTTTCCCCTAATAGCTTATGAAAGTTGGGTAGGATTAGAATTCAGAAGATCCACCCTTAAAAACTGAATTGAGAAAAGAATTCTCTTAAAAACTAAGTAATGGGATCATGATGGACTTGTTTAAGAAAATCATATATATCAGAAAACTTGAATAAAATAAAACTTACACTACGTTACTGACGGATTTTTCCAGCAATTCTTCTAAGATTTCCGGCAGTTTCGTAAAATACCGGCGATTTTCTAGCGGTTCGAAAACCGCCGAATGAACCGCATAGGAAATGATTTTCGGTGGCCTATTTTCCACGATTATAATCACTGGAGGGCTTTCCGACGGCCTAGATAGCCTGTAATTTCCAGTGGTCATAGCGCCGGTGACCGCCGGTTAATCAGCGGCGGCTTAGCGACCGTCAAAATCGCCGGTGTTATCGGCGGCCAAACCACTGGGTTACCGCCGGTTAATCACTGGCGGCTATATGACCGCCGGTAAAGGCCACCGGTAATACCTGAATTTCCTGTAATGTTAGTGAGATTTTTATTTTTCACAGTGAATGAATACTTGGGACTGATATATCTATAATATCAATCAAGAATTATATTATTACTCATCAGAAAGTATATCCAATAATAATATAAATTAATATTGTTTTTTTTTTTTCACAATAAGTTATTGCTAGTGATCCGAAGCTATTATCTCTCTGAATTTCATGCCATTTGTTGTAAGTTAAAATTTTAAATTGTATTTATTTATTTATTTATTTTATAAGATTAGCTTTTAAATTGATACATTGTCGCCCATTCAACGAGCGACTTACATGCCCGATCAATATCCAGTTAGCACTAAAAAAAAATGAGCGACTTGATACAGTACACTATTATTTTTTAAATCAAATATATATGTTTCAAAGGAAAAAAATTAATTAAATTACATTAATTTTAATATCATTGTTTATTTTTATATATTTTAATTTTATAGTTTAATATTGACAAATGGATATCTATTTTATATTAATTTTATTAATCTTAAAGATAATTTATTAAAATTTCACATCGTAAGGCTTGTTTGAGATTGCAGTAAGAATATATATTTTAAAATACTGATTATATATTTAAATTCAAAATATTTATAGATAAGCTAGAATTGAATATTTTTTTAAAAAATTTCAACAAAGAAAATGACATTTCATTTTATAAAAGATAATGATAATTTATTAAAATAAAAATCTTGAATTATTGATGTAAACTTGAGCAATGATTTCTATTAAAATAAAAATGACTCTCAAATTAATTTATATTTAAAAATAAAAATTTCATTTCTTAAATTTAATTATTTATTTTTTCTATTGAAAAATATAAATTTGATTTAAAAATAAAAAATTTATAGTATATCGTAGCAAGTAACTCGTTCAACAGGTGACTTACATGAAGAAGTCGAACTGAATCCTAGGAATTGATTTTGCCTTGATTATGAGGGGGCGAATGCCACATGTATCACGAATCAAATGTGAAGAATGATTTATCTCTAGACCGTTATTGTCTTTTTTGTGGTTGACATTAAGACCTTGTCCAAGGTGTAAAAGTCTAACTAGGGACTATATAAAGCTTGAAATTTGTTGGAAGCATCATTGTATTTGCTAGAAGCTTTATGATCTCAAGATATAATCTTGGATATTGAAAGAGTTGGAGGAATCTTCTTGATCACAATTGTAGTCAAGGTTGCCCTCCAGTCCACTTTTAATTCTCATATAATTAATGCAACAAAAGTTAATGCTAGAACGTTGACATGAAAGACCTTTTGAGGTTTGAGCAAAAAATTTCCCCTAGTTAGGAATCAGATTCCCACAAATGACATCTAATTATTGCGTCTAGAATATTCACAAAGGTAGAGAAATATAAAGCTTAATGCCTTTGCATTGTACGAAGATCCAACACACAAATAGATCAAAGAGAGAGTGCAACATTCATAAGAGACCAGAGTTTTTACGTGGAAACCTATAAAAAATGGGAAAAACTACAGGACCTGACCCAGTTTGAATGAATCCATTAGTATTTGCAATTGTTTACTAATGAGGCCCTTCATTGGGGGAAAACTTTGGCTTGATGTTACACCTTCATTGGGGGAAAACCTTGGCTTGATGTAACAAACATACATCATATAGAGTGCATTACATGGTGAAAATTGAAAGAATTAGAATTGATATGTTTGTTTGGTCATTAGAACCATAGTTTGTTGGCAATAGAGGTCGGAAAGACGTTGTCAAGTAACAGAGGTTGGAAGGATAGTGGTCGGCGGGAAACGGGGGGTCATAAAAATTGTTGTATGGCGATAAAGGTTAGAAGGTCCGTATTCGTAGGGCAAGGAAGGTTAGAATGACCGTAGTCAGGTGAGGGTGGCCGGAAGGACTGTAGTCGGTGGGCGATGAAGGTCAGAAGGATCGTAGTCGGTGGTTAACGAACGTTAGAAAGACCATAATCTGGTAAGGGTGGTCGGAATGACCATAGTCAGCGGTCTGGCAAAAATCTGGTGTCATTTGGTGGTCCGGCAGAAGTCTGTGCGTTAGCTGGTGGTCCGGCAGAAGTCTGGACATTAGTTGGCAGTCCAGTAGAAGTCTGTGCGCCAATTGGTGTTCTGTCAGAAGTCTGGCGTCAATTGGTGGTCCAATACAAGTTCGAGCTTCAATTGGTGGTCCGACAAAAATCTGGCTTTCAGTCGGTGGTCCAGCGAAGTCTAGACGTCAGTTGGCGGTCTGTCAGAAGTTTGGGCATTAATTAGTGGTCCAGCATAAGTTTATCTTAAGGCAGTGGTCTAGCAAAAATCCGTGAGGTGATCGAGGAGGAGCTAACTAGCAAGAGTGATCTCCAATCTCTCTTGTAGCTTTCTTTCTTGGGCCCCCCTTTCCATGAGAAATGAGGGGTTTACTAATAGATTTATGAGAGTGGTATGGCCTGTAAATATATAGGAGACAGAACAAGGGTAAATTGGGAGTGATTTGAATTGACTGTCGATGTTGAATCCCTTGATCATGGACAGTTTATTAGGCATTTGAATGTCTTAATGATATCATAATTTGAAGATATTGTGCTCGTTAGATTCTTCTCGTCGAGCCGCTCTATTCGATTATAAGCATGTCATGTTTAAAACATGTTTGGTAATCCAAATTATGATTTGAACCTCTCAAATGTGCTTCGTTCTTTGATTCAGACTCATTTGTGCTCAGAATGAATTGAATTTGGTGTCATTGGGTTCGTATTTCTGAGACGTTCATTTCGACTATAAGTTTGCTGAAATTGGAGTTCATATATCTCATATTTAATTTTTTAAGTATCCAACTTGATTTTGCCTTAAGATTCATGCATGATCAAGATAATTATTTTATAATATATCAATCCTTTAATTAAAAAAAATTAAAATAAGCTATAAATGTCAAAAAGCTCTTGAAAGCTATGATCTTTGTCATCTAATATCATTCGTACCGCACATTAACCCACCAGCATTAACCTAACACCGACATACTTAAACATCATTATAAAGCAAAATACCTAATTTTATCCCCTTTCTAACTTATAATGTGGAACTCTCACTAGAAAAAATTTTCATGGTGCTCATAAATGTAATATTTTAGTTATTATTCCTATCTAAATTTAAATTATTTAATTGTAATTTAGTTTTAAAGTAAAGAGTGTAGTTTTATTTAGGGCAATTTGAGGTTTGTCTTAGATAAACATTCATAATTTTATTTAGGTATTATTTATTGCTATTTTCTTCATTTTTTTAGAAAAAATTGTGTGATAAAAAGCTATTTTTTGCAACCATGAAAACAAAGTTGGTTTTTGTACAACAACTCCATAACTAATTTTATAAAATGCTATTGCCGTTCCAAAAGAGACTCTTAAGCTTTTCTATTTTTTATTTTCAAAATCTCTTTTTTTAGCCACAATTTCAAAACTAAATTTTCAAAAATAGTTTTTTAAATATAAATAAAAAAAAAAACAGTAAAACACTTTCTTTCAAATAATATTATTTTTTACTACCTACCTTTTTTACCAGAAAAACAATACAAAACTATATATATATCATAAAATTCAAAATAAATTTAATAATTTAAATTTTATTTTAATATAATTTATATTAAAATAACCTAACAGAAACTTTATTCCACGGGCTGTTGCCCTACTTTTCATGTGAGGGCACACAAATTCTCCTCGTTGTTTGGTTCTCCCACCTGCTCACCGATGCTGGCAACAAACTAACCCGTGAACTCCATTACCATCTTCCCTTCGCTTTCCCATTCCACCACTTACAAGAGTACAAGGGATACCTTGTTGAATTTTTAGCAAAAAATAAAATAAATAAATATTTTAAATTAGTTGTATTAATAATTATGCTAATTTGAAAATATGTCTCTTACCATATCATATGCAGCCTATCTAAATTCATTAAGAAATCTTTTATTCCTTATAAAAAAATTAAAGTAACTAATTGATTTGCGTCTGTGGATACCATATATGATGATTTATTTGTGCTTATCAATAGAGCATAAATTTTAATGTAAATTCAATGCTTATTTGATATTCTTGGAATGAATTATATATAAAAAAAGGAATTTTACATACATAACACTTAAAACTATGTTATTTACTCATTTAACACCTAAAGTTTTCTATTTACACACATACCACTTAAAACTATTTCTCATTTCTAAAAACCCACTCCGTACCTCTCTCCGTGAAATCCCGTTGGCTTCACTTCGCAAGGTCCTCCACGCCGGAGTTCCGGCAATCGGCCCTCCAAGCTCCTAATAATTTCTCCTTTTTAGGAGCTCTAAAAGAAATTATGCCTTCATAAAGCACCATTTATGCCAGAAATCCATTTTATTTACCCTTTAGCCCCTTCATCACCACAAAACAAACTAGCATATATCCTGAAACTCTAAAGCAGACAAGAGGGAAAAAAAAGCAGAGCAGAGCAAGCATGAGAAAAGCCGTACAACTCTTCCTCGCAATCCTACTCTACCAATCTAAATTCTCTCTAGCAAAGCCTCCATCGCCACCCCTCCCCGTGCTCCCCGTTCCCTCTTCATCACAGCTCAAATGGCAGCGGCGTGAGATCATAATGTTCTTCCACTTCGGGGTCAACACCTTCACCAATTCCGAATGGGGCACCGGCCACGAAAGCCCCACCATATTCAACCCCACTGCCCTCAACACCACCCAATGGATATCGGCAGCCTCCGCCCTTGGTGTTTCCCTTGTCATCCTCACCGCCAAACACCACGATGGATTCTGCCTTTGGCCGTCCCGCTACACCCACCACTCAGTCGCCCTCAGCCCCTGGCATGGCGGCAAGGGCGACGTCGTCAGAAACTTCGTCACGGCAGCTCATGCCGGAGGCATCGACGTTGGGCTCTACCTCTCGCCGTGGGATCGCCATGAGAAGAGCTACGGCCTCGAGATCCCTTATAATGAGTACTACTTGGGTCAGCTCTATGAGTTGCTTACCAATTACGGAAGCATCTCGGAGCTTTGGTTTGATGGGGCAAAGGGGGCGAACGCCACCAATATGACTTACTATTTCAAGGATTGGTTCGGGATGACGAAGCAGCTGCAAGGATCAATTAATATCTTCTCTGACGCAGGGCCGGATTTGAGATGGGTTGGGGATGAAAAGGGCTCTGCAGGGGAGACTTGCTGGTCGCAGATTAACCGCACTAGCCTTCGAATCGGCGACGCGAGCCTTGAGAGGTAATAAGCAAACCCTGATTATGATTTTTCTTACTCTGTTTTTAAAATTGCAGGCAAAATCGTCAGAAGAATTCCTTTATTGAGTATACCTAAAGATTTAATTTATATTTTATTGATGAAACGCATAAAATCATCACTAATCTGTATTGATTCTATTCATTCTAATGACAATCCAATGAAGAAAATGCTATCCTCATAAAAATTTGTAGCAATTTCTTATTGATATTCAAGAAAATTTAACTACCACTCCCAAAAAAATGCTCAAGCAATTGCATATAAAGTTCTTGTACCTATGTATTCTCTGAATGAGAAAAACAAGGGAATTTTTTCCTAATTTTAATACTAATTTGCTTTTAATTTTTTCAAAAAATAGAATAAAAATTAATCCCGTCATATAATTTTTTAATAAAGAAACAAAACACATAAGCTAGCTATATCAAATTAAGGCTTCATTAGGGATGACTTTTTTGTTGATTCTTAAATCAATTTTTTAATAAAAAATTAAAATTTTTATACTAAAAAATTGCTTTAAAAAGCAACCAGAAAGTCATCCCAAGCGAAATCTAAGTCTAAGGCTTCGTTTGGGGCGGCTTTTTTCTGCTTCTTAAAGCAGCTTTTTAGGATAAACAATTTTAATTTTGTAATAAAAAGTCGTTTTAAGAAGTAGCAAACGAAACTTAAATGATTTGATTATGATTGACTTTACAAATGAGCTCACGTGATCCATTTTGAGTTCAGATACTTGAACACTGGCGATCCAAGAGGAACCGACTGGGTACCACCGGAGTGCGACGTTTCAATAAGGCCTGGCTGGTTCTGGCACGAATCCGAGAAGCCAAAGCCGCTAAACCAACTCATCGACATATACTACAAGTCCGTCGGCCGTAACTGCGTGCTTTTGCTCAACGTGCCGCCCAACACCACCGGCCTTGTATCCGAAATCGACGTAAAGAGGCTTCGTCAATTTCGATCAGCCATCGACAAAATCTTCAAGGAAGACATAGCCCGAGGCAGCGTCGTGAGGGCCAGCAGCGAAAGGGGAGGCAAACACGGCGGCTTTGCGGCTGGTAATGTGGTGGATGGGGATGAGGAGACGTATTGGACGCCGGAAGAGGAGGAGAAGGGAAGCTATTGGATCGAGCTACGTGGCTTGAACCAGACGGCTAAGTTCAATGTGGTGAGAATACAAGAAATGATAAGAATGGGGCAGAGGATCGGAAGGCATGAGGTTTATGTTGATGGGAAGGCAATCGTGAGGAATGGAACGACGGTGGGGCACAAGCGGCTACACCGGCTTGAGCGGCCGATGACAGCAGAGAGCTTGAGAATTCGCATAACGGAGTCGCGCGGGCCGCCGTTGCTCGCGGTCGTTGGCCTGCATTTTGACCCTTTCAAGCCGTGGGTTTCAACCGACACGTTGTAGCTTGAGCAGCCGATGCAGGTAGAAAGCACCTGTCATGGTGGACTTGCTTTGAAAATACTGTGGCAAAGCGTGCGGCATTATTGATCAGCTTCACGGATTTATGGTTTATTGCTTCATGGTAGGGTCGAGGTTTAGAGAGAAATTATAGGGAGGGGGGATTTCTTAAGGAAAAAATTTATGGGGATCTCTTCTTTATGTTGTTTTGAAAGTAAATTTCAGATTTATGAGCACGGATGTCTCCTTAAAACTGAGCGAGGAAAAGTAATTTTTTTGTATAAGTTTTTTTGTTAAAAGACGATAAACTTTGAATTGAATTGTTATGAATTAGATGACAAAATCTAATGAATTTGTCGACGGGTTGGGCTTGGGTTGAACCGAGTTGACTCAGTTCTAAATAGGTTAACTCGATCCCGACCCATTTTTGCAAACGGTCAGCTAATTCAACCTGGAACCGACCCACACGGATTGTCGGGTTGACGCGACCTAACCCGACCATGATTTATGAGATTTGGCTGAAGAAGCGCAAGTTCAACTCCTGTCGTCGGTTGCTACTTCCAGTTCCGATTCAAAGCTGGCGGCGAAGAAGCGGCAGTGGTAGAAGCGGTGTTGTGACTCACGATAAAACTCAACGTGATGGCGACCTGTTGGGCAATGCATGCGAAGCGACTGAAGAGATGAGAATCATACAACTCGACTGATGTATGAACATCATAACTATTAATTGGCCAAGGACTAGCATGTAAAACCCCTCCGAAGTTGATTTTTGTGAGTGTTGTTAGTCCGGACGAACTAACTTTAGTCCCGGACGAACTGAAGAAAATCGTGAAGAATCTGTCAATTTCGTCTGGACGAACCTGGGTGCATCGGGACGAACCGAACAGAGAGCATCGTCCAGGGACGAAACAAATTGGAATTAATTTTCGTCTTTACGATTCGTGTCAAGAGGAGTTCCTCCCGGGACGATCTGGGCATCGTCCTGGACGATCCTGCTTGATAAATATCCGATTTGAGATATTTTGAATCATTTTGAGGAGAGAGAAAAAGGCAGGAGAGAGAAAGAGAAGGAAAGAGAAAGAAGAAGCTTGGTTTTTGGAGCCCGCGGAGCGTTTTTCGCACAACGACGCAGTTGGAAGATTTGTTTGGCTCGCAGTAAGGAATCCGAATCATATTTCTGATTTCGAAGACTTTGAGTTTTTGATAATTCTGTGCTCAGTTTTGTGTTTCCGTTACCGAATAACGCGCATAATTTTGTATTGACGAAAGTTTTACAGTACAACTTTTGATATGTTTTTGATATGATATTTTTACACGATTTGAGTATTTTCTGTAAAGTTTTTACCGGTTATTTTGAGTTCAGTGCAATTTTTATCGAATATAAAATTATCATGATGTTGAAAAATGTTGTTTCAGTACGATAAAAGTCTTATATTGTTGTTTTCCATGATTTGTGGTAATTTGGTAAATTTCTGAATCTGTGATTTCTGTGTACATTCCGTGTACTGTCGTTATGCCGCCGATTTCTCGTACGACCTCTGATGTTCTGAATTGATGATTTGAATGATTGAATATGCATACGAATGTGAAAATATGATTGAATTATTGTTATTGTTACTAAAAGACAAGTGCAAACTGGTTGAACCGTTGGTTGGAGATTCTTTAGCCGACGGGCACAGAGTGACGACTCTTATTGAGCCAATGGATATGGATATGAATATATGGATATATTGATATATTTATGGATTTCTACAACAGCACAATGGATTATCGACATTGAAAAATGCCTTAATAGCCAGTGATTGTACTTGTCGAGTAAGACTATGGTATTGTATGGCTTGTGTAAGTATTGTTCTTATGATCTTATTATGAATTTATTGATTACTATATGCATTTATTTATACCGACGGATTTATTGATTTTATTGATTTTGAATGTATTTATAGATTTATTGATATCGACGGACTTCTTGTATTGATTATTGATTTATTGATTTTGAATGAATTTACTGATGAATGGATTTATAGATTTATTGATATCGACGGATTTAATGTATTGGATTGATTTCTTGACGAATGGATTTACGGGTTTACTGTTATTGTCGGTTCATTGATACTGCATATTGTACGTGTCACTGTACATAGATACTGATATTGATATGGATATTGACATTGTATTGATTTATTGATAATATCGCTTCATTGATATACCGTATTGAACTGCTGCATGTGATTCATTGATCAATATGGAATAGGTTTTACTGTATTGATTTGATTCTTTTATATGATTTCATACTGATTGATAGTATTGGCCAGAGATGATTGATTTGATTGATTCCATTGATACGATGTTGATTTAACTGATATTATCGAGACGACGATTTTTCTCTATCGATTTGACTGGATTCTTCCGAGATTTAGTGTTATGGATTTCTTTCTACAGTTTAACGAATCTTCTACCGCTGACTATGGATTGTATTGATCGTGCATTGATTCCTGATTTTCGTATCTTCTACATAGATTCACTGATCATGTGCAACATAGATTCACTGATCATGTGCAACTGACTGTTATGGATTTGATTGACTGACATGCATATTGTTTCAGCACCGTGCTTTGATTTCAGTTGTAGGTTTTTGGTGACTTGTTGGGCTTTTTGAAGCTCATTATATGTGGTTAATAATTTCAGGTCAGAGCAAGAGAGCAGGAAGTGATGATTGATCAAGACTGTCGACGAATTCTTTCACTATGGATGTCTGGGGCGTCACATAGCATACCTCTAATATTCTAGATAGTTCTATTTTGTTTTATAAATAGCTAGCTAATGTAAGGGGGTGAGATATATTGATGAATATTATTTGTTTTTGAAGCTTTAAGCTTGGTGTTACCTTTTTCCCTGGATTTGGATTAAATCCTTCAAGCTTATCCGATTCTTCTGACGATCCAACTACATCATCGACGAGTCGGACAACGTAGGCAACTGGGCACTCGATGTGACCAGGGCGGGCAACAGATGCATGCAGATCGTTTCTGAGTCATTTTTTGGTTTCCAGGTCAACTTGGATTTTTGAAATGGGTCGGTTTGTTGAACTCGAACCCGACCCATTTCACAAAAGGGTCGACCTGAACCAGGATTTTTCTGGGCCATGTTCAGGTTGTGTTTCGGGTTCGGGTTTCGGGTCGTGTCAAAAATTGACGCCCCTTTCAAACCGAGCCAAATATTTGGATCATAGCTTAAGTCATTTAACTTAATCCAGATAAAAAATAAATTCAATCTTCGAACATTCATTGCTCTTGAAACTAACATACCATTATAATTAGAATTGTCACCCTAACAACCAAGATAGGAGAATTAGCAAAAAAAAAACAGTCCTCACAAGGCATCCTAATCACTCCAGCAGAGCAACACTGAACAATTTAATATTGTAGGCGGCAAATTAATGCATATAACACCTTATGAGAACCATTGAAGCTTTTCCACAACTGCCATTGCCATCACATGCTCTGTTTTTCTAAATTATAGGAATAATTTCTCAAAAAAAGTACTATTTCTATTCACTGAAATTAACTCACCGTTCAAAAATATTTTATACTCACCATCGCTTAGTTTGGTTGGTGGGCGAGTACTGTTGGGTACCCCGCAACTTGTGTTCGATTCCCCTCGAGCGACATCGCCTCTTCAGTGAGGCACAATTAAGTGGGGGTCCAGAGGTTTCTGTGATGGGTGCCTCTTTCAGGTCTGTCGAGAATTAGTCACACCGCCAAACACCTCACAAACTGAGGTGGCAGCGGGTGAATACCCCGTTCCCAAAAATAATTTATATTTTGAGTTGAATAAACTTATAATCACTGATCAGATTCTTTTATCTTGCTCTATCAAATATCAATATGGATCACGACTCCACATCCACTAGCAATGTGATAAAGACATGCAACAGAAGTGACAAGCACTAAGCAGCCCATTGCGTACACTAATTGATGTCTTGTGTAGCTATTATGTCTTCTAATTAATCCCCTATTAGTCATCTTGTCTATCTATTATCAGTTATTACATTGAACCCAAATTTGATGCTTCTTGTTCCGCATATCTAAAAAATTGTAGGTTTCTTAATGATGATTTTATTTTTTAATTTATTTAATATTTAGGAAAGAAAATTTTATATTTGAAGAAATTTAAGAAATTAAAACTCGTTAAAAAAAAGAAACTAAAACTCGTGAATTTATTCTTGTACTCAGAAAAATAATTTTTTTAAAGGTGATTATAAAGTGGTATATTTTTAAAATAAGTATGATTAAAAATTTAATCTTATGATTAAGCATCATAAAATAAAATTTTAAAATTAGATAAAATCGTCCGTTTAACAGACGACTTACTACCGATAAAATTTAATCTTATGACACCCCTATGTTCGCGTATGGAGGTGCGTGTTGAGGTGGGTTTCCTACTTAAGCAATTTGGATTAATTTCCTTTAAAGAAAGGAAGTTTGATCGATATGAAATTTTTTTCTTAATTTATTGAAATAATTTAATTAAAATTTTTCAGAAATAATTTAATTAAAAAAGTAAAAATATATTTTATTCTTATTGTAGCAAGTCGCCCATCTAAGGGGCAATATCAATTGACTGAGGTGAGGCATGATGTGTTGAGTAAGCAGGTAAGTCGCCTGCTTATTATTTTTTTTTTACAATGCTTTATAGCATAATTAAATTTTTAATCATACTTAATTTAAAAAATTTCCCATTATAATGATAGTGTGAAATGTTTTTTTTAAGCTATAAAAAAAACCTAGTCTAAAAATTTCTTAAAAATAGTGAGAAAATAATAACTAAATAAAATTGTGATTATGACCACAAAATCTAAGCAATGATAAATTTGTTTCAATTGAAACTTTTATCTATTGTTTTATCCACTAAAGTTTTATTTTGAACAATTTTTTTACTGTTTTGCATTTCAAATCGTAATCATAGTTTTTATTTTGTCACTATTATTTTGTTACTTTAAAATTTTGTGCTAAAAAATTAATTTCTATGATAAATTTTAAAATAATTATTTTAAAAAGCTGTAAATTATGAATTAAAAATTGATAATTTTATTTAAATTTATATATATTTATGAAAGATGAGAATTAGAAAAAAAAAACTTAAAAAGAGAAAAACAAATAGTTAAATTAAAAATTATTTGACAGTTTTTTAATTTTTAATAGTATCATTTATAAAAAAACAAAAAAAAGAGAAAAATGCCAATTATAAATCAAATTATATATATTTTAAACGGTTAACTTATTAAAAAAAACTTAAAAAACGATTAAAAAAGAAAACTAAATAATAGGGGTTTATTTTAAAATGATATCATACTATAAATTAAATAAAACTAAATAGTTAATTTTAGTTTGACGTCTCTTTTTAAGTTTTTTTTTTTATTTATTTTTTTTTTTATAAATCTATATAAATTTTAATTATACTATATATTTAATTAAGCTGACAGTTTTTTATAAATATAAAGTTTTTTTACGAAAAAACGAATCAAGTCCTTATCTTTTTTTCTCTTTTTTATTTAATTAGACTAAAATTAATATATTATAATGATTAATTTTTACATAATCTCAGTTTAAAGAAAAACTGACTGGTCAACGGTCATTAGAAAAGCTAAGGATTTTTTTTTTCTTAATTTCATTTTTTATAAATATATATAAATTTAAATTAAATTATTATTTATGAATCACACTTTAAATTAAATAAAACTAAAAAAAATAACCAGTTGTTCACAAACTCAGCCCGCTCGTCTGATTCTTTATTACAAACTATAGCATCTATATATAGACCAAAAAAAAAAAAACACAAGAACTTAAACTAAACAAAAGTACAACTATAAAACTCGACCAACCACACAACTCCCCTTGGCCTATTGGTTGAGAGCTTAGGCTTCCAACTAAGATGTCCAAGGTTCGAGTCCATGTGTATGCGTTGTGTATGTGAGTTTGCCTTAAATGGCCTAAATGTCCCAAAAAAACTCGACCAATCATAAAATAGAGTAAAGTTGTAGCTTCTTACAAAAAATAAATTAAATAATAATATATCCTAAATCGCTCAACAACTCTCCTCCCCATTTAACCTAACCATTTAATTATTTGGTTTGTTTGCAATCTAGTTCGAAGTTGATTTTCTTAGTACCATGTCATTGAAAACCATAAGAACAATTCTTCTTAGACGTAATTACCTCACCAATTATGGGTTGAAGCTCTCTTGACAGCCTCCTACCTTAATAACAGATAACCATCTAAAACAACTAATATGAAATCACCTTATCAAACTTCGTACGTACCTACACCCATCTAGGGAGAGATTATTCTGTGCGGACGTCAGACACAGCTTACCGTCCAGAGGCAGATCCGGTGCAAACACATCATCTAGTACTGAGCAGTACCGAGCCGCGGTACCAAGTAAGAAGTGACGTGGCGCATTTTCATTGGGTTCTGAACAGCTTTCGGTGTCCGCACCTAATAATTTCCCCCATCTAGGAACGTTTAGATGCCATGCTCTTATTTTCCATGGCAACTAGCCAACAACCCCTCACTAAAACAACTTATCCTTACTCAAGAAATAATGATTCACGTTGAGCACCGTTTATCCGTCTCTCCTAATCTGCACTTACCAAAAAAATCCTCATTCGACATAATCATTAGTACAGAAGATGATGAAAAATCAATATTTGCACTCATATGGACAATCTGCACCAAGCTTTTCTCATCTCAAGCTTTCCGGGCATCCAAATCAGACAATACAAGGCAAGATATTTTCTAGGCCAAGAAACCTACACAAAAGGACTTCCTAAGAAATTCCAATACGAATGAATGCAAGCTGATTCTTGCTTTGCTTTCATATGTCAAATTAGATACTAATAAGATTGATAATTCCAAGCTACATCATCCTCATTTTGTCAGTTCATTAATCATTACAATACCTCATAATTACAAGGGCGAATATAATCTTTGTGGTAAACTAAGGCTTCGTTTAGAACAATTTTTTTACCACTTTTTGAAATGACTTTTTAGTACAAAAATTTCTTAAATCAGAAATTTTTGTATTGGAAAATTGCTATAAAAAACAGTAAGAACATTGTCTCAAACAAAACCTAAATCTATCAAGACACACATCATCCCTTTGTCGGTTATTTCAACTCCTCAATCGTATTTTACAGTATACTAAAAGATTATGGTCTTCTCATTTCATAGGGTGATCTCAACATTTACCACTACTCAAACTCAAATTGGGCCAAAAGTTCTCATGATAGCAAAGTTTACATCCGGGCATTGTACATTCTTTGGAAATATAGTAGTATCGGAGATTGTTAATGTTGTGTATTTGTCCGATTTTAGATTAGTTTATTCTTACATAACATCACACCTATGTAAAATCCCTAAAAATGGCTTATAGGTTGATGTATATTCAGGTCTCCAAAGATGAATAAAGGCCTCTGTTAGCTCCCTTCTCTCTCCCGCTCTCTCTTTCTCACATCCAAGATGAAGAAGAACCTCTCTTCCTCCTCCAAGTTCATAACAAGTGACTCAAAAAAGAATCATAACAGTTTAAAAAAAACAAAAGACCATATTTGAATCCTTCGCAAAATTCAAATATAGAGCACTTGGGTCTACAACCAATGATATTCTTTGTTTGCGTCATCTTATACATTAATTCAGTATTCCACTCTTCAAACAACCGAGCTTTGCTGTGACAATACTGCAGTAATGGAAATTACTAAAAATCTCACTTTGCTTGCCCGCACCAAATATTTAGAGATTTACTTTTATTCCATTCTAGATTATATCTCATCCAAGGAAATCGTTCACTACTCATGATTAGGTTGTCGACGTACTCTCTAAGTTCTCATCAACATCTTGATACAACAAGCTCCGACACAGTTAATGACCCAACCTATGGATCCATTACTTAAGGGAATGTAATAACAAGAACATCTCATGATGCAATCATGCCAAAAACTTGAGCAGTCGGTCTCCTATGAAAACTGCATCTTTACCACTACTTTTAACCAATTTCCATCATTGAGCTCAAATATGCTTTTATTCTCCTACAACAATATAACCAACTTCTTGATGTATATATGTGTCACGCCCTAACATTTAAATTAAAAGAATTATTTATTTTATATTTTTTAATCATTATCATATATTCTATAAAACATCATTATAAATCAATATTTAGCTGAAGCAACTAAAATATCATATGTCAGGAAAATATTTCACTATAATCATTCACAAAAATCACATTTACAACAGCTAGAAGATCACTAACAATCACTAATTTATCAATAACTCATAATTATAAAAGAATATATACATATATATATATATAACAAAATCGAAAGAAAACCTGATGATCTCAATTAGTCTCACTCAATATGGTCCTGAACCCTCGACCTATAATCAATAAAATCATATAATGAGGTTACAAAGCCCAACAAAAACTCAAAACTCACTAAAGCTTTCAATACAAGATCTAAAAAAATTAATATGCTACTCATCTTAATCCATAGAATCAGTAGTGCTCAATATGATCAATGTTCAATCATGACTTGTACGATTCAATATGATTAATAACAAAAAATAAGAAACATCAAATCGAAATCCATAAATCAATGAAGGGTGCTAGAATATACATACATTGAAAATCAATAAATCAGTACTGTAGCGCGAACATGCAGGTGTCAATATCATCAAAGTTAATCTTATTTATCTTATCGATTATTTATTTCTAGCTTTTCTTGGTGTGGTGCGACTCCGTATTTTTTTCTCTATTTTTAGGTTTTTTCACCAACAATCATTTGATATTTCCATATTAATATATTACTCAATTATATAATGCTTGACTAAACCCAATCATTTGGAACGACTTTCGTACTGCTTCTTAAAGCAACTTTTAAATACGAAAATTAAAATACTAAAAAGTTGCTTTAAGAAGAAATAAAAAAACCGTCTCAAACGAAGCCTAAGCCATCTGCAATCTACAGCAAGAAATTCAACATAAAGTAGAGACAACCATGATCATTTAATACAATAAAGCAAATTTTTTCTGCATTCACAAGTAAGCTGGGAAAGTCTTAACTTGCATGAAACTATGAGAAGCAGAACTGTTTTAAAAGGATAACCTGGAGCGCAGAGCTTGTTTATCCTGAACCTCCTTGATAATGCTGAACTGCGTACAAAGATTATGTAGCTCAGTAGTTGCTAATATTAGCAGAACCTGTGAAGCAGAATAACTGGAAGGCCTTTGTCCATATGAAGAGTGAACATGGTTTTGTATGTAGCAACCATCGACTCATTTTCGAGTTTGAATTTGAAGAAATGCAAAAGAGTAGCAGCCAAAATCTTCATCTGTCTGTATGCAAAATCCTTGCCTAAGCAGATTCGAGGACCCGCCTGAAAGTAAAAAAATAAACTTCAAATATATACTGTGCCAACTAAAAGTCGGGATAGTTTCTTTTCTAAGTTTATGATGTCAAATTAGATAAACAATATATTAAGTCTCCACGAATTGACATCAATAGAATTTAGAAAACTAGACTGCAGCATATTTAGTAAGAAAATACCATTTTGCTACATTCGTGCACCAAAAAACCTTAATATTTTGGCACTAAGAGATAGGGAGAAGGAGAGAGCTTAATAACCCCATGTGACTATTTATTACAGCCAATCCTTTTATGCTAACTCCACGTTTACAACACTTGTAAGATTTTTTTGGGGGGCTTTAAGAGGGGTGGTTGCATTATTCATTTTGTAAACTATTCTAAAGAAAGCAAAACATTTAACAAGTGTTGCTTGGCTAGAATCTTATTGTTCTCACAACAAAAATACCACATAGCAAGCAACCCCATATAAACCTATATAAAGTGCAGTGATATTCTTGATCAAGATTGTTCTCATGCACCAAGTTTGGGACGTAATCAATCATGAGGCTTATGTAAATGAAAAACCTTGATATCCCAAAATTAAAATAAATCTCAATTGATTTTATTAGCTAGCCAATAAAATCCAGTTGGAACTTATATTAGTATGTCATACAAACTCGATTTTACTTTATAGTCTTTTATTTTTATTTTTTTTTGAAACTCCAAAAGAGTGATAAGAAAATAGATAACCCACAAGCTTAATTGTAGTGCCTTATTATTATTATTATTATTATTATTATTATTATTATTTGCTCTAAATCATTGGTGTCCAGGTGATAGACACGTGGCATTTTGAGTTGACATCCTTTGAGAAAGTAGCCACCTGGAAGGCCTCGTCAGGTCGATCGAACCTGAAATTATTATTTGAGACACTCCAACGCCTCACTAAGCAAATTAGTTAGATCTAGATTTCTTGTGTGGATTGAATTGTTGCCTCCTAGATTCTCCTTTCAAAGCATTTGCTTAGATTCAAAAGTCCATCTAGCCTCGTCAACCATCTGCCCGGGGACTCCCTTGTCATGGCTACCTGTCATCTCTTGGGCAAACAACTTCCTTAACCTCACCCCATCAGTCGATTCACTATTGATGTCTTTTTTTGCCATTATCTTCACATCAGTCAACTCCTTCCATGATACCTCACTGACCAACTCTTGACTGATGCATTAGTTCCTAGCTAGCACCTTTAGTTAATGTTTTACACCTTTTATCCAATAGCTCCATTGTCGATGAATTCCAACATTGCTTTCCCTGAAACCATCAGCCATCCCTCTAGCAACAGCTTGCTCCTCGTCTTCTTGCCCAATGTCTCAACGCCCATTGGTTCTTCATTTAACAAGTTTCATTAACAAATTTCTCACTTAAGATGCCTTCGCGATTCCCCATCATCTCAAGGTCGAAGCTTCATTCTGGTCTACTTAACACCACCGAGGTGTCAACTCCAATTCGATGACTTATACAATCAACATTCAACTTCTCCAACCTAATAGACAACCATCAAAATTAGGCCCTGACACATCACCACCAACTTCCAAACTTATCAGAGCCATCCAATGCCAACTTGAAGATGGCATATATCCTCCATATATAATCATCAACCACTAAAGGACGACCGAGACACCACATGACTATCTGCCGATTATAATGGCTCCTTTGAGATATCCAATGGCAATCATGTATTCCCCTTATGTGTATAGATTAGGACTTTCTAAGGGATCAAGTAACCATGGAGACTAAGTTCCTATAAAAGAGGCTTCTTCTTCATCCTCATCCATCATGTTCCACTCATCAGGATGAGGCGAACCATCCTTGTAGAATGTGTTCTTTGCTTCTCATTTTGAAAACCTCCTCTCACCACGTTGTGAATATAAGTTGTAAAGCTAAACCATCTAACCCATCTTTGTATGACAATTTCCTCTATTCCCCCCTTCTCTGTTTACAGAGTTGTTAGGTTTTCACCCAATTCTAGGGGCACTCATTTCTACACTCAAAAATTGACCGATCAATTACACCATCTTCCCTCAAGTTAGGAAGTTTTTTGGGTCTATATTTCACGCTCTTCATCTTCTCCCAAGCACCATTCCCCTCACATGGCCTAGATGATGCCTTAAAAATTGTGGACTAGTTATCTTCTTTCACAATGATGAGTTTATTGACATCTATAGAATCGATTATTTAAATGTTGTCTGCCACAATTTGTATCGTTATGTACCTTCAGCTGTATTCTATATTCATTTTTGTTTTAATATTCATTCATGGTCTATTATGTTCAAACGTCATATTTTGCATGTTCGTCTATTGTTACTTTAATTCATGAAATTCATAAAAAAATTAAGCAATGCTTCTGCATCACTATAATAAGGCTACGAGGGAGTTAGTGAGAATACTATTGATATGCAAAGCATCAACATAAGATTTCTATTTCTTATCCTGCCATGACAAAAATGATGCATAGAAATAGTGCACAACATCAAGGAAAAATCAGGATTTCCAATATACTAATAAGTGCATGTACTGACGTGAAAATATGGCTACAAGTACTACAATAATTTATAAAAGACAAAAGAAACTAATTATATTTTCCTCATATCATGCCTAAAAGGTCATGTCAATCTTACTTTTGAATGAGGTTGACAAAATGATTAGCCTTAATTCATAGGATCCTTTGCTTAGTGTAGGACCTTCCTCATAGGATCTCATAGATGGATTCATAATGATTTAGCATTGGTTAGCCATAGAAATCTCAAAAGTCTAGGATACCATACCCTGTATTGGACCCTAGAGATCCTTAGGCTAGGTTAACCTTAGTTTGCCTTAGGTGGCATCCAAGACCCTTATGAGTCTACTCTAGACCCTCCTAAGCTAATTTAAAAACCTTCTCAATCTTTTACAAATTTATTTTCGATTGTTGAAGCCAAATCCAAAGCTTAAAACCGAAAATAGCCCTAATTGAGTCTTGGGGTCCATAGTCCAATTAACCTAAAACTTGTCTAAAAGCTACTGGACCTCAGGAAACTCTATTTACTCTAGATAGGTAGTGGACCCTTTTGGGTTAATCTCAAGTCAAATCTAAAACAACAAAATATTAAGAAAAATAACTTAACTTAAGCCCTACAGCACCCGCCTTAGGACATAACCAAGGTGGCTTATGGTCAAAAGATCTACATTAGGAGCCCTTGGCTTGCTCTTTGGACTCATTCCATGGGTCAAGGAACCTTGGTCAACCAATTTGACCTATTGTCAAAGTAGGTTTGACCAAATAATTTTCTCAATCCTAAAACTTTAAATTCAAATCCAAGCAACCAATCTAAATCTAATGACATTGGCATCGAGTCTATATGGTCTTAGCCCATCTTAAGAACATTTGGAATTGTTCTTGACCCATTATCAAGCGCTTTAACCATACTTAAACTCAATTTGACCAAAATCCTAAATGACCTACCTTGATTGGATCTGAACCAAATCCAACTAAATCAAATCCAAATCTCTTTGAATACGGCACAAACCTTCCCAAGACGCTAACCTAGCTCCCTTAGGTGACCTAGCCCATTTGGGTTAGCCAAAGTGAGCCAAATCATGTGATCGAAGTCCTATTGGGCATCCCAAACCCAATTCACACTAACCTAAGCCCAATACATGTTAGCCCATGGCTTCCTTGGACTCCTATGCATTCCATGCATGTTGCCTAGTCAGCAGGCTAGTTGGCACCCCTCATGTGACTGGTTCAAGCATGGCTGACGCCTCATGTGGTCACACTCTCCATAAATATTTGCTCAGATTACTCCCAGCTCTGAGAATGGCTAGACACACTTCTCACTGCTCAAATTACTCCCAGCTCTGAAATAGATGGGGATATTATCAACACAATTTAAGTTGGATGATTGAAGTTGAGGAATACTTCGAGCTTATTGTGCGATAGAAAAGTCCCCCCAAACTTAAGGGAAAATTTTATAAGATGGTTGTGAGACCTGCAATGCTTTATGGTGCCGAATGTTGGACATTAAAAGAGAAGCATAATACTAAGTTAAGTGTTGCAAAGATGAGGATGCTTAGGTGGATGAGTGGCTTTACCCTTAGATATAGGATACGAAATGAGCATATACATGAAAAGGTTGGAGTAGCTCAAGTGGAAGATAAGATTAGAGAGAGTCGCCTTAGATGGTTTGGACACATTAAACGGAGGCCTTCCGATGACACTGTTAGGAAAGTTGAGGTACTAGATTTGACTTATGTTATGAAAGGTAGACGTAGACCTAAAAAGACATTGTTAGAAAATATTAGAAATGATCTTTCTTTATTTTATTTAAGTGAGAATTTGACTTTTAACATGACACAATGGCGAAAAATGATTCATGTAACCGACCCCACGTTGTGGGACAAAGGTAGGGCTGCAAGCGAACCAAACGTTCGACGAGCTTCTCGTTGTTCGGTTCGATTAAAGCTCGTTTGTGATCGTTTAATTAGCTAAACAAAAAAACTTAAACAATATTTTAAATACTCGATTCTTAAATAAACAAACTTGAACACTAATGTGTTCGGCTCATTTATGTTCGCGAACAACATCATTTGAAGTTCGTGAACAAGCTCGACTTTAAGCACGATAAGAAGCTCGATTCGTGTTTGATTTTGAACTCGTGAATAAGCTAGATAAAAATAATTAATATTTGATTTTAAAATTAATAAATATAAATAATCATTGTCTTTGTTACATATGCAATTGCTTTTATTATAAATGTGTTTGTTCATAGATATGTTCATGAACGTATTTGTTTGATAGTTAAAAAAAATTCGTTAAATATGTTCGCGAACAAGCTCGATAAGCACTAAACGAACGAACATGAACTGAACATGAACCGAACATGAACACTCATTAATTTAAATGAACCAAACATGAACACAAATAATAAAGCTCGAACAAACATGAATCAAACTTGAACAAGCTGATATTAAATGAACACAAACATGAACACTCATATACTCGGCTCGGCTCGGTTCATTTGCAGCCCTAGACAAAGGCTAGATGTTTGTTGTTGTTGTTGTAATGAATAAATAATTTCAATAAATCACAAGAAATCATAAATAACTTCAACTTTTCAAATAATTTCCTCTTAAGCCCCTTTTGACTTATGGATTAAAATTCATGAAAGTTTGAGTTAAAAATCAAGCACACTAAATTAACTAAAGAAACATTACATATTATGAGCAAACATGAGTTAGAGAAGGAAAGTGATACACTGGAGGGGGGGCAGCACCTTGTGGGGGGCCTAGGGGGGTTAATATTCACCATGTAAGGTGGAGAAATGAGGGGAGAAATAATTAGGAAAGTTTATTTAGGGAAAGATGACTAATTTAAATTTAGATTAAAAAAGAAATTAGGAAAGGTTTATTTAAGGAAAGATGGCTAATTTAAATTCACATTTTGGAGGAATTAAAAAGGTTTTATTTAGGGAAAGAGGGTTGAATTAAGATTTGGGAGGAAAATATGATGGTTTATTTAAGGGCTATTAGGTTGTTTTATTTTGATTGTGATTTATATTTGTTGTAGTTCTCTTAGGAGTTGTTCCTAACTGCGTCTATGATTTGTGGGAGAGCTGATCTACCTCTCATATAGTAGATCAATTGTATCTTGCTTTATTATTGAAGGAGAACTAAGAAAATCAGCCATATCTTTGTGTTCCTACAATGTTCTTCTCTTTTATTTGTTGTTACTTCCAAGGCGTATCAAATTGGTATCAAAGCACTTTTTTTATACCTATGGGAGCAAAGAAGGTTAAGGCATTGGAAAGTAAGATGGAGCAAATCAATTCCGATGAGAAAAAGTTCTCAATCATGGAAGGAAGGTTTTCATCTATGGAAAACCAATTGGGAGGAGTGGAGGAGATGTTAAGGAAGCTTATGGAGATGCAATCCAAAACTCCACCGATAGTTCCGATTGCCAATTCTAACCCAGAATTGATCGGGATTCCCTTGACCAAACTAAGGGAAAAAAGATCGAATGGGATGAGTTTAATGAGGAAAGCTTCTTTCATCAAGAGTAACCTCCTAAGGCTCCAATAAGGGGCAATTAGGGGTTTCGGATGGGGGGACAGCAAAGAGAAAATTTTGTGGTGGTTGCAGAGTGGTCGACTATTATGGAAGGCATATTGGGCAAGGGGAGCGAGCGATTGAAGATGGAGGGAATTAAGCTGAGCCATGAGATTGGGTCATGCAAGGAAATATGGAAGAAAAGTGTGAGTCTCACTCTAGATACATGGCGAAAACAATGAGGAATCCGCTATATTGGAGGAGGAAGAAGATATTGGGGCGATGACGATCCTAGGGTGAGGAAGTTAAGGATGTTAATATTTAAAGGGTATGATGCCTATGGGTGGGTGTACTAGGTGGAGAGGGATTTCATGGTGAATGGGTTGAATGAGGAGGAGAAGCTTACAATTGCAGGGCTATGTCTAGAAAGGAAAGCCCTAACTTGATTCTAGTGGACAATAGCATGACCACTAACTAAGTAGTTAAAGGACAATTTCAACTGGGAAGAAGCAATAACACAGGCCTTTGAGGAGCTGAAGAAAGTCATGATCAACGTCACATTTTTCCATCTTAAGGACAAGGTTTTTTTTTTTTTTTTTTTTTTGGGGGGGGGGGGGGGGGGGGGGGCACCTTGTGGGGCCCAGGGGAGTTAATATTCACTATGTAAGGAGAAGAAACCAGGGGAGAAACAATTAGAATAGTTTATTTAGGGAAAGATGACTTATTCGAATTTAGATTGTGAAGGAAATTATGAAAGATTTATTTAAGGAAAGTGGGCTGATTTGAATTAAAATTTGAGATGGAATTAGAAATGTTTTATATAAGGAAAGAGGGCTTATTTGAATTCAAATTTGGGAGGAAAATATGATGATTTATATAAGGGTAATTAGGTTGTTTTATTTTGATTATGTGAAATATATTTGTTGTAGTTCTCTTACGAGTTGTTCCTAACTGTATCTAGGATTTGTGGGAGAACTGATCTATCTCTCGAATAGTAGATCAATTGTATATTGCTTTATTATTGAAGGAAAAATAAAAAAATCATCTCTATCTTTAGGTTCCTACATTGTTCTTCTCTTTTATTTGATATTTTTACATCCAATGCGTATCAGAAAGCAAAATTGAAAAGATAATTTACGCCTGGCAGTAGAATTAAATCAAGATGCACCCGAGAACATATCAATCTTACATAGTTCTAATTCAAAGCATTCCCTTTTTTATTCATGATATTCAAAGTTTTCACAGTTTGGCTACTTTCAGAGTTGATTAAAGCAACTTTAGATTGGCCAACACCGTAATATTTAAAGTTTTCAGCATTTGGCTTTTGTCAATGATTTATTAAAGAATTTAGTCTGATCATCATTGCAATTACCAATTCTCTTAAGAAAGTATAATTCAAATAGATGAATCTCACTATGCGTGGCTTTAATGATATAATGGAAAACTTTTTAATATAGGTTTGAGATTTATAGTAATACATCTATTATAATTTATCGAAAAGTATTAAGTTAGGATGGGTATGATAAGAAACGCTTGTAGAAATCAAGCAATTCCAATTCTGAATTTGGATTTCAGCACCTTGCAACAAAATAGGAATTGACAATAATGAAGAAGAATAACTAGAAATAACTTTTAAATTGCTAATAATGGAAGAAAAATAGCAAGATGCAATGAATCTTTTATTGGAGAGAAAAATCTGGCTCTCCCAAATCTCTTAACGTAGCTAGAGCCCAAGTGAACCTAAGAACAATCTAATTTCAACAAAATAACCTCATACCCTAACCCTAGAGCAAACCTCTCTATTTAAAGCATACAAATAACCAAAAAATTTACTAAACAACCCCCTCACAAATTAATTCCATGCATAACTACCCCCTCCTAAATATATTCAAATAATGGGGCCCCCAAGGGGTGGGCTTAAGCAGAGGCGGCGGACCAAGGGCTGGCCCATTGCCTAGGGTCAGCTGGACCGGTCACTCTTGGACCGATCTAACAACACCCCCTCCCAAAGAATCATCTTATCCTCAAGGTGAAAGGATGGAAACTGATGCTTCACTCTCTCGTGTTGCTTCCAGGTGACATCATAGTCCGATAAGCTCTTCTATTTTATCAGAACCTCCCTAGTCCCTTCTTCTCCCTATCAAACCCCCTTCAACTCCAATGGTTATAATTCCACCTCCAAGTCCTCTGTTAGTGTCACAAGTAACTCTAAACTAGTTACATGATCCCCAATTGCTCTCCTCAGTTGTGACACATGGAATACTGGATGTATAGTCACAGTCGAGGGTAATCTCAAACGATACGCCACTAGTCCAATACTCTCTCATATGGGCAAAAATACCTTCAGGTAAGTATCACATTCCTCCTGTTGACAACCATCCTCTATCTGCAGGGCCGTAACTTTAAGAACACTCTTTCCCCTACTTTGAACTGGATGTCCTTACCGCGCCCATATGTCTGCTTCTTCATAATCTGCTATACCCTCAACAACTGTCTTTTCAGTTCATCCAACACCCTCTCTTTCCTCCAAGTATTATTCTACTTTTAGTTTTCATTCCATGTGGGGGTGCTCGTTGGATCTCTATTGTTTAAGTGCTTTGTAAGTGTGGATAACTACTTTTGGGGAAAACTTCTTATATTGACTTAAGGTTTTTTTTTTTTCCAATTAGGGTGATTTCTGTCCATTCTTGCCCCTTAAATCATTTAGTCACTAGTTTTGCGTGTGTGGACCTCCAAAAGGACACCGCTCAGCTGCAGAGTGCAAAGGGTATACGACCGCACCACCCTGAGGGATAGAGACGATCGCAGGTCTCCGCGCTCCTCGCAAACGGGCCAATGGAAGGACAGATTAGGTCATACATACAACTAACCATTGAGGATAATGGCTCTCGCTAGCACACCCCGATGGGTAGTAATATACACGACCTGATTAAAACAACGAGTTTCCCCACCCGATACATCTGCTCGAGTGGGGTTTACTTGATGGTGGAGTTCCGTTTCCCACGGGTGCAAGCCCCTATTGTTAATTACATCTCAAGTCTGGGGCTTGAGAATACTCTCGATTAATGATCTAATATTATTCTTCCCAACAAGGGGATTGACACACAAAAGACTAGGAAGTCCTACTCAAAAGGAAAGACAGGCTCAAGGGGCTTAGTCAACATGCACGGCTCACACCAACATCCGGAGGGACTAAGACATTGAGAAGAAAGAGAAACTCGTACATTCCTTTAGTTGGAGTCGAGCCTTAGATCTCACTCGATCGATGGGAAATCGCTTTAAAAGCTCTTTGTCCTCAGCTCGTCGGAAATCACCTTGTCGGCGGCTTTGACCGATGGGGTTTGACTTGGAAAAGGTGGAAAAGAGTTGAGTAAAGCTCTCCCACAAGATTATTCGTCTTGGGAGGGCTTAGGGGATTTAGGAAGAGAGAAATTGCCAGAGCCCTTCTCATGAAGCCCTAAAAGAGTATTTAAAGGATCAAGGCCTTAGATCAACGGCTAGGATTCATCCTAAGGCTAATTAGGAGGGAATTGAGGTGATTTAGCCGTGGGTTTGATTGCTTGATTTAGGAATAAATTTAAGCTCATGAGAAGGAAAAAAGAATTAAATTAAGCATATTGAATTAAAATCAAGCTCAAAATCAGATCTGATTTGGGTCAATTTGAGATTCAATTTGATTTGTTCAAATTAACCAAATTAAATTTAAATAAAATGACGACTCAAATCATAACAAACTCGACGCAGCTAAGGTGGATTAATCTGGCTTAATCGAACACGGTCGAGTCTAATTCGACTCAATACGAGCTGATTCGAGCTTGAATTGGACTTGACGGGGCTTGATTAAATCGATCAAAGGCCCTCGAGAGCACTTGAACGAAAATCGAGGTCAACAACACGTGATTAAAATATTGTCAACTGAGATGCATGTTGTCTTTTTTTTTAAGTGTGAACTTAATTTGTTGCTGAAATTTTATATTTGCCATTGTTTTATCATAGAACTTCAAATTTTGATGATTGTGAAATTATTTTATGGAATGAATAAAATATATTTTCTATCCTCACATTAAAAGCTATACGTTCTTGCATAATTATGTTGTAATCTACCAATTGTAGATTTTTTGTGTATTTTCATCTTAGATATCATTTTAGGTTGTATCAGGAAAACTGAATTCTTAACCATCTTAGATTAGAAAGTGCACATATAAAATTATAAAAATTTAAACATATTATCAAGAGAAATTAAATATTAAAAAAAACATTCAAAGCTAAAACCTTACATTGAAGGAAACAAATTTGAAAGAGCTCTCAGGCTGAAAAGTTCCATTTCGAAGCCATCGCTCTGGTCGGAAATCCTCCGCATCTTCACCCCAAAGATAACTCATCCTCCCCATTGCATAGGAGATATAGGTGATTCCATCCCCTTTTTTCACCTTAAAACCATCTGGTAATTCATCATCCTCTTCTGCAAATTTCCCATCCTACCAAAGAACAAGATATTTAAATAATTAAACAAAGTTGATACTCGAAATTTCTAAATTTTGATGATGCACTTAGAACTTTGAAGGGCATATCACAATACCGAACAAAAAATATCAAAATACCAGTGGAACAGCTGGAAAGAGTCGAAGAGTCTCGGCCAGTGCAGCATGGAGGTACTGCAATCTGTCCAAGATTTCCTCTGTTAATCTACACACAAACCCATCAATAGAACCAAGACTTTCAAATTCAGTGACCTCTTTAATTTCAGCCACAATTTTCTCCTGCACCAGTGGGTTCTTGCACAGCATATAGAAGAACCAGGAGAGCGTATTTGCAGATGTATCCTTCCCTGCAATCAAGAAATTGAGGATGATATCCCTCAAGTATTTATCTGTCAACGTCGCATCATTCTGACTTGCCAACACAAATCTTGAAAGTATATCCTCTTTCATTTTCTGAAATATAATTCAATTCAGTTTTCACCCAAATCTGATTTCTAGCACTAGCAAGAGTTCAGAAATTCTTACGTCATTATGTCTGCTTTCCATCTGTTCTCTCTTGCGCTGTATTAACTGGAAAACAAACTCATCAATCACCTTAAGGTTCCTCTTTAGCTGGGCCTCTAATCCAATGTTGAAATTCCTCTTTGCTCTCCAGAATATATCAACATACCTCCTGAAAACCATGTGGTTTGCTTCATCGAAGGCCCTTGAGAAAGCAACCCCTAAATCATCTGTACCTGAAAGAGTTCCAAGCTCAACGCCAAATCCAACCTTAAAAATGGAATCCATTGTTGATTTCATCAGGAGATCCTGCCAAAGCAGAAAACATTTCTCAGCTCATGAATAATACAGAATCTAACATACTGTTGTGGCTGATAACATTAATCATTCTAATAAAATGGTTTCTGTGAAATGCTTCCCTTCCATCAGGCTGTAAATGGAGTTATATACAATATAAAGAACATTCATAATCTTAAAGATCCACCCCACACAACTAATTTTCCTATTTATCACATATCAGTGAGGATCAAAGTAATAAGCACAAATCTGTTACTCCTAGTATCTTGTATATTTTTCCTAAACACTGCCTCTCAAGTTAGAATATATGATAACCATTCTAGACTCAATAACTTTGTGAAGATGTATGTCGGCTCCTTAGATGGAGACATGTGAAAAAGTCTTGATTATTCTAGCTTGAATCTTTTTTCTTACCAGGTGGCAATGAATTTCTGTGTTTTTTTGCTTATTAAACAAGAGATTAGAGACTCAGGTAAGGATTGTACGAAGTGTACTGAATCATTCTATTCTGACTCTGAATTGATTTTGTACTGAATTATTCTATTCTGACTCTGAATTAGTTTTGTATTGAAAGTTTTGTTATGTTTTGATTCTGCTCTACACCTATTTTGAAAAGGTGGGAGGAGGTGGAATATTGAATTATAAGGGACATAAGTACAAGTGCATTCCACATTCATATGTGCATCAGTATATGTATAACTTAACCGTTAAACAACACTTTATTATTCTGTTTCAATTTAACATGGCGAATTTAGTGTTGGCCTACTGAGGTTATACTCATTATGTTGTTTATTACATTTTAGGAAAAGGTAAAGATTCTGTTGAGTAGACCCAAATAGATAGAGAGCAGGAAGGTCAAGCTTTAGCAAGTATTTAGAATTTTAATTTTGTAGTTCATAGTTAATTTTTGTTGGAAACAGTGTAATATCTGGACTATTTTAATTAATTATTTTAGAAAGAAAATATATTGTTTGCGCATTATGAATGTTATTTCATATATTTTTGATGATTAGCTGGCTGTGTATATTCGGTTGGGAAAAAATCTTAAAAATATAAGGAAAGTAGGTTCAAATTCCTCCTTTAGGTCTTGGGGTGTTACACCTTAGATGGTTTAGTCACATAAAACGTTGGCCTTCCGATATTAGGAGAGTAGTGTATTAGATTTGGACTGCGTTAAGAAAAGTCAGGGTGCCTACCTAAAAAAACGTTGTCAAAAAGTATTAGAAATGATATTTTTTATTAGATTTAAATGATAATTTGACTCTTAATAGGCCACAATGGATAAAAGAGATTCATGTTGCCGACCCCATGTAGTGGGGTAGTGGGATAAAGGATTGATGTTGTTTTTGTTGTTGTTGTTGCACTTGATTGTGAAAATCATTTCTTGATTCTTGGTTTTCTAGGAGTTCAAGGAGTGTTGAAAGATGATGAAAATCTTGTAGTTGATCGTCGTATGTCCCAACATCTAGCCTATTCAGATCACAAAAAGCATTCAATTGCATTTAACTGCTTGCAAAGAGAAGCATTCCTTGTCCCAGTATATGCTTGAGGTAGTGTAACACTCCATGAGCTTTTTCTAAATTGAGGCTTTCCCATTTATTGGTTGAGTATAAGGATTGTATGATTTGGTATGTCAAGTTTCCTACAAGTTTGTGGTAGGAAAAAGGATCCCGTTGTAACTCTCCTTCATCTTTTCTGTATTTTTTTTTTTATTTGGCACAGGAGAATGAGAATTGGCGGGCTTATCTCTCAAGTATCATATCTAGGATCTCAAGTGCATTTACATTGTAAGAGAGCAATCCCCATCTTGGATCAATTTTTTTTCTAATCTCAAAAAGTACTTAAGTTCGCTAAGGTCTTTTTGCTTGGACTATAGCATGAGATAAATTTTACTTCAAATCTTATAAATTATTTCTATCTAGAATAATTTCATCAACATAAATAAGAAGAGTAGTGAAGCAGCTCTATTAGTTTGACAAAATAATGATGATCAAATTTAGAGTGGTGGAATCCGGAATATTTGAGAGTTGTGGTCAACTGATGCGCCTTGGTATCAAAAACTGCAACAAATTCCAAGATATTCAACACAAAAAATAAATTTTTATTGATAGAAAATCAAATATGAACAAAGAAAATGTCTCTCCCAAACCCTATGCCACTAGGATCCCTTACAAAAAGAAAACTAAAGCACTCTTAAATTAGATTCTCCATACAAACATAACATATATCATACTACTTATAACAAACAATAAAATAACAAATTCAAAAATAACCCTCCCCCAATTCTCTCTCAAATCAGCCCCTAAATCAGCCCCCAAATCATCCCTCTCCAATTAAAAAATATATCATAATTTATCTCCTCCAATTCAGCACCCAAATCAATCCTTTTGAATTAGAAAATATCTTCTAATTAATCTCCTTCAAATCAACCCCAAATCTGACTTTTTTAATTATGAAACATCTCCTAATTAAACCCATCCTTAATTCCTCTTCTCACATATGTAATGATAGGTTTAATGGGCCCCACAAGGGGGGCTGGATTGTCCTCTCCTATATCATCAACTTGATAAAACATTAATGAGCAGCTTGCTTGAGACCATATGATGATTGATGCAGCATACATATATATATGTCTCTCTCTTTTGTTTGAAACTAAGAGATAACAACATATAAAAATCCTCCTTTAAGGTCACCATAGAGGAAAGCAATGTAGATGTCAAGTTGGCAAAGTTGCTAATTAGAGGCTGCTACAATAATGAGATGTATAATGACAAGTTCGGTAACAGGAATAGTTGTTTCACGCTAGGGGTGTAAACGAGTTGAGTCGAGCTCAAGTCATGGGGTGTTCGAGCTCGACTCGTGAGTCACATACCCAGCTCGAACTCGAGTCGAGCTCGACTCGCAACACAGAAACGATCTCTTAAAGACACTCCTCGAGCTACTCGATTTAGGTTTTCCCGCCTGCCATTTGGAAGCCCCCCCCCCCCCCCCCCCCCCCCCCCGTTTTCGGCCAGTAGAGAAATTGTTTGCATGGTCCATCACTCCATTGCTTTTCCTTTGGGTAATAGAAGGTACCCAGGCAGTCCACGACAAGTGGCCAATAGTTGGAGTCCTGCATTGCTTTTTCCCTTGGATAAACGAGCGCTTCCTAGCTGTTTCTCTTGTATAAAGCATTAGCATTTAATGCTTGACATTTGACAGTTGACAGCAAGAATGAGCCGAAAATTTAATAAGATTTGACATTAACATTTAATGCTTTTTTCCTTGACATTTGACATATATATTTTTTAAGATTTAAATTTAATAAAAATAATAACAATTTAAATTTTAAAAAATCCAAAAATTATTCGAGCCGGCTCGTGAGCTTACGAGATGAGCCTCATCAAACTCGAACTCGAGGCTCGTGTTCGAGCTCGATAAGCTCGGCTCGCGAGCCCATAAAAGAGTCGAGCTCGAGCCAGCTCACGAGCTAGATCGGCTCATTTACACCCCTATTTCACGCTAATCGAAACCTTCGAAATGGTTACATCATTTTGCAACCAACAAGTAATGATCACTTGTATCATCAAGGTTAAATTTGATTTTGAAGGCCCATTTGCAACCAAAAACTTCTTATTTAGGGGGAAGAGGTAGAAGAGGCCAAGTACTATTGGCTTTGAGAACATTAAGTTAATCTTGCATGACATGCGTCTATTTAGGATCCTGAACGACTTGTGTTAAGAATTTTCGTTGTTAAGAATTTTCGTTCTTTGACTACAAAAATAGATGTAACAAAGGCTATGTCTAGGAATGGAAGTCTATTGTAAGTCATTAGCTACCTGAGAAAAGGGATGAGGAATACCTTTCTTGCTAGCCAACACAGAGTGAGATGAGGAAAGGGACTGAGACTATAATGATGCTTCAACATGATATTGTTGTAGATATCTAGTGTGTGAGTGGTGTATCAAGAACATGCTTTGTTTTGAGATGTGCAAAGAGGATACGGTGAGGAGAGTAGCCGGAGATGGCAGGGGTGGCCTGGTTGACGGTGCAACGGTGATCGGTTAAAATTCAACATCTATGGATGTTGGAGAAATGGGTATATTTGGGACTTCGATTTGAGATGTGGATGCCTAGTGTGATAATTGAAACATTTGATGCCCATCAAAATCATTTATGCTTTACATATTTTCCCATTCAATGATAAAGTAATTAATATTGAGCATCTAATTTCCGCTCTCAGGAAATCTCTCAGGCTAGTCCTCTTAGGAGGTCTCTTAGGATTATTCCAAAGAATTTTCCCCTTAAAATTCTACTGAATTCGCCCCTTAGGAATTTTCATCTGTTTTTAAGCTTTCCTTAATTCCTGAAACATTAATAGCCACTTCTGCCATTCTAAAAAAACTTTTCATGGTTTTTCTGTGGCACTCATTATGATGCTGTTAGGAGTTTAACACAGTTTCGTGTTGTTGGGAATGGCATCCATCATCCTACACTTTCAAAGCACAATTGACCCACTAAACTCTTATAATCTTTATCAAACTCTCCAGAATTAAAGTAGATATCTCACCTACAAATCAAGAGCTAGTTTGCTGGATTTGAAGTTCTGGAGAGAAAGAACAATTAGGTAAAAGACTGAGTTTCTGTCTGGACAGATTTCAGAAAGTGTTGGCATTAGAAGAGTCCCACATCCATCAAATTATCACATTAATGATCTAAGCCCCACCACCCACCCTCATAATAAAGCAAAGGTCATTAGCGAAGGTTGCAATATAGGAGGAAGTCTTAGCAAGGCTAGCCACTAATTTCAGTTTAATTTGAAATGAGAGAGAGAGAGAGAGAGAGAGAGAGAGAGAGAGAGAGAGAGAGAGAGAGAGAGAGAGAGAGAGAGAGAGAGAGAGAGAGAGAGAGAGAGAGAGAGATGGAGGGGACCAGACACAACTATAAGGAGTTGAGGTAGAGTTGGTCTTCTGCCTGGCGGCTCAGACAGAGAGAGGCCGATGGGCTCCTAGCTTAGAAAAGCCTCTGTTATCATAATAAAATGGTTTCTATGAATGATTTGGTTCCATTTGACTGTATTAGATTTATATAAAAGAGAGAAAATTCCAGATTATAAAGATCAGCGCTATGCAGCAAGTCTCTTGTTCTATCTCATAACAATAAGGAAAGTATCAAAGACAGTAACAAACAGAGAATCAATTCCTTAACAAAAACCTGCATATCTACAGCAGTTGCCGATCCTGCAACTTCTGCCATCTTCTTTGCTAGCTTTGCAGCTTTTGTGCGAAACACTGCAGTACTGAAGTCCCTAAGAACTTTGGTTGAAAACTCATAGCTTGCAAGCTTTCTCTGATGCCTCCACTTATCACCATCCACTGCAAAGATACCATCACCAAATAGGTCCTTCATGATTCCATAGTTGAATTTACCCTGCACCACACCATTTAATCTTTTATTTGAATTGGAAGAGATGATATAAAACTATGATGCGATACAGTTACAGTTATACCCACCTTGTTGTAGTTAGAGAAGTTGGTCTTCAGGAAATACTCGATATTGGCAGGATCAGCGGTATAAATGTCACTATGAGAGGGCTTTACCAACCTGAAGGTCTTGTGTTTTCGGGTAAGGTTGGTAAAGTAATCGAAGAGGGTACTGAAATGTATGAGCTGGTGGAAGACTGTGCCTACAACTGGAGGGCGGTGAGAGCTGTGAATGGATTCCCGGAGGAAGAAGACGAGAAAGGAAAGAAGGGAGCCTGAAACATAAATGAAGAGAAGGGCCAGGGCTATGGAGGGAAGACAGAAAATTAAGGAGGCTAGATGTCTGAACACTTCTGAGATGTCCAAAGAAGCCATTGTACAGGATGAAGTTTTTGAGAGGGCATATAAACAGGCGATAGAGAGCCTGAAACATTTGGAGGTTATATAAACAGGCGATTGAGAAGCACACTGCCCTAAAGAAAAGTATAAGGCTTGGGGAGGGTTTTTTTATTGATTCTTAAAATAATTTTTTAGTTTAAAAATTAAAATTTTTATACTAAAAATTTATTTTAAGAAATAGTAAGAAAGCAGCCTCAAAAAAAGTTTTAGGCTTCGTTTGGAACGACTTTTTTACTGCTTTTTAAAACGGAGTTTTAGTACAAAAATAAAAAAAATTTACTAAAACTCAGTTTTAGAAAACAATAAAAAAGCCGTCCCAAACGAAGCCTTAGGATTCGTTTGGGATAACTTTATTACTGTTTTTGAAAGCAGCTTTCTAATACAAAAAAACTTAATTTTGTATTAAAAAGCTACTTTAAGAAGCATGAAGAAAGTTATCCCAAACGAAGCCTTAGTTTGAACTGGCTTTCTTATTGTTTCCTAAAATAATTTTTTAATACAAATTTTTTCTATAAAGCCATTTTAAAAAAGCATTAAGAAAGTCATCCCAAAGAAGTTTTAAGTCAGTATCAAAATGAGGGTGTTGCATAAACAAGTGAAGTGTAGGCTGAAGCTTAGCTTGAGCCAGATTAATTAATCAAAGCTTAAGCTTTATTTTACTAATTCGAGCCTGTTTGTTTATTATTGTTTATTATGAAATAGACAAAATAATTATTATAATAAAATGATAAAAAATGATCAATTATAAAAAAAAATATTAAATAATTGCTTAATATAAAAAAATGAGATATAATTTTTATTTTTTTTAATAATTTTGTACTTAAATCTTAAATTATATATATTTTAAGCGAATCGGGTTGCAAGCTAACATACCTAGTTAGGGCTAGTTCAAACTTAACTCGGTAGCTCATTCGGTTCATAAGCCATAACCTAAGCCAACTTATGAGCCAGCTTGACTCACTCACACCACTAATCTACTTTATTACCATTGAGAAAATTCAAAAAAATCATTTTATTTAAGGACTTGTTGATAAAGACAAATTAGAGAGCATGTTGCACATAATTAAACGATTGAAGCCAGAAGTTGTGTAGTTGACAAAGCAAGAGCTATATATATGCAGAAATTGCTGACTGCTTGAGATATAGATTGAATAATTAAACACTACAGCTTCTTCACTCGTGATAAGAAAATTAAAAATTTAGATGGTGTCGACTATTTCAAAATTATCATTAATGCAAAATCTGTTCAATTGACTCTGTTGATGGAGGATCTACTTTTCTATTAATAAATTTGGGCTAACATGGCAATAATAGTAAATAGTTGGCAAAATTATATATAATTTGACGTATAATAATCAAAAATTATTTCGGAAGTCATTATAAATCCAAATTGTATAAGGTATTCATCATAACATAGATATTTTTATCCTTAAGAATTGACATATGTAGATCAAATTGGGATTTTGAGGATCGTTAGGTGTTTGTTACAAACTGATTTCACCAAATTTTTTTAGGTGTGCTTAACTAATTTATGAATATTTTTTTATATAATTTTTGAATCTTCAGATTTGAATATATAAAAAAATTTACATAAATTTTATACTGAAATCTAAACAAATGACATTATTATATTTACATCCTTTTATTATTATGCTAGACTCGGTGAGCTGCCAATGTGGGATTCTGATATGACATGTGATGTTATATCGGAGCTAGTGGACTATCATGGTGGGATTATGATATGAGATGTGCTATGATGCATGAGACTAAGAGCTATTCCGAAAACTGCTATAAGATATTTATTAATATTTCAAGTTCAATACAATTCAATGTTTAATTAAATACATTCAATATTAGTATATATTTCAGTTTCAGCTTTTCATATAGTACTTTAGTTTATTCTTATGATATAGTATTTTTTAGTTGTTTGGGTTTTAATTATTAATTTCTGTTTTAAACCGCAATAGCCTACTGAGCTGTATTAGCTTACTCCTGCTTTTACTTTCATTTTTAGGCTAGGAAAAGGATACATAGCGAGGTGAATAGTTTTAGATAGCATGCTCTGATCTATGTTTTAAGTATATTTTTATTACTTTCAATTTGTATAGGCTTGATTTTTATTTTATTATATTGTCTGTTGTCAAGCTTTGTTGCACATATCTCATATTGTATATATATTTTTGGATGATAAATAGACAATCATATTGAGATTAATTAGTCTTCCATTTTATTTATATTCAGTAGTGACTCTATGGTGTATTTAAATTGAAAGTTTTATTTCAGTACTTCTTCAACTAGATCTTAATGTTAGTCTTGTCATAATCTAACACGGTATGACATGTATAGTATCATGTCATATCGGGTCATGTTGTGACATGATCACCTATATCAATCATAGAACTGTCATCAAATCTCCATCATTTGACTATTGTCACATGACTATTACATCTAACTATGTTTTTAGGCTTTAGGTATCCACATGAGTACATTAAATTTCTATAATCCAAAAAATATAAGTCAAATAATTATTCTCAATCGTGTATAATCCCTTATTCTTTAATTTTAAGAAAGTGAGTATTCTTGAATTTTCCATTTTTTGTGGATTCATTTAATTGGGTTAGGTTTCGTATTTTTTCCTTCCCACGTAAAAATCTTGGTATGTCATAACTTCTATATGTGTACGTTGGATCCTTACACAAAATCAAGACAATAAATACATACTCTACTATCGTTATTTTGTAGCACGTAATAATTTGACTTCATCTATGACGAATCATTCTCATCATACTACAAATATTGATTTAATGGTAGGTAATCAATCTCCCAATCAAGCATCATTCAACATGAGTGTTGAAGGACCTATGACTCATCTTGGAAGATCATATATGTATGATGAAAAAACTTCACGTTCTAATTTTGCAACTCTAAGTCTCAGAGGAGGTATACCAAAAATCTCATAAATCATAACTTTTAA